>OZ012736.1:294490248-295067748 GCA_963859935.3 Lathyrus sativus
TTCAATGCTACATAAATTTTCACTCAATCCTACTAGTTTATTGTTTGAGCCCTTTTCTACACAAAGATCTTGAAGACTCCCAACTTCATTTAGCATCTATCTTCTTTTGATACTACCGAAGTTTTCAGTTTATACACAAAAATATCTTCTTTTCTAGAAGTCATTTTCCATAAGCCATAATCACATCATCGAATCTTTAATATGATACATTGTGTTAACTTCGTTTAATCTCATATGTGTAATGTTGATGTTTCACTTCATTTTTATTAATATTTCCAAATTATCAATTTATTTGTAATTTGATTCTATCATTTTATATTTGAGTCTATCATTTTACTCGATATTTAATTTTGTCATTTTATCATAGAAATGCACCTTGACTTATCTGTCCCACTCATTTAAGATTGAAGCCATTACACTTGCTTTTTATGTTTGAACATATGGCCATAGTCAATTATATGTTTGCCTTGAATCAAAAGTCAGAAAATTTGAAACAACGAGATTTTTATGTTTGATTTGAATCAAGCAAATGGATGACTTGAATCAATAACTCATTGTGAAACTTGGATTTTGGCTATGTATTTGTGATTCGAATCAATAAAATCCGTAACTCGAATCAATTTTTTAAAACTCAAACCAAGGTCAAACATAACTCAAATCATGGTGATTTTGGGTTACGTGACTCGATTCATGAAAGGTTAGAAAGACAAACGAGTACTGACAGTGTTTTCACACACATGTCGCATACTAGGGGACAAACAACATTAGACAACCTGACCGAATGGACTGACCTGCACTGATACCACTAATCTAACATCCTTTTAAATCCCGCAGAATATATATAAATAATCAAAGTAAATTATCATGCATCTCAAATAAGGGTGTCACATATAATTTAAAACATCACACATATACTTGTCATGCTCAATAACACTTAAAATAAATGCATACTTTTCATATACTTTCACATAGCATGTAACAACAGAATTACTGCAATCATAAATTAACATAATGAAAGCCCCATGATCAACTTATTCATAATCATCACTTAGGCATAAAAGCTGATACTCCACATAATTCAAATAACAATAACAAAATAAAGTAGAGTACATAAAGTATCTCTCAAACATAAATCGAAACGATTTCAGTGTTACATGATCAGAGCACGACTCGACCTAACATAAATAAAGAAACTAAATCAGCTACTTCAACAACTACCTTGCACTAGAAGCAACTCTACTCCTTGGTACCTGAGCGATGTCATATAAAACATCATTCTAACAGAAGAGTGAGAATTCACATAATTATTGAAATTATAAGATAATATATAATTTAAGGCATACACGCATAATCACAATTATTCTCACAATTCAAAAGTTTCATCAATATATTATCACTCAAGTTACCATACTATTCATAAGTACATACTCACAAATCCACAATTTCACCAATTTATCAATTTCACATATTTCGCATAATCTCATATTTCAACCACAATGCAATAACAATGCAACACAATGCAACTGGCTATTTGATTCATTTAGAACCCATCAATTCTCATCAATTCCCATTCAGAATTACGGATACATCGCTTATACCCCACTAGGAACAACATCTCAGTCATTCTACCCCAGTGAGTGCCCCACTAGGAACGACATCTTAGTCATTCTACCCCAGTGCGTACGACTATATCACTTATACCCCACTAGGAACAATATCTCAGTCATTCTACCCTAGTGAGTACCCCACTAGGAACGGCATCTTAGTCATTCTATCCCAGTGTGTACGACTATATCACTTATACCTCACGAGGAACGACATCTCAGTTATTCTACCCCAGTGAGTACGAGTCTTGTCCAAGTCTTATTCAATGCAAACCATGATAATTGACTCGTGACAAATATATGCATACACACGTAATTCAACACAATGAATTACTTACCACATACATTGATATTCATTTATACAATGTTTTCACACTACAAAGGCCATCATCAATAATCACATTTTCATAATCATAATATTCTTACTTCAAACATATCACCACACTTAGTAAATAATACACAAAATATCAACACAATCCAAGTCTTATGCAATGCAAACCATGATAACTGACTCATGACAAACATATGCATACACACCTAATTCAACATAATGAATTACTTACCACATATGTTGATATTCATTTATACAATGTTTTTACGCTACAAAGGCCATCACCAATAATCACATTTTCATAATCATAATATTCTTACTTCAAACATTACCACCATACTTAGTAAATAATACACAAAGTATCAACACAATCTAATCTCAATACACACAACGCACATTACCGATTAATCATAGAATAATTAATTCATCATCAATAATTAAATTCACTATTCAAATGGTATACAACACATTTTACAATACAATCACAACTGTATTATCATTACAACAAGCAATAACTATCATGCATTTCATGTTGTCACACACCAAAATATACTTATACAAGCATACACACAAGTATTTGATAAATTATCCATAAATAATTTCACAACCGGCAACAAATAGTGCAACAATTCATTAATAGAACATATACGCAAGTGACTTCTCAAACATATTAGATATAAAAATATTGGGCAACCAATTCTCTTATCTATACTATGTTATAGCCCTATTTATTAGTTTTCCAACGCTTCAAACGGAGACCAAAACGGACTTACGGATCAAAAGTTACGTCCAAAACGATTTCGACCAAAAACATGAACAGTCGTGACAGACAACATGCATAATTTTTTGCGTTTTTCACCGTTGGAAACCTACCAGACATCCCATTTCGATTTCGTAAAAACCCAAACTCTCGGAAAATTATAACTCATCCAATACTGTAATTATCTCAAGTTAATTTACAATTTTAACACAATTAAACCATCTAATTATTGTTTTAAGATAATGCCTAAAACCTTTGAAATTGATGGATATATGTTCAATTCTAAAAAAGAAAACGAATACACACATATAAGGCATGCAAATTCATCATATAATCATCATATAACAACCACCATGAAAATTAGGGATTTTTATCCTAAATATGATACTACCCATTATACACTATCATACAATCCCATAACCATGTAAAGACCCACCCTTACCTTGGTTTCTTGATGAACTCTTAGTTTTCTCCTTAGGTTTTCTTCTCCTTTTTTCCCCTTTTCCTTTTCTCTATGATAATTTCTTTTCCTCTTTTTTCTCATTAACTCTATTTTCTCCTTATATATAAAACTCTTATAACAACTAATTCTAGTAACTAATGGGCTTACTAATAATACTCCTACTTTTACTCTTCACATTCTCATCCAATAGGCCCGATTACTTATTTCTACCATTTCCACATATTATTCCACCAAATAAAATAAATTAATTAAATCAAATAATTCAATTAATTAAATTAAATTAAATAAATCAATTATGCACAAAATCACTCAATTAATTAATTAATATAATATAAATAAATAATTACTAAAATTGGGGTGTTACATCAACAATCAAATTTGAGGTGGCATCTAATCAATATCATTAAGCCTCAATTCCTCAAGTGCACCAAATTAGGAGTTTTGGTCAAAATCAACTAGATATTGATTTTTCAACCAAGACATGATCCCATGCTTATGAACATGATTCAAGACTCTCAAATACATATTTGGAGTCCACTCAAATAATCTAAAAAACCCAATATGTTGTATTCATTTACAAGTGCAAGATTTGGATTCATCTGATACAAAGTCAGTCAATATTTGAGCAAAGTCAAAGTTTGACATTTGATTTTCTTGGTCAAACACGACTTCCTGAAGTCAAAAATCATGAAAATATAGAAAACAATTGAGTTGGATCATGATTAATCAAGAAAATCAAGAAAGAGAATCAAGGTTGTAAAATTAGGGTTCTTAAATTTTTCTAAGTTATGGAAATGCATGATCAAGTGACCAACTTTTCAAAGGTGTAACTTCCACCTCAAGCATCCAATGAAAATTACAAGCCTAAATCTGTTTTGAAGTGGAAGTTATGATTGATCAAAGTTGAGATTTTTCAATTTGCTGAAAATCCAAACACTTAGAGAACTTTCTAGTTTTTCACCTTAACAAAAGCATGACTTTAGGACCACTTTGTGACCAATTCAAGTAACCACTTTTCATACCCAAGGTATGTACTTAAAGAGGACATTCCATACTTCAATATTGTGGAAGAATTGGATCAAAAGCTCATGAGGATTGGAAGTTATGAAGGATTAAAGTTGAGATTTCCAAGTTGTGAAAAAATTGTCAACTTGGAACTTATTCATTATCATGAAATCTTCAAGTAGGTGGCAAATTTAGCAAGTTTGGACATTCTTTCATGAAATCTTTAAGTAGGTGACAAATTAAATCTTTATCACAACAATTTAAAAAAATATTATCAAAACAAAATATTCGTCTATTACATCCTAAAATGTTGTGAGCACAAACAAAACCAAAATCCTCCTAATTGAAACTTATAGCACCCATTTATTTAATTTGAAGGAAGAACAGTAAATATTGAATTTTCTCGTTTAGCATAAAAAACCCATTAAGTTTAAATATCCACAAAGCTTTCAACAACACTAGCATTCACATTTACTATAATTTTTACACTAAAATTTGCAAGGGCATTAATATGAAATTCAAAGGAGGAAACTTATAAAAAAGGAAGTCGAACAATTCTAACCAAACCTAGACTTTATTAAAAAAAAATATCTATCAACAGAAATCTAAAGCCTAAATCATTCAAATCAAATAAAACTATAAAACCTATAACATGAAAATTCTAAAGATGTAAGTAAAGAATTATATTAAAGAGAGGTACATTAGGACTTATCTCAGTTCAGTGAGTTTTGTCTTCAATCAAAAATTTGCAGGCTTCCACTAATTCAATTGGTTACAGTGATGTTTACTTTTATTTTGATATCACAAATATGTTGAATAAGCCTAAAACTTAAGCAAATTATTACTATTTCTTTATCTCCTTCAAACTTGCACACATCTCACAAAACATTGATGTTAAGACCCACTTGATCTTAAATCGGAAAACAAATTACTTCTTCAAGATCTTAAAGTTCCATTTCAGTAACATTCCTCCAAATTCTATTTGGGATCGCTTGAACAGAATCCTTGAATGAAGATGAACACAAGAAACTCCAAAAGCTTAGAAGAAGAAAATTTTTTCCTTGTTGAAAATTAAATACCATAATTCCAAAATAGATTTTATTCCTATAAAAATTCAATCAAAACATTAATACTCTAATGAATTCCTTACAACAAACCCACACTGTTTTTGAGTTAAGTAACATTGATGCTCAAGATGAAGTTTTGGTGTATGTAGAAGATATGAATTTTAAATAAAAAAATATATTCTTTGTGAAAATAATAAAAGGAATACACATTTATATGTGTTGAGAAACAAACACAAAAATAGTGCAAAAATGACCTTATGATTTGAGTCAAAATCATAAGATTGATTTGAATCAAGTGAGAAATAAATGAAATCAAGAAAGCAAAAAAAATTGAGTCACGATTCGATTAATAATTTGAGTCATGTGATTCTAATCATAATTTAAGTCATGTGATATGAATCATGATTTGAGTCATATGATTCGAATTACATTAACCATGATTCAGGTCATGTTTCCTAACTATAAAACTATAGAAAATAACATTCATGATTCAAATCATACAAAATCGTAATTCATATCATGTTTCCCAAACCTTATCTATTTGGGAAAAAACATGTTCATGATTTGAATCACACATATATATGATTTGAATCACACATATATGTGATTTGAATCAAGTTTTTTGGAAAATGTTTTTGAAAATAAACTTCATGATTCGAATAATGTATTCCAAAGCCAATTAAAAAATGTTTTTCCATATTGATTTGAATCAAGATATTGCATGAACCGAATCATGCCAAACAAATTTCCTTGATTCAAATTATATATTATTTTAGTTCGAGTCAATTGTGTTAACTTTAGTCAACTGAATTTTCATGAATGTAAAAATCCATTTAAAAGAGGTGCAAGTGCAAGTTTATTGTGAGGACCTCAATTGGAGTATTAATTGTTCATATCATCTATTCTATTATGCACTAAAATATATGATATAATAGGTAGAATATGTATATGTGATTAATTATTATTGATTTAATTCTAAAAAGTGCTATCAGAGAACGTCTTCATATTAAGTTTATTGAGATTTTCCTACTAAACTTCAATTTTTTTTATGGATATGCGATTATGAAACATATATTTGAAATTCATGATTGTGTGAGTTTTATTTTTCAAGACATGAATTTTTTAGGATAATATTTGGGGATATTTTCTTTTATTTGTTAAATCATTGTGATAGTACGAAATTTATGATTGTGTGTATATTTATTTTGAAACAATTTGTATGGTTTAAGTTCTTGCATATAAATTTAAATGTACACATGTTTTTTTATGTTCTTTCAAATAAAGGATTATATATATTCTATATATAAATATTTTTTGAGGGATGGTTGCAAATGTTTGGTCATTAAGTGCATTGTAATCTAAAATATTTGTTTTGATAATGATTTTATAGAAAATTTTAGATTTGATTCAAATATAATTTGTTGCTATCAAATAAAGTTTTGAATTTGACTTGCAAATTATATGATAAAGTTTTGATTCAAAATAGTATCTTTATGTTTTTTTGAAAGAAAAATATTTATGAAAATTTTGGTTTTCTTTGAGATATATGTTATTTAGCATATATATAATGATAAATATATTTGGAATCACATATATGGTTATGATCGATAATTGAGAATCATAAAAATATATTTTTATTAAAGATTTTGATTTTCAATATTTTATTTGTGGCTAGAGAGTATATATTTAAAAATTTATGCCAATTATTTGGGAAAGATAAATAATGAATTTAAATCTTATTTTGATTTTTGATTCTTCGTTTTGAATTAAAAAAAGGTTTTTTTATCAAATCATTTTATTTGATTTTTAATTATTGTTTTATCTTTCAATTTGATTCACATAAAATCTGCACATGAATTTAGAGTTTGAGAGATAAGACAAATATTAATTTGTTTAAGATATATTTAGTTATCGTATTTATGGAAAAATTTTCAATATTTTGAATGTCTCTCAAAATTTTAAGGTAAAACTAAAGATTTGATTCTTTAAATTTTGTATACTTTAGATTTTAGAATTTATTTTGTTGATTCTAAAGTGATTTATTTAAAGAATTATTTAGTGTAAATGTGAATTTGTTTGACATTTATTTTGGGTATATAAATATTTAATATTTATCTGATTTTAAGTTATACATTTTGCATGATTATGTTATTTAAGTTTATTGTTATTAAGTTTTATACAATAATATTTTTTTTAATAATGCATTTTTTAAAAATTCATAAAACATATGTTTTATTGTGCATTTGTTCTCACACTAAGGACTTTCAAAAATTATTATTATAATTAAATGACATTCTAAACGAATATGACCTACATTTGTGGGTAGTGTTTTGTAAATTTAATATTCTTTCCATTGAATTTATTAAAATGTCTAGTAATTTTGATTGAGTTGATTAAAGCAATGTGTTGCAAAAGTAACATCTGTTGTGTAAATTTGACTCAATCGAAATTAGAAAAGATGTAGTGTGTAATTTCATGCAAACTATTATGGTCGGCCAAAAGAAAGACACAATTTGCCCGAACAATTTAATACCTATGATGGTAAATATGTAGTAATTATTAATTTTATCCATGTGGATAATGATTGATGTCAAAGATGTACATTAGCTGAACAAAGTTATTAATTATGTTTGATCACTGTGTGAGAGTACTGCTTACAATTAATTTTTGCAATCAAAGATTGAGAATTAATGGTGTGTTTGGTATCTTCCTTCAATCTTTTAATATATAATTAAAGATAAATATCTATATAATAATTTATTGACCTATCAATAATGATGTTGTATTGGTGTAAATCTTTCAAGTATTTATTTGATTGCACTCACACATGTAAGGTACATGTGATAATGGTAAGAATTTGTTTATAAATATTAATTGTTAGTGTTTGATCATTGAAAATAAATACTACTAGCAATTGATTTTATTGCCTAAAGACTTAATATGAATGGTGAATTTGGTATTTTGGTGAGTAAATTTTGCTCCATTTTGTTGTTCTCTTTTAAGGTAAATCTAACTTATGATCATAAAGTATGACATTTCCTAATTTTTGGTATCTTTCAAGATGACACAATTTTTTTTTCATATTTTCTTTGTTTAATCTAATGTATTTTTAAAGCGACAACCATACTCTTTTTTTTTTTGTAGAGATAAGATCTCAAAAAGATTAAACAAATAAATAAAATATTTTTAGTATATTTTGATACTATACTCTGGATAAGGTACTGTAATTTTTTATAATAGATAAATTTGATCGATGATATTTGATATCTTTTGCTCAATTAAGTTAAAGTCAAAAGTAATTATTTAATATGATTCTTTCATAAAGTGTGCAGTAAGGTCAAAACAAGAGAAAATAAAATAAAATATTCATAATTTTTCTTGATTTTCAAAATATTATTTTATGGAAATATTATATAAATTGATAAATGTTAAATGATATTGAAATACATATTAAAATGGAGTAAGCTAATTCAATAAATATTAATATTTTTTAAGTATTTGGTCACTTATTTATATTTTTTTTATTTGAAAGATAATTTGGTGAATCATTAAATAGATGATATTTTGTTTCTCAATTTATTTTTTAAATAATAAAATTTTATATTATTTTAAATTTATCTTTTAAATTCAAAATATTATTAGAGTCTTTCAGTTATGACTTGTGAAAATATATAACTGTAGAAATATTTAACAAATATAACTGTGTTTATCCCACAAGTTAAAGAGTATTTGAAGGGGAATCTTCAAAGTTCTTTGAGAATGTTGAGTTTCGGGGAGAGATATGATTAAAGAATAATATTGAATGAGGAAAAATTTATTACAAACCAATTCATATAGTTAATATTAATATAATAAATTTTAATCCTCACGATAACATTAAGGCTCTTCCTCTCAAACAAGTTGATAAATTGATTTATGAAGATCAAACTCAACACCCTCAAAGACTAGGGCATCATATGTTATAAATGATTGACTATAAAGAGAAATCAATTTGTTTTTTTTTAATTTCTATGTATGTTTAATCATGGCACTCTTTGCTCATTATATATTTTGGAACTACATGAGATAAATGTTAAGATTGTATTTCTTAATAGAAATATTAATGAAATAATAGGATGCAGTCGTGAAAAAGTTTGTGTTAATAAACAAAAAGGTATATGATTTCTAAATTGACAAAACTCATTTATGAGTTAATAAAATTATCTCTTTAGCATACCACATAGCTCTGTAAGTTAACTGTCTCATTTGGTTTTGAGATGAATTTTATGATGTTAATTGTCTCATTTGACTTTGAGATGAATATTATAATAATAATTGTCTTATTTGATTTAAAGATGAGTATTCTAAAGTTAATTTTCTCATTCGGTTTTGAGATGAATAAGAGGAAAAATTGTGGGTGTTATAAAGTTAATGGAAGTAAGTTTATGTTTCTTAAATAACATGCCAATTTTATTGTATTAAGTGAAAATGGTATTGTTTATTATGTGAAACCAAGAAGCCTCTAATGAAAATTTAGTGATGAAAGATCTTGGAAAAATCTCTTTTGTATTAAGTTATTTTGGTAATTTGAGAATATTCTCAAGGTACTCTTTGAATATCACAAAAGAGTTTCATCAGTAAGGTTGAAAGTAAATTATAACATGAAATACAATAATATTTGGGATATTTCAATCACTAAGTTAAACTATTAGGTCTCAATTATAACTACCTTAAAGTAAATATAGAAATTTGAAAAATTGAGTATTTTCTTACGTTTTGTTTGTAAGAATTTTATATATGATTTTTCTTATATGTATATGGAAAATTTGTACAAATGAACCATGTTTTCATTAATGTCACTCAATTATAACTTCCATGTTATCTCAACAGAACCATATTTTCATTAATGTCACTTTTTACCATTAAATACATGTTACTATTTTTATGGTACATTACTAATACTTTTTCCTTCCATAATAGTCATATATACAATTGAGTTTCAAAAGAGAGGGCTACCACATGCGCACATTCTCATATTTTTGCACCCTAAGAGTAAATATCTGAACCCTTCCGATATTGACAAGATCATTTCCTATGAAATACCTGACCCTGAATTACATCCAAGGCTTTATAGTTTGGCGAAACAACATATGATTCATGGTCCATGTGGATTGTCACGAATGTCATCACCATGCATGAAAAATAGGAAATGTTCAAAATTCTATCCAAAAAAGTTCAATGAGACAACAATTATTGACAAAGATGGTTACCCTCAATATAAAAGAAGGTCAAACACCCAAACAATTCTAAAAAATGGAGTTACTCTAGACAATAGACATGTCGGTTCATACAACATAGGTTGTTTTTGAAGTTTCAAGCACACATTAATATGGAATGGTGCAATCAATGTTCTGCAATAAAGTACTTATTCAAGTATATTCACAAGGGCTATGATAGAATTAATGCATTAATTGTTCAAGCCAAAGGAGGAAATTCTAATTCGGGTGGGGCTATAGATGAAATTCAATAATATCTTGATTGTCGTTACGTCTCACCAAGTGAGGCATGTTGGAGAATTGTATCTTACAAAATTTATCCATGAACACCAGTTGTGGAACGAATGTTTTACCATTTAATTGGAGAGAAAGTTGTTTTTTTTTGACGACCATGCAACAATGGAAAATGTAATTGAAAAAGCAAGTGTAACCGAGTTCATGTTCACTGCATGGTTGATTGCAAATGAAAAGTTTGAAGAAGCAAGAAGCCTCACATATGGCCAATTTGTATCTAAGTTTGTTTATGATAAGAGAAATAGATATTAGAAACCAAGGAAAAAAGGTTTTACAATTGGCCGGTTGATTTGGGTACCATCTACAACAGGGGAGTTATTCTATTTGGGAATGATGCTAACAGTTGTAAAAGGACCAACGACTTACGATAACATTCATAAAGTAGGTGGTACACAATACTTTAGCTTCAGAGATGCATGCTTTGCAATGGGGTTCCTTGAAGATGACAATGAATTTATTTTGGCTATAAAGGAAGAAAGTGAATGGGGTTCGAGTGAGATCTTGAGAAAACTATTTTTCATTATGTTGTTGTCGGGTGTCGTCAATAGACTATGTCATGTATTGAATAATACTTGGACCTGGATATCGAATGAGATTTTGCATGAACATCGGATTTTATCTTGCAATTCGGGTACAACTTTCACCTACCTTAAATTATTCATTACTTATTTATATTCATGTATCCTTAGGTACCAATTAAAATACTGCATCAACTCCTAATATTTTTCATTACAACAGGTCTGATATTAAATGATGAAGAAATTCAGAATTTGGCATTACTTAAAATTGGAAAGATTTTGCAAGGAAATCGACGTACTTTGAAGGATTTCAAACCGATTCCATATCCAAATGGGTATGTTTTGGAACAACTTGGTAATCGATTGATTTACAATGAACAAAATTATGATATTGTTGCACTTAAAACCAAATTTGCAACTTTGCATGCATCACTGACAGGTATTAAGTACATTATTATATCCATACAATTGTTCGCATAAATCACAATAAAACCTGTCAACTTTACTTTTTTATACAGCTCTATAGCTATGATTTTACCGATGTGCAAAACTATACTATTCATTACAGAACCAAAATGAATCAATGTTACTGCCTAATTATTGGACCAATTATACATTCCACGTTTCAAATAATATTCTACCTTAGTATGCAATTGTTTTCATGTCATATTCTATAATTCCATATTTATATTAAATGTTATTGTATATGTTGTACATGCAATTTAATTGAAACAATATTTAATGTGAGCCTAATAGTCTGCAATTATTTATTTTTAGATGATCAAAACTTGATTTTTTCCAAAATCATCAAAGTTGTAACCGAACAAAAGGGTGGAGTCTTCTTCTTGCATGGACATGGTGGAACCGGGAAAACGTTTATGAGGAGAACTCTTGCAAGTTATTTGAGATCAAGGAATCAAATAGTTATAACAGTTCCATCGAGTGGTATTGCAACATTATTGCTCCCTGGCGGGAGAACGGCTCATTCAAAGTTCAAGATTCCTATACCTACTTTAGAAAATTCTCTTTGCAATGTTAAACCGAAAGATGATCTTCACTATGCCATATAAGGGAAAAGACAACGCTTTTTCTTTGGCATAGACAATACTTAAAAGCGCTGTCTATACTGGTGCTGCTGTAGGTAAAGACATCACCTTTTTAAATGTAAAAGTGTTGCCTTATGTCCCCTTTAGGCAACACTTCTTTTTAAAAGTGCTTTCTATTGTCATCTTTAGGCAACGCTTTTTCTTGAAAAGCGCTTTCCATTGTCCCCTTTTAGACAGCGCTTTTAAAAGCTCTATCTAATGTATCTTTTAGTTCTCTTTTAGGTCTCTTTTAGGCAGCGCTTTCTTTAAAAGCGTTTTCTATTCTCCACTATAGGCAGCGCTCTTTTTTATAAAGCGTTTTCTATTCTCAACTTAGGCAACGCTTTTTAAAAAAAGAGCAGTCTAATGTCTCATTTAGGAAGTGTTTTTTTTTTGTTAAAAGCGTTGTCTATTATGCACATATAACAGCGTGTTTTTGTTAAAGCGTTGGCATAAGTCTTATTTTTTAATAAAATGGCAGCATATTTTTTAGAAGCGCTGGCATAACATAAAACCGTTATAACATATATATATATATATATATATATATATATATATATATATATATATATATATATATATATATATATATATATATATATATATATATATATATATATATATATATATATATATATATATATATATATATATATATATATATATATATATATATATATATATATATATATATATATATATATATATATATATATATATATATATATATATATATATATATATATATATATATATATATATATATATATATATATATATATATATATATGTTGGATCGAACTCTATTATAGTCGTAGTCGAAGTTTGTTCGCAAGTAATGCGTGTTGTAGTCGAAGTCTGTTCTAACATGCATTAGTAAATATTGCTACGGTTGTTAGCATGTTGAATTGGGTATTGCTTGTAAGTCCAATTGTTTAAGTTAGCTTGTACCCTAAGTTAGCTTGTATTGGATAATTGTTAAAAAGCCCATTAGGTTAGTGTGCTATTTTATTATAAATAGGATGCTAGTTTCTCAATCTTGGCATAAGGAAAAATAGGAAGATAAAATCCTAATTTAAAGGGAGAGAGGTTATTTTGTTATTCTTGTATACTTGTAATCTTGTTCTAAGAGAAAGGAAAGAATAGCAGTTTAATAACCAATCCTTGTTGTTCCTTGTTGCTTTTTTCTTTATTAACCCTAACCCTTGTGTGTTTCTTGATAAGAAACCGTGTATACTTTGTTTAACGGTATCCTATTCACAACAAATTGGTGGGGTGAGCGTGGAGAAGATGCCTTCAACAAAGTATGAGATTGAAAAGTTCACCGGAGTGAACGAATTCGGTCTGTGGCGCTTGAAGATGAAAGCCCTATTGGTTCAACAGGGTTGTTTGGAAGCGTTGAAGGGTGAGGCAGCCATGGACGCTGCGTTAACGGAAAAAGAAAAGACGGGTATGATCGAGAAAGCCCACAGCGCAATATTGTTGAGCCTTGGTGATAAGGTTCTTCGACAGGTATCAAAGGAGACTACAACATCGGGATTATGGGTGAAACTTGAAAGTTTGTACATGACCGAATCTCTAGTGAATCGACTATACCTGAAGCAAGCTTTATATTCATTCAAGATGAGTAAAGACAAAGTGTTGGCTGAGCAGTTGGATATGTTCAACAAGCTGATTCTTGATCTTAAAAATATTGATGTGAAGATCGATGATGAAGATCAAGCACTGTTGCTGCTGTGTGCTTTGCCCAGAACACATGATCACTTCAAAGAAACTCTCTTGTATGGAAGGGAGTCCCTGACCTTTGAAGAAGTTCAATTAGTCTTGTATTCTGAGGACTTGAACGAACGAAAGGAGCATAAACCTTCGACGGTGGGCAAAGGTTTGGCCGTTAAGGGAAAATTCTTGCGAAAGGATGGTAAGTTCGACAAGAAGAAAGGTAAAAGTCAACAGAAGTCTTATAGTGGTGAAACATCTAGTATTCGATGTTATCACTGTAATAAGGAGGGTCACATAAGAAAGGTGTGCCCTGAACGCCTGAAAGATCATGGAGGTAATGGTAATGCAACCATTGTTCAAGACGACTTCGACTCATTTGATGTTCTTGTGGTTTCAAGTGGCGACTCGAGGAAAGAGTGGATTATGGATTCAGGTTGCACTTGGCACATGACTCCAAACAGAGAATTGTTCGAGGAGCTATGTGATCAAGATGGTGGATCTGTGCTGTTAGGAAACAACAAATCTTGCAAAATTACAGGTATTGGATCTGTGAGATTCAAGCTCCATGATGAGTCAATAAGGTTATTGACTGAAGTCAGGTACGTACCTGACTTGAAGAGAAATTTGATTTCTCTTGGTGAATTCGACAGAAAAGGATATGTTTTTCAAGGAGAGAAAAGTATCCTAAGAGTCATGAAGGGGTCGAAGGAAGTCTTGAGAGGCGTGAAGAAACAAGGCTTGTATACCCTTGAGGCTGAGGTTGTAAGTGGTTCGACAAATGTTGCATCTACGAAATCTATGTCGAAGACAGAATTACGGCACATGAGATTGGGCCATGTCAGCGAAAGAGGCCTGGTCGAATTGGGGAAGCAGAACCTGCTAGGAGGTGACAAAGTCGAAAAGTTGGAATTTTGTGAATCTTGTGTATTTGGTAAATCCTGTAGGGCGAAGTTTAACAAAGGCAAGAAAAGAACACATGGATCCCTGGATTACATTCATGCTGATCTTTGGGGGCTTGCAAGGAATCCTTCACACTCAGGTGCAAGGTATTTTCTATCCATCATTGATGACTATTCCAGAAAACTATGGGTATTCATTCAGAAGACAAAGGATGAAACTTTTGAGAATTTCAAAAGTTGGAAGATTCTAGTCGAAACTCAGACTGGCAGAAAGGTTAAGAGGTTGAGAACCGACAATGGCCTTGAATTCTACAACGAAGCTTTCGACAGTTACTGTGTTGGGTCTGGGATTGCAAGGCATAAGACTGTAGCAGGTACTCCTCAACAAAATGGCTTAGCTGAGAGATTCAATCGAACAATCCTTGAAAGGGTTAGATGCATGTTGGTTAGTGCTGGATTGAAGAAGGTGTTTTGGGCGGAAGCTGTTTCAACAGCAGCTTACCTGATAAATAGATGTCCCTCGACTGCCTTGGGAATGAAGACACCTGAAGAAGTTTGGTCGGGATATCCACCTAGTCTCGACAGACTGAGAGTATTTGGCTGTGTGGCCTATGCTCATATTAGGCAAGACAAGGTCGAACCTAGAGCTCTGAAGTGCATGTTCATGGGATACCCTGAAGGAGTCAAAGCTTATAGGCTATGATGCCTAGAGCCAGGTCACAAAAGGTGTATCACCAGTCGAGATGTAGTTTTCAATGAAGCAGAGATGGATTTCAAGAAAACTGATTATGCTGACGAAGAGCTGGAACAGGGAGAGATTCCTGTTGAGGTGGAACATGTTGATGCTGAATTGCTTACCCCAGATGAAGTCAAAAAAGACGCAGAAGATGCTGTCGAAGATGAGGAGATTGATAATGACTACCTGCTAGCAAGAGACAGGTCGAGGAGAGTCATCAAGCCACCTCAGAGACTTGGGTATGCAGATCTTATAGCTTATGCCTTAATCTCTGCTAGTGAGGTTCTAGATGAAGAACCTAGAGACTATAAGGAAGTTATGAGGAGTCGAAAGAAGACCGAATGGCTGAAGGCCATGGATCATGAGATGAAATCTCTTCATGATAACAACACCTGGGAACTGATCAAGAAACCTGCTGGAGCCAGGTTAGTCAGCTGTAAATGGATTTTCAAAGTTAAGGAAGGAATCGAAGGAGTGACGTCGAAGAGATACAAGGCAAGATTGGTTGCTAGGGGGTTCACTCAGAAAGAAGGTATCGACTTTAATGATGTGTTCTCTCCTGTTGTGAAGCACAGATCCATTCGAATGTTGCTTGCCATGGTGGCCCAGTTCAACCTTGAACTAGAACAGATGGATGTGAAGACTGCCTTCTTGTATGGTAATCTAGATGAAACAATCCTGATGAGGCAACCTGAAGGGTATGTCGAAAGGGGGAAGGAAGATTATGTGTGCAAACTGAATAGATCTTTATATGGACTGAAACAATCTCCTCGACAGTGGAATAAGAGATTCGACAAGTTCATGGCACACATAAGTTTCATCAGAAGCCAGTTCGACCACTGTGTTTACTTCAAATTTCGACCGGGTAATTCATTTTTTATTTTGTTGCTCTATGTGGATGATATTCTAATAGCAAGCAAAAATGTCGAAGAGGTAATGAGGGTGAAGGCTGAACTCAATAAAGAGTTCGAAATGAAGGATCTGGGAGATGCGTCCAGGATTCTTGGGATTGACATCCGGAGAGATAGAAAACATTCGAAATTATGCTTATCTCAAGAGGCATACCTACAGAAGGTTCTCGAAAAGTTTGGTATGTCGAATTCAAAGCCTGTTGTGACTCCGACAAACCCTCAATTCAAGCTGAGTATAGATCAGTGTCCCAACACTGATGTTGAAAGAACTTATATGAATAGAATTCCATATGCTAACATAGTAGGTTCTTTGATGTATGCTATGGTCTGTACTAGACCCGACATAGCATATGCAGTAAGTCTTGTAAGCAGGTACATGGAGAATCCTGGAAAGGCTCACTGGAAAGCATTGAAATGGATTTTAAGGTACATAAATGGGTCTTTAAATAGAGTCCTAATTTATGGTGGAGCCTTGGGTGAAGATAGTAAAGCAGCAATCGATGGATATGTCGACTCTGATTATGCAGGTTGTATGAATTCCAGAAAATCTATCTCTGGATATGTGTTCACTTTGTTTGGGACAACAATCAGTTGGAAAGCAACACTTCATAAGGTCGTTGCCCTATCAACCACTGAAGCGGAGTATATTGCCCTAACTGAAGCTGTGAAGGAAGCATTGTGGCTTGAAGGTTTTGCAAAGGAGCTAAAACTTCAAGGTCGAGTTATCACTGTTAAATGTGATAGTCAAAGTGCAATACACCTGTCGAAGAATTCAGCCTATCATGAGCGAACCAAGCACATTGATGTGAGGTTGCATTTCATCAGAGGGGTAATCGAGCGTGGAGAAGTCTAAGTGCTGAAAGTTTCGACAGATCATAATGCTGCTGATATGATCACCAAGACATTGCCCAGTTGCAAGTTTTTCCACTATATGCAGTTAATAAAGCTGCATGAAGAAATCTAGTTTCTTGATGTTATAGAGTTAGATCCAAGGTGGAGATTTGTGAGATGTTGGATCGAACTCTATTATAGTCGAAGTTTGTTCGCAAGTAATGCGTGTTGTAGTCGAAGTCTGTTCTAACATGCATTAGTAAATATTGCTACGGTTGTTAGCATGTTGAATTGGGTCTTTCTTGTAAGCCCAATTGTTTAAGTTAGCTTGTACCCTAAGTTAGCTTATAATGGGTAATTGTTAAAAAGCCCATTAGGTTAGTGTGCTATTTTATTATAAAAAGGATGCTAGTTTCTCAATCTTGGCATAAGGAAAAATAGGAAGATAAAATCCTAATTTCAAGGGAGAGAGGTTATTTTCTTATTCTTGTATACTTGTAATCTTGTTCTAAGAGAAAGGAAAAAATAGCAGTTTAATAACCAATCCTTGTTGTTCCTTGTTGCTTTTTTCTTTATTAACCCTAACCCTTGTGTGTTTCTTGATAAGAAACTGTGTATACTTTGTTTAACGGTATCCTATTCACAACATATATATATATATATATATATATATATATATATATATATATATATATATATATATATATATATATATATATATATATATATATATATATATATATATATATATATATATATATATATATATATATATATATATATATATATATATACACACCAACTCTAGCTAAAAAACTATAAACTTGTCTTCTGCACATATCAACAACTTTTAGTAACTTGTTATCTCTATCTTCTGCACCTATCTGAAACTAAATCAACAAATTAAAACGCATAAGAACCAAGCTATATAACACATAAACCTTATAACCATTATAATTCAACACAAACCTTATAAATATTGCTATATACCATTATACATCAAGAAAATCATATTTGTATCAAAATTTATCACAAACCTTTATAATTCAACACATAAACCTTATAACCTTATAACCATTATAATTTAACATATAAACCTTATAACCATTGTAATTCAACACATAAACCTTATAACCATTATAATTCAACACAAACCTCATACACTAAGAAAATAATGTTTTTATCAAAATTTGTAAATGCTATATACCATTAATAATCAAATTTCTTCAAAATTAAAATATCCATAATTCTAATAACAACATATCCACTTCCAAAACCTTTAACTTCTAAAGTTTCACCAAACATAATTACAAATTCCATCAACCCTTAATTCACAACAACTTCTAGAACTATTCCAATCCAATACAGAATATCACAATACAACAAAAATCTCTAAGGACCATAAACTTCACACAAAAGAAAGAAAGACAATACCTTATATAATTCTCATCTCAAGAATGTATTGACACCATTCCTCCTTAATTTCTTCCAGTTGATCTTTCGAGTAAGTAGCGCACTTGAATTCACCAAAGTACTACATAATATAACATAATATGATTTAGTTAAAACTAATTAATTAGATGAAATATCTATTAAATGTTAAAATAAATCCTAACTTATAAATCTATACCATATTTGGAATCTCTATTTGATCCAAAAGAATAGTTTCTTTCATAAACCTCAATATGAAATAACCGCAATCTATACCATTAAGCTGATGAGGATACTACACATATAAAAAAGTACTAATATATATCAGGATATATAGTTTAACTTGTTTTATCAAGTAGCACCACTATTATAATAAAATTTGTGAAAATATACCTGCACTACGGTCCATGTAATGTTGTTTGCTTTACTCTTCGGTACTCGAGCTTTTCTTTATGATTGGAATATTTTTATAGCTCTAACAAAATATAAACGAATATTTAGAACAATCTCACATAAATAAATAAGTACACACACGAATATTTAGAACAATCTCACATACGTATCAATCATCTTCTTCATATTTGGGTATTTTGTTTGATCACCATCTAACAAATCTAGATAATATACTATTTCTCTTATAGAATTAATCGCAACTAACACCTAGTGTCCACTGTAAAATAAAACAAAAGTTTAGATGGAAATTTTCTACACAACGTCAAAAAATAAAAATTATAATAAATGAAGTTAGAATGAAAATCTAACCCAGTACTATATGATAAAAGAAACAACTTTTATGTGTCTTTGTTGACCATAAATGCCCCGACTAAGTACTCTTTGATTGGATTTGGATTTGATCAATTAACTGTACATAGATACAGTTGGGAGATAAGAAAGAGAATCTTTCTGTCAATTGACGCGGGCGAATCAATTTTTCATACAAGAACCTTAAATAAAAACATAATTAACATTAGACTATTCGTTGAAATGAGTAAATAAATTGTTCAATTAATTAAATAAAGTATATCGGAGTACCTGATGTATGAATTGATAACACCGATTCCTAACTCATCATGATGAAAAATCTGATCCATATCCTCTTTAGTAATTGTTCCGATATAAGAAAAATCAAAAATACCTTCTTCCATAGGTATTTCACGAATACCACTCTCCATCACATCTGTTGTTCCTACATATGTTTCAAGGCACGACCTAAATCAAGAAATAGATGTTTTTTTAGGCTCAGTCTTTGCAAGGTCCTGTTTTTTTTGGACATGTTGCTAAATTCAGGCTTCTTATTCCTGCTGACTTGTTGCAACTCTTGAGCATGAATCTAAATATCATATAAGTTAGGTAATGTATAAGATCATGAAGCTTTTGATTTTGGAGGATAGAATTAACATTTTCTACGCATATATATATATATATATATATATATATATATATATATATATATATATATATATATATATATATATATATATATATATTTATATATCAATGTACTTTGATGCAATTGACTCGTTGTGCCGCATAATCCCCTTATCTTTTGATTTGGATTTTCTAGGAGTCTAATATTACCATGTAAATAAAATGTACGTCAATGTAAGAATAACTTACACGACTCGTAAAACATTTGAATACTCAAAGGTTCATAATGGTTTTCAACATACCTCATCATCTATGAAAATGAGGTTTGACGACCATGCAACATATGATCTTATTGCGTCTCCCACCAATGTTGCATCTGAAACATCGTCAGGTATAGGTAATAGTGCATTCCCCTCTAAATAAATATCAATCGATACTTTCAAAAATCCAGGAGGGAGCGGTTTATGGTGAAGTACATCTCCCAAAATGTTATGCACTTTTCCCTTGCCAACTATGTAATAAGTCGGTGACGATAAATAGAGATGGTTAGGTGAAATTCCCTAAACAAATAATATTATATGTTAATAAACTTTTGATTAAATTAAAGAAATAATGTTATACTTACACATTTCTCAAAAACTTGTCGAACATCTTCCTTAACAACTCCATCTTTACCCACACGAGCAGCCTTCCACAAAACATATTCTGGAATAGATGTTTCTTCACTTTTCTCCTCTTCTGACTACACATTACGACAAATAATAAGATCAATTATAACACATGGGAAACAAGTATATCATAGCATTTATATATACTTACTATTCTTTACTGTAAGCGTGCATATCCCAAATGCCTTTTTTTGTATGGATACACAGGTTTTGATGCTCGTTAGTGATTTATTTCACTCACTTTCTGGATAAACAAGTTTAAGTCATATCAGAACACCTGTGGAACAAGTATATAATACAATGTTCATGATAAATTAACATTACATGGAAATCTAGGGTTCTCTGTTTGGCTACAAAAGTTTCCTATTCTTCAGGTGAAATCAAGTCTGCATACTTCTTTGGACGTTCTGCTTCAATAAAATTTCCTTGGGCATCTTTAAGAAACTTGTTTGTTAAAAAATCTCAAAACCCTCTGTGTCTTCTTTCGGACAATTGAAGACAATATATTTTTTCGTTCATCACCAATGTTAAAAGACCTCTATGAAAAAATATACATAGTGTGTTAGTATAAGTAATTTAAAGACATAATCGTCAACGAAAACAAATAACATCACATATGGTACCTGTATCTCACTCCATATTTTTCTTTAGCGGGTTTCAACGATAGAAATCTCTAATTATCAAAAGTGATTGGAATTTGTGAATGAACAATTGCACCAATGTAACTTGTCAACATTGAACCGTTAGGCTCAACTAGTTGGTATGTTGCTTTCCAATGTACGTCATATTTTATTCCTTTATCTCTTTCACGAATAATTATCTTCCTAATAGTAATTCCTTGTGTAATTTCTCTTTCCACATCATGAACTAATTAATTTCCATCATTCTTAGAAGTATTATGTGAGTTTTCCTTGTTACTAGCCATTTGACCTGTAATAAAGAAAAAACATAAACACAATATAAAAGTCCATAATACATTTAATATATTAAATGATAAATATTAAACTTTATTGAATGACATAATAAAAACTTTATTGAAAAATCCATAATAACCTTTTAGTAGTACCTTTTTCATTAACATCTCTTTCTTTTCTTGGTTGGAATATGATTTACTTATCTCTTAACATCGCGGACGGATGAATTGATCCAAATTCCCTCATTATGATCATTTCTAATATATGATTCATTCACTCTAATATTCTCATCTTGATCATTTCTAATATATGTTTCATTCCCTCTAATATATGACTCATTCTCAACATCAATATCACCTTGATCTACAATGTTATCATCAATTACTTTCTTAGATAAAAGAACTATATACCATTTCATACTTGTCAGATCAATGACATATAACACTTTTTTTAGCTTAAGAGGCTAGAATAAAAGGCTCATCTTTGTATCCCACCCTATTAAGATTAACTTGCAAAAATCTTGACTTATCCATTCGTATGCCACAATTATTTTCAACCCACTTGTAACCAAAGATAGGAATATGAAACTTCTCATAATCAAACACCCAAATGTACTTGATAACCCCAAAATATGACATATTTGCATATTTAGGGTTTAAGTCCTTCACACTTGAAATGTGCATTGCTTCAGCTACCACGGTGACACCACTATTTTGCATTGTACTTTTATCATCTTGTTCTTTGGTATAAAATGTGTATCCATTAATTTCGTATGCACTATAAGAAAATACATCCAAACTTGGACCATATGCTAAACATCTCAATCTTTCTGTTATTGAAGCGGAATCTAAATAAAACTTTGAATAAATATGATTCTTAAACCATGGTATAAAACTTTGATTATGCTCTCGTACTATCCAATTTTCATTTCAATTCGAATTTAAACCTCGGAGTACATCCTTGTGCAAAAGGCTTGCCAAACTGAGTATTCACATCTTTCACATTTTCAAAATTTTGGCCACCTGTCAATGTAGGTGGAACTCTACCTTATTCTGAATATCCATTGAATGCTTTTCTCCACCCACGGTAGTGATGATTGGAATTTAAGAATCTACGATGATCGAGGAAGATATTCTTCTGACAAAATTCCAATCATGTTCAATCTGTTTTTTCTTCACAAATAAGACACGCACATTGGCCTTTAATGTTATACCCTGATAGTTTTCCGTATGCTGGAAAATCATTAATTATGCAAAATAACATCGCCCTTAAATTTATACTTTCTTTCCTATATCCATCATAAACCTCCACACCGTTCTCCCAAAAAATATTTAAATCTTCGATTAAAGGTGTCATTCCCTGGTTGTTTAGGCCCATAAATTAACATAGATAACATCATGTACTTACACTTCATACATAGCCATGGAGGTAGGTTATAAATTATAATAATCATAGGCCATATGGTATGTGAGATACTTTGAAGACCACGTGGGTTCATTCCATTAGTAGATAATGCCAAATGAAGGTTTCTTGCTTCTTATCCAAAATCAGGATAATCATTATCAATTTTCATCCACTGTGGTGAATCTGCCGGATGTTGAAACTTTCCATCTATAATTTTTTCATCTGCATGCCAAGTCAAGTGTTTTGCATCGGTTTCACTACGAAACATGCGTCAAAATCTCGGAATTATAGGAAAATACCATAAGACTTTTGCTGGAGACAATTTTTTCTTATATCGAGAAACACTGCATTTATGACACTCATTTAACGATGCATATTCATTTTGAAACATAATGTAATCATTTGAGCAAGCATGTATCTTATCATAGCTCATGTCAATAGATTATAACATTTTTTGGCCTTATAGGTTCGATTAGGAAGAACATTATCCTCCAGAAGCATATATTTCATAAGGGCTAATAACTCTGTGAAACTTTTATCCGACCATCCATTACCCGCCTTTAAGCTGTACAACTTTAATACCACAAACAATCTTGTAAATTTAGTGCAACCTTTATACAACGGTTTCTCTGCATCGCTTACCAACGTCTCAAACATTTTGGGACATTCCTGAAGATCTTCTTCAAGTGCTTATGCAATCTCTTCGACTCGATCATAATCGTATGTATCTGTGTCATTGTCGTTTGAAGCATAGGTCGTATTATCCCCCAGTTCAACATTCTTGTTACTTATCTCACCATTTAATATTCAACATGTATAACTTTGATCAATTTCATTCCTCTTTAAATGTGATTCCAACTCAACTGCATCAATATGACGCCCATAACATCAATCTGTCATACTCTAAATTTGTCCTACCTCTTTTCAAATATTTTCGCATTTTCGATTCTATTTTCAATTTTTGCATTGCCCGCTTAATTTCATGTCGTTTAGACACGTGTCTACCTGCAATTGGGTGTTTTCCAAATTTTTATCCATTTTTGTCCAATAAGAGCGTGATATGTGGCCTAAGGACATTTTTGTGAATATTAATGTTTTTTAGTTTCCTAAACTTTTTAAAATGTTAATAATAATATTTTTGTATTTTGTTTTAGAACATATTTTGGGTATAATAATAATAATGGTAATTAGTGTTAATTTTGTTTATAAATAATATATTAATATTAGTTTTTAGTAAGTAGTGTTAATTAATTAAGTGATTGTTTGTTTTAATTAATGATTAATTAGTTAGAATAGAGAAGAGTTAATTAAATTCAGAAAAAAAATATTAAAAAAAAAGAAAGAAAAAGAGAACGGATAGAGAGTGAGAAGAGGGCCCCATGTTTTGGCCCATTGTGATTTGAAAAGGGGAAATGTTAGGGTTTTGTCAGAATATAAAAGGGGGAATTCAGACTGTTCATCTTCATGGAAAAATCCTAGAAACTACTGCTCATCATCCCTAGAGATGAATCCGCCGCCCCAACCAAAAGAAAAACCCTAGAAATCTACTGTGCATCTTCTTCCCTACAAAACGGCGCCGCCACCCTCTCTCTTCTTCATCACCCAAACCCTAATCAATCTTCTCCATCACGAAACTCTTCACCCCTCAAATGAAATCTGTGACGCATCATCATCATCATCATCTCCTCTGAAAACCCCTTTTTCATTTCCACCTCCTCGAAACGTGAAACTCATCATCGACACCTTCTTCATCCCTCATCGATAACCATTGTCACCGCCCTTAATCTCGCCGCGATAACCTCATCAGCAACGACAGCGCTAATCTCAACAATACGACACGGTTCTGTGACAACCGCAGCGGATGAACAAGCGACATCTTCAACATACAAATCTCCAGGTTCACAATTCAGTCCCGCCGTTAGCTGCAGCTCTATGACACCGTGATGCTTTTTAGAACCAGTAACTTAGAAGCAGCGACGAGGCATCCGCGAGATTCCTAGTGACTCTGCGACAACAAACTTGGAGTCACGTATTCGTGGTTGGTTCTATTTCCGATTTTAGATCTATTTCTGTTATTGACTAGTAATATTCGTTGTTGTTTGTTGATGATTTCAATTTTGTTCCTTTTTTAAGCCATGATGTTTAGTTGCTTGAATATTTATCCCTGCGTTTTTGGTTTGAGCAAAAGTGGGGAGGAATTGTAGTTTAATCAAACCATATTTATTTTCCTTTGGTTTCTGGAAATGTTGAGTGTTGTAGATGTTCTTTTTTTTTCTTTCTTTTGTTTTAAACAAGGTCACATGTTGTGATAGCAACACTTTTTATGTTATAGCAGCACATTTTATAAACTATTGTGTACGATTTTGAATATTGATATTTGTGATACTCGGTAGAGTTACCTTCTTGATGTTGTTTTACGGAAATATGCCTTATATTGTTTCCCAAAAAATATTGTGGGATTAGACTTGTACTGAGCTTGCTTTGGTTTTTGGTGCGTCTAAATTACTAATGTGAGCGGGTGGGCAGTCGTATCCTACTTGACTGCTTCGTGGTTTATTTGTTTTGTACAAGATAAGTTGTTAGTTAATTAGAACATTTCTTCTTAGATCTAATTATGGTTTTAAATTTTTATTATATTTTGTTTGTTCTTTTCAAATCTATTTACATTTTAAGTTTTCAAACTTTAATAATTATTAAAACCATCATTTATTCAATTAATTTTTAATTATATAGTTTGTTTTTAAGGCAATTCAAAATAATATTCTAAACAAAATTTTAAACCATTTTTTATGACACTTGTTAAACCCAATATTTATATTTTCTTTAAATAAGAAAAAGTCATTTTTTTACTCTATTTATTAAACATGTTTTTTTAGACAATTCTTAGATATTTTCAAAATAAAACCTTAAACTATTTTCAAATTTATTTCTAAAATATGACTACGTTTTCTAATCTCAATTCAATTTTTTTACTAGAATTATTTTCTAATCAAATCACGAAAAACTAAATCCTTGAAGTCTAGCACTTCTTGGATTTTTGGACGATCATTATTAAGGCGTACGCCTCAAGTAGTGTATTGTTCAACTTTTCATTTTAAAATACATTTTTTATTTTGACAAAGAAATATCATCGGAGTCTAGCATTCTGTGTGATGTTTTCTTTGTTCATTCAAATATATTTCATAATTTAATTGCTCGATTAATCGGTTGTGAGACTGACATCTCATTTATCAAATAATCGTCATTTCTCCTAAAAATACTTTCAAATTTAAATCTCGTATTTTCACCTCACATTCCCAAATTAATTTCATACCTTATTTCATTTCAAAACATTTTCTCGATTAAACTTCAAAAGAGGGAGGTTCTTGGAATCTAGCATTCTTTGGATCTTCGAGTGAATAATTCTCGAGGCATGCACTTGGGTCGTTATTCATTCAACCTTTCGAATTTTCAAACTAAAACATTTTCAAACGTTCTCCTAAGTCAAGTGCTTGTACGCATTCGCAACCCAAATTTCGCACACACATTCATAATTCATTGTGATTTCGATATTAGGGGCACCCTTAGGGACTAATATCGTTTCTCATAAATCTTAACCCTTGACACGTCCTCAAGTCGATTCCATTTTCATCAAATCCTCGACTCATCGTCGAGCCATTTTCAAACCAACTCCCTTTTTCCTCACCTTTCACCCTTTCTCGCACCATTTTCGATTCAATCCTTTTACAAACGTTTTTTTTAACTTACGAATGAGGGATATTCTTGGAGTCTAGAATTCTTTGAATATTCGAATGAGTAACTCTCGAGGCATGCCCTTGAGTTGTTATTAATTCATTCTTTCGATTTTAAAACATCCAACTCTTTATCTTCAACCTATTCAACTCAATTTCCGAAAGAATTGAGTTCTTGGAATCTCGCATTCCTTGAATTCTTGAGTGACAAGCTCTTGAGGCAAGCCCTTAGGTTGCTTTCCAGTCACTCTTTCATATCTCAAACTCAAACTTCAAACTCATTTCATACCTCGTCTTTTCGTGGTCGTTACCACAAACTACGGATGCTCTGATTCTTCATTCATTTGTGAATGCAAGATACGTAGGCACAAGATTTCGATGATCTTGGCGAGCACATTTCCCTTGTCCTCCGCTATTCCACAATTCTATCTTCCTCCATTATTCTATCCACTTTCCGCTTTCCCTCATTCTTCCTGTAGTCGAACTACGACACTCTGATTTCTCATTCTCGTCTGAATGAGCATACGTAGGCACAAGGGCCCCAATCCTTGGCGAGCACCCTATCCTATAACCACCCATTTCCCATAGCGTCTTTACCCATTACCCTACCAATTCACCTTTATCATTGAGAAGAAAACAAGTAAACCTAGACAGCGCTCACCACAAAATACCCTAAGAGGTTCCCGTTGAGTACAACGGACGTAAGGGGTGCTAATACCTTCCCCTTGTGTAACCGACTCCCAAACCCGGAACGTGGTTGCGACAACCCTGTTCCTTTCCTTTCGTTTTAAGAGGTTTTATTGATATTTTTCTCTCCCGTTTATTCGGGATAAATAAAGTTCGGCGACTCTCTCGAACCACATTTCCGCGCCTTTTGCGCGAGGTTCGTTTCTCCGAAATGTCTCCGTGATTTTTCGAGGTGTGACAGCTGGCGACTCTGCTGGGGACATTTTCTCCATGCAAGAGAGAGTTAACCCTATCTTAGGGTTTCGTGAGGAGCGTTGTTTTTATTTGTTTTTTTTTCTCATTTATGTATTTGTTCTCTTGTAGATTTTATTTGTGCTTGTTATCTTGTTTGCCTATTGATTCTTGGGATGACATCATGAGTAAAGCTCTACGCCCGAGCTTTGGTAAAAGCAGAGAGAACACATAGTTTAAAATTGGTAGTCGAGTAGTGTTAGTCCCCAAGGACTCGCTCCTTGTGTGCCTAGCATGAAAGCTCCTCCAGAGGAGACCTATTCGTAGATCTTGTTGTAACACATCTAGCCTATTGCACGACTTGATTAATGAAGGGTCCATGAATCTGGGAACCCTTTTAGCAACATTTCCAATATTAGTGTTCGTGTAGTGTTAGTCTCCAAGGAATCGCTCCTTGTGTGCCTAGCATGAGGACTCCGCTCAGGAGAGACCTTATCATCATTATCGTCGTAATACAGCTAGCTTGTTGCGTGACACTGATATGATTAGTGTCTGTGATCCTGAGAACCAAACGTAAGAAACCATCTCATAAGTGGGTTTATGGGTAAAAGATATAGATCTTCCCGTATAGGGTTTACTTGTGAGGTTTCTTTGATCGGAAACTGTGGTTACTTATCTGTTATAATTACCAACTTCAGAGTTATTTGAACTGTGATCCTTTGATCCTGGATCTTGCATCTTGCATATCATTTGCATTGCATTTGTTGTGTATCTTGCATTTTCATTCCTTCAACAGAATTTATTTCTCCTTCCTTCCTCTCCAGTAAATCAAGTTGATTCCTCGACACCAGTACGCAACTAGAGCCAATACAAGACTGTCGCACCTCGAAAATTTATTTTCAAACATACGACCCTCGCACAAAAGGCGCGGAAATGTGGTTCGACAAAGTCGCCACCGAACTTTATTTTCCCGAATGAACGGGAAAGGAAAATATCGAGAAAACCTCATAAACACGGAAGGAACACAGCCGTCACAACCATATTCCTAGGTTCGGGAGTCGGTTACGCGAGGGGAAGGTATTAGCACCCCTCACGTCCGTTGTACTCAACAAGAACCTCTTAATTCGAGTTGTGATGGATGTTAGCTAAGCTTAATTCTTCTCTTCTCACTACTAAGTACTATAACGATACTATAAAGGGATAAAGACGCTAAGGGGAAAGGGGATGGTTTAGAGGATAGGGTGCTCGCCAAGGATTGGGGCCCTTGTGCCTACGTATGCTCATTCAGATGAGAATGAGAAATCAGAGCGTCGTAGTTCGACTACGGGAAAGGATGGGGGAAATGGAAGATGAAGGGGATTGTGCTCGCCAAGATCATCGCAATCTTGTGCCTACGTATCTTACATTCAAGAGTGAAAGAATCAGAGCGTTCGTAGTTCGTGGTAACGACCACGAAAGAAACGGGTTTGAATTGGATTTGTAGTGGGTACGAATAACGATTACTCGAAGCTTAAGAAAGACTTCTCGGACCCAAGTAATCGGGAGAGTGAACCAAAGACTTGGAACTCTCTCTTTTTCATCTTGAAGAATAAGGTTGTGTTTGAAAGGGTGAAGTTGAATTAATGACGATTATTTGAAGTTTAAGAAATACTTCTCGGGCCCAAGCAATCGGGAGAGCGAACCAAAGACTTGGAACTCTCTCTTTTTCATCGCAAAAGAAGGTTGTTTGAATGGGTGAGGTTGATCGCATGACGACTACTTGAAGCTTAAGAAAGGCTTCTCGGACCCAAGTAGTCGGGAGAGCGAACCAAAGACTTGGAACCCTCTCTTTTTCATCATGAAAAGAAAGTTGTTTGAGTGGTATATGAAAGGATGAGTAGTTGGACAATGGTTGAATGTTGTCAAGTTGTTAATGTTATTTAAAGGCGTCAATTGCTCACACACGAATAAGATAACTCGCATCCAAACAACCGAAAGCAAGATCAAAGACTTGAACCCACTCTTTACACCTTGAAAAGGATTAAATAGTTATTAATTGATTAATGGTTTGTTACGAAAATCCACTTGACGTTGGATCAAGGGTTTGACTTATTATCGCGTGCAAAGCGTGTAACGAAAAGCAAATGGTTTGAAAAATGGGACCGACTTGACTTACACATCAAGGGTCAAATTGTATAATAGGTTGATGGGGAATGCGTATGAGCACTCGACTTACAAGGGTTTTAAAATGGACCGATGACGAATCGAGAATTAGTTTGAAAATAGTTTGATCCGCTCTAGTCCCTATGGGTGCTCCTAGGAGATAAACTAATAATCAAAGAAATGCGAAACATACATCGGAATGGAAGAGGGGTACATGTAAGTTACACGGGATTGCACAAAATAAAGGGGTCTCATTGTCAGGTAGCCCAAGAGAAAGCTGTGTGTGTGCATTGTGTCCTAAACTACGCCTTGAGCAAAGTCAGGCACGACTCAAAATCGGGGTTCTTACAAATAACCAATGATACAACAGTCCACCAATTCGGCTTTTAAGAGTTTCGATAATTTATTAGGTATTTTCGAATATGGGTGAATGAATATGAATAATGAGATATGATAATATGAATAATAATATGATAATTATATTCACAATAATATTTAACGAAAATTAAAGTTATTGGTTAGTTTAGTGAATCGAATCGGGACACGAAAGAATAAGATCTCGTCTTAATCACAAACATAATGCCGATTAATCGAAGGTATCCTATCACGATCCCAAAGTACGGAAAATGACCCCAATGGTCATTCCTCATAGATTTGAAATCGAGAAGGTTATCAACTTCGATACACGACGCTTACGAATAAAAGACTTCATCGATCCAAAAATCGAAATAAAATCAGAGAAAGAAAGTGGTCTCGAATCCTTTGTTTCACGCCAATAATTTGACGGTTAAACGTTGGTAATCTCGTCATCGACCTGGAAAAGCGACAAATGAAATAAAGTGCTCTATAATGAGAAACAAACACCAACATGTCTAAAAAAGCTAATAAAATCAACTAAGTTTATAAAAAGAAAAAAAACTTAACCATAAATAAAACCATTATAATAGAAACAAAAGGAGGTGTATATGGGAGAGTATCCTTTGGGCTAGGCCCATCACCTCTCCACACCCACATCACATCCAGAAAAGAAAGTAAAAAAAAAACAAGGGAAAAAAGAAACATGGGTCGCCGGTGCTAGCCTATACACCCTAAGCCAACATAAAAAACAAGGCAACAAAAATGAGCCTCACAAACAACATCAGTTCAAGGTATTGGCCACAAGATTTCTTAGAAAAAATAGACCCTCTTGCACGACCCCTCTTTCATTCAACACTTGATTTCGTTTCAAGCTCAAGACTTTATCACATATTCGTTTCAAAAATGGGTCTCCGATCTAGTTCATGCGCCTGTTCAGGTTTCGTTCAATCTCTATCTCCTTCTGTTTCTCGATTCTGGGTTAAGGTTGAAGAAGTTTGAAAGGGGTCTCGGTGTTTTGTAAAAAGATGAAGGTTGTATTATGGGTTTGTAAGTTGAAGGAAGGTTAATGGTTGTTGTAGTGATAAAGAGATATGTACATTATTAAAGAGAGAGTTTGGGTCTATGGTTCTGTTGAAAGTTGGGGTTGGAGAAAAGATGAGGGTTCGGTTGGATTGGGTTATGAGTTTGGATGGAAGAGTTTGTTTGAAGAGGGGAGATTCAAGACGAAAGGCTTGAAGGTTCAGTCATTTTTTTTTTGAAGAAATTAAAGAGTGGGAAAACGTTTTGGGATTTTTTGGAGGTGAAGTTAGGTATCCTTTTTTTCCAGAGCATCTGAAGGTATGGGGCTCAATGGCTATATGGAAATTTGAGGGAGGGTTCAAAGGTGGTTCAGGTTCTGTTTGAAGGTTTGGTATTAATGGAGGAGATGAACTGGTGATGATGTTGTGAAGATGAAGGAAAGGAGGCGCTGGGTTGAGTTTATGAGTTGAGTTGAGTTTATGTAAGTTCATGATCACATTCTCATTTCTATTCATCTAAAATCGATAACGTGAGGGCTTTGATTATTTTATGCATATTACCGTTTTCCTTGCATTGTTTTAACATGTCTATGGTGAGGAATTATATCATGCTGTATTGTGATGAACTGGTTTTCGTTGCAGGTTTTTTTTACGGTGTGAAGTTGGATTAGCTAGCAGTTTGGTAAATGAAGGCTTAGCTGCTGAAGGTGCAACTTGATGTCGGGATTGCGTTACGTGGGAGATTTGTGAAATTCACAATGTAGTCTTGTGTGAGCAACGTCCGCAGCAGTTTGCTTTTCTCAAATTAGTGTGGTCGAGACATTTGGCTTGTTTTTCCTACCAAGAGAGGAACAATGATGGCCTCTCCTTAGCCACGGTATGCTTCTTTCAGTTCGAAATCTGTTTTATTGGACTTCACAACTTCCTCAGTTGATTCTCTTAATTTTTCACATTCTGATATGGTTAAGAATTAACATAATATCCTGCATTGTCTTACTCAAGCAGCTCTACATAAATTTCACTATATACCTTAACCGAGTCTCCATGTGATACAATCTCAACCCGAGGTGCTGCTAGCTCAAAGAAACAATACCATTGAATGCAAGTGCTTCATTTCGGCGCCGACTGAATTTCTAATGTGGGTTTGGTCTTGATACCTGAAGCATGCTTCCAAGCTTACTCCAACTTCCGGTAAAGCTGACTGACCATCTCCGGTGTAATAGTTAGCCTTGTTTCTAATTTTTCCATGCATACATATTCTCCTGTAACCTGCTGTTGTTTATTTCCCCTAATATGTCGTTTCGATTTCGACAGTTTTGATGCCGTACATGATGTACATTCTGGCGAAGGGCTTTGAAGGGTGTATGAATGCAGCTGCCGACAATTCCATTCGAAAAATGATTGAGAGATGCGTTGAGACTTCTTTTATTCGGCAAGACATGCTATAGCTGCTGTTGCGCCCTGTTTTAGTCTTGTCCACTTTTCTATTTTCGAGCCTGAATTCATAAGCTTGCAACTCTGTTTCTTTGAATCCCCCAAAACCGACACAATTCTCTTTCGCTTTTCCTAACAGGTTTGAACTTCGGCAATCCCGACAGCATATTGGGACTGGTGCAGGAGAGCAGTGTGACAGTAGCTTGGAGAATAACGATCAGAACTGTAATTTTTAAAATCCATGGTTATTACTTGCATGTAACTGGTATGTTCGTCATGATTTCCTCATTTTCTGTTACACTTTGAGCTCCCTATGAATCTCATTCCAACATCGCTTGAACAAGTTATGCCTGAGTATTATTACTTCTGCATTATAGTGTTGACCAGAAAAATGCAGAAAACCTGTGGTCTGATAAATCTTTTTTCTGTGCCATGTTTGAAGGTGCGGTAACGTGGAGGTGAGGCGACTTCTGTTTGGCAATTGCGGCACTTGAGTTTTTCAGTATTTTGTTTTAAAACTCCATTCTAATGGCAACTAGAACTTGGGCCGTGTGTTTTGGTGCAGGTTTTGTCCGTGAATTGAGGCTGTGTGGAGAATTGCAAGCTGGATTTCAAACATATTTTATGCAACTTGTCCTTGTCGGTATCACGCCGATTGTTTTTATTGTCTTGGCGTGCAGAGTCTTTGGAGCGTGATAGCAGGCTGGCTTGGTTATTGTTTTTATGCAGGCCTGCTGCAACCGTACCTTTTGCAGTGAAAGATTGTTTGTGGATTGAAGGTGAGCCATGCTAGTTTTATTTGTTAGTGTCTTGTTGCGGTAGCTGATATTTATTTGTGATGGCTTGTTGTTGCTTTTATGCAGGTCTGCTACAACTTGAGGGAATAGGTGATGTGTTTTGCTTGCTTTTTCATTTCCTCCGTGTTGCTTATTGAAAATCCAGGTACATTTTTGTTTTTACCAAAGGTAATGGCTGCTATGGCCTTGTGTTTGCACTCATCAAATTTTGTTGTCTATTGTGCGTGACGGTTTTCTTTTCAACATGGCACGGTTTTGGTGTATGGCTGTGAGGGATTAACATACTATGGACTGTCCTTCTGCAGGTCGTGGCTGGAGGTGTAGTTATGATGTACGCTCTTTTCATTGTGTGGGGTCCAGCCCTTTGCTGTTATGAAATTTGTTAAGGTATTACTCAAATCCCTTGGATGCCAGTCACTTGGAGCACATATTGAACGAGAATGCAATCCACCTGGAGGTTTTGAAGATGCTTGCCTTATCCGCAGGCCATACTCTTTTAACTACTCTGTGAAAACCAAATTGTGGGATATGAGTAATTATGTTATTTTCTTTTATTTGCATGAAATGGTTTTCATATTATGGCAAGAAGAGAATTTTACTTGTGTTTTGAAAATGAGGGAGGTATTGGGGGTTCTGCACTGTCATACTCACGATTCGCTTTCTTTCATTTTTGTGCAGGTCATGATTTCTAATATAGTGTGAATCATGGAATGGGTGGATCGATGCATACAGGAGTCACTTGCTGTCATCATGAATTTTTGCAGTTGTACCAATTCACACATATGAGTCCCCACGCATAAATCGTCTGGCCATTCTTTGTGCAGCACATTCATAGAAAATTAGAAACTTAATTAAGAATCTTTGAAATTAGCCATTGTCTTCTGAATGGGCTCCAAAAGGCTAATGGGCTTTTACCCCATTTTGGATGTGTACCTCTCTTTTGTAATGAACTTTCCAAAATTATTCACATGGTTTGTGACTTGTACATAATTTGAAACCTTTTCAAGCTTTTACTTAAGAGTGAACTTGGCTCAAAATTCATATCTCACAAAACATATGTTCATGGCTTAAAAAATAAAATTCAAAACTTAGCATAACTTTAAAACTCAATTTAGAGATAAAATCAAGACTTGAGAATTAATTGACTATGTCATAAGGCAACATCGCATAACGGTCCATATCTTGGAATTCCATTTAACTAATCATAACCTCATTGCCTTACCAAAAGTAAGTCCATATCATAACTTGAAATAATTCCTCATACCTTGAAAATAAACCAAACTTTGCACTACATGACTCAATCATGAATTTTTAATAAAAAGTAAACTTAATTGAAGACGGCATGAAGCGAAAGCAACTCAACTAGAAATCCTCTTAAAACATCGCATAAACACAAACTGGGATAAGACTTGGGATTAGCTGGATCAAAGCCAATGCTTAACTGTATGGTTTAGAATCCCCTTGATCATATCTTGATTGCTCGACCACAAACACATAGGCTCATTTTTCCACCCACATACTCTGAAAACGCTTGTGATTACATTAAACATCGCCACCACAAACCCCATGACCTGAGAAGTCTTCAAAGAATCATGGCCCAAGGCCAAATGATCATCTTAGAGAAAAATCATCAAGCACCGACGTTATTCGTGATAAGAAAAAGCAATGGGGGTAGGACAAATTTAGGGTATGACAGATGCCCCTATCTAATTGGCTTAAACCTAGGGAAATGAATTGATGCAACGTTCATTCTCCTGAGGTAGAAGTCAAGTAGATATAAAGAAGACTCTAAATTTGTCCGAAAGGAAAAGAAATGCTTGGGAGCTGATATACTGGAAAATATAAACCTCTGAGTAAACTGTAGATAAAAATGACAAAAGATCGTCATCACCAAAAGGATGATGGGATGAAACGCACACGGCTACTACCACCAAAAGGATGATAGAACAACATACTATCGCACAATCTGACACCAATCCAAGTGACAGACCCCCACCAAAAGGATGACGGAGCGAAACTCACACCGGCTACTACCACCAAAAGGATGATAGGACAAACACTATCGCACAATCTGACACCAATCCAAGTGACAGACCCCCCACCAAAAGGATGACGGAGCGAAACTCACACCAGCCACTACCACCAAAAGGATGATAGGACAAACACTATCGCACAATCTGACACCAATCCAAGTGACAGATCCCCCACCAAAAGGATGACGGAGCGAAACTCACACCGGCCACTACCACCAAAAGGATGATAGGACAAACACTATCGCACAATCTGACACCAATCCAAGTGATAGACCCCCCACCAAAAGAAAGACGGAGCGAAACTCACACCGGCCACTACCACCAAAAGGATGATAGGACAAACACTATCGCACAATCTGACACCAATCCAAGTGACAGACCCCCCACCAAAAGGATGACGGAGCGAAACTCACACCGGCCACTACCGCCAAAAGGATGATAGGACAAACACAATCGCACAATCTGACACCAAACCAAGTGACAGACCCCCCACCAAAAGGATGACGGAGCGAAACTCACACCGGCCACTACCACCAAAAGGATGATAGGACAAACACTATTGCACAATCTGACACTAATCCAAGTGACAGACCCCCACCAAAAGGATGACGGAGCGAAATTCACACCGACCACTACCACCAAAAGGATGATAGGATAAACACTATCGCACAATCTGACACCAATCCAAGTGGCAGACCCCCCACCAAAAGGATGACGGAGCGAAACTCACACCGGCCACTACCACCAAAAGGATGATAGGACAAACACTATCGCATAATCTGACACCAATCCATGTGACAGACCCCCCACCAAAAGGATGGCGAAGCGAAACTCACACCGGCCACTACCACCAAAAGGATGATAGGACAAACACTATCGCACAATCTGACACCAATCCAAGTGGCAGACCCCCACCAAAAGGATTACGGAGCGAAACTCACACCGACCACTACCATAAAAAGGATGATAGGACAAACACTATCGCACAATCTGACACCAATCCAAGTGACAGACCCCCCACCGAAAGGATGACGGAGCGAAACTCACACCGGCCACTACCACCAAAAGGATGATAGGACAAACACCATCGCACAATCTGACACCAATCCAAGTCACAGACCCCCCACCAAAAGGATGACGGAGCGAAACTCCCACTAAACAATATCGCACAATCTATCATTAATGACTATGACAGATCCCCCACCAAAAGGATGACGGAGCGAAACTCACACACAGGTTGCTATCACCAAAAGGATGATAGAACGACACATATTGAAGGTTACCAACACCAAAAGGATGCAGGCTAGGTTGAACTGACGAAGTTCGGCTATCACCAAAAGGATGATACTAAGGCGATTGACAACAATCACGCTTGCTGGATACAACTCAATGGGGAACATCCAAGAGGAAAATTGGATTGAAATGAGTCAACGGGGTACGCCCACCGTCTTGCTTGGAGATCATAATTTTGTTGAAATGATTTCATGGTTACGCCCATAAACTCTAAAGAGGATGTCCCTGACTTGGCTGAGTTTGTCTTGATGTCTTGTCTTACTCAACAAAAGGCTGAACAACTTCATGAGGAACGCTCCTGGTTTTGCTGAAGATGCCCCTGTCTGGGCTGAATCTTGCACTGAATGTCTTGGGTTTGCCTAATAAAAGGTTGAACAACTTCATGGGGAACGCCCACGGTCTTGAACGATATGCCCCTGGCTGGGCTGAATGTTGACTTGAAGATTTGATCAAACATGAGGTTGAAATGCGTCATGGGAAGCACCCATGGTCTTGAAAATATGCCCCTGACTGGGCTGAATCTTGCTTTAAATATCCTTTGAATTTTGTGGGAGAAACCCACAATTGCAGAAGATTTCCCCTGACTGGGCTGATGATTGCTTTGAAGTTTTTGAATTTCATGGGAGAAACCCACAGTCTTTGTGGAGGGTGCCCCTGACTAGGCCGATGATCGTTGGAAATCCTCGAGATTGATCCTGGACCTTGACTTGCATATGCGAATGCTGGATGATAATGATGCTCCATAGCGAATGGAAGTGCAAATGCAAATGCTGACGCGCAGAAATGCAAAAGCTGGGGAAGTATGATATGATTGGAGTATGCATAATGCTTATGATAGTGAATGAGATGCGTATGATGCATATGATTGCAAACGGGTAGTTGGAAACGCAGGTGGAGACGCCAGCATGGTGGACTTTGGGTAGTTGCCAATGCGAATTGGACTTCGGGTGGTGGGAGGGATTGACTTCCTCGACACGCAGTTTGTTGAAGACGCCATGATTGAAGCAGACGAAGACACTCTGGATGCCCCAAGTATGTGTACTTGGTGGTTCGCTGTGAATTTGCTTCAGAGAAGGCTGCAACTCTACTTGATAATCAGGGTAACTTGGTGTTGCCCCAGTCTGAATGTGGTAATGATATGCCCCTGCTCGAGTTGTTTAATGCTTTTCCCCAGCCTGTGGGCTTTGAAATAATCTTGACTCGTGTGCGCCACTGAAAGTCAAGTTCCTCCCTGATTGCCCCTTGTTGAGATGTCCTTGAATACCCAGCACTAATTTGCAATTAAAACTGTACATTCATAAATGGTAATAATTAATGCAAAGTTCGACGCAAGTTTGAAAAAGTATCGTTTATTTGTTGAGGGTGTCATGGTAGTGAGACGAATGGACAATTAGCTCAAACGTTGTGCTGATTTTGATTGGTGTGAAAGATATATCAAGAGAAATGACACCAATGCTGATGATTAGAAATCATGTGAGGAGTCAGGTTACGCAACCTCACAATAGTATGCTTTCAGAATAAACCTCGCCTCAATTAGGTCTTTCAAGGGTTGTAACGCGGTCTGGTTCGCGGTTATGAAATAAAGGATATTAGGCTCAAAGTATGATTTGTACCCACCCCTTCTTCTTAATGATCTCCAGTCCTACGCTCAGTTAGTTCTACACTTGTCTTGACGGTATAAACTTGATGGTTCAAGGTTTGCTCGACGTGGCAGTTACCTTATTTTGGTTTTTGATGGATGTCAGTGACCCTTTTGATTTGGGTGGCCACTGAATATTATTTTGTTTTTGTTGAGGGTTTCGGGGTCCTCTTTTGTTTCCGATTTTGATCCCTAACTTTTGCATGGATTGACTTTGCTTGTCAGATCCATCGGGATTGCCTTGATTTTGCCTAAGTCCCCTTTGAGGTGCTTGACTTAGCAGGCTTTTGATTTTTTTGGATTTTGTTGGAAGGTTGTGACTGCCATAACATGGGTCATTGATGAACAGTCGTCTTTTGGATTTTTCTTGTTGATTTGAGTGCGGGGTTGAATTGACTGAACACTACCCTGCCCCAGGTTGAATGTAAAGGGTTTGAATATCCGAAGGAAACTACTACTTCTAGGCTCGAAGTGGTTTACTAGGGATTAACACCTTATATCTCCAGTGTTTAGGGGATTGAAGCAATGCCTATACATCATTGACGAAATTCTGTCTGAAAGTATACGGTTTGCAATTATGGGTATCTCGTTTTCATCATCCTCCCTCAAATCATGCCAAACAACAATGGATAGAGTGAAATGAACAAATGTGTGAGTGATAAGTGAAAATGAGTGAATACGACATAACTAATTCAAAACATGCATAAACGATACATTAATGAAAACCAAATACGAATGGCAATTGTTCAAAGCATACAATACTTAAACAAACAAAGACAAAACATAAGAAATGCGAAATATGAAATGGCGACATGACGACCTTCTTCAGGGGATGAACTTTGACTCTGCTTGGATCTGATCGGAATGACACTATTTAACCGGTGGCATTGGATTGTTGATGATGTTTGGAGACTTCCCATTAAAGTTGATAGCATCCTTGTCGATCACGTCTTGGATCTTGTGTTTGAAGGCCCTGCAGTCCTCAATGGTGTGACCTGGAGCGCCCTTATGAAACTCACAATGAGCATTTGCATCATAGTCGGCAGGAATGACAGTTGGGGGAGCCAAATCTCTCGGAACAATAGCCTTTTTCTCTATCAACTGAGCAAAGATAATAACATATGTCATTGGCAGGCGATCAAATACTCTATCAGGCTTCCATGTCCTCTGCTGACGCTGTTGGCGAGCACCTTGTTGTTGTTGAGCAGCTTGCATCTGCTGTTGCTGAGGAGGATACTAATATCCTTGCTGGTTGTAGGCTTATTGTTGAGGAGCCTGTTGCTGTGGCATCTTATCTTGAACTGCTTGCACAGCTGGCTGATAAGGCGTTGGAGCATATTGCGTAGCAGCAACATACGGATACTGATAATAGGGAACTTGATAAGGCATAGGAGCAGGAGCTTGTTGGGAAGCTTGCCCTTTCTGCAAAGAGATGGCATTTGTTTCGCCCTCTTTCTTCTTGTATCCGTTGAAAGGCTTCTTGGCATTGGCCTGGTTGTTAGAACCTCCTGGGATCTTTCCACTCTTCAGCCCTTCTTCAATTCTCTCATCGACGATCACCAAGTCAGAGAATCCAACAGAGACACTACCGATCAAGTTTTCGTAGTATTGGCCTTGTAAGGTACCCATAAAGATGTCAATCAGTTCACGATCAACAAGAGGTGGATGCACCCTTGCGGCTAGCTCTCTCCATCGTTGCGCGTACTCCTTGAAGGATTCTCTATCCTTCTGAGTCATACTCTGAAGCTGAGTACGATTCGGAGCAAGATCTGTGTTGTATTTGTACTATTTGACAAATGCATCGACTAGCTCGGCCCAAGTGCGCACATTGTTACATTCCAGCCGCATATACCACTCGAGTGATGCCCCAGACAAGCTGTCTTGGAAGCAATGAATCATTAGCTTTTCTTCTCTGGCATAGGCAGCCATCTTGCGACAATACATCTTTAAATGAATGTTTGGACAACTGAGACCTTTGTACTTCGAAAATTCCGGCATTTGAACTTGGGAGGAATGACAACATCAGGCACCAAGCATAATTCTAAAGCACTGAAAGAATTTGAACTATGCCCCTCCATGGCTCGGAGTTTCTCGGCTAGATCTCGGCACATCTTCATGGCTTCTGAATCCTGAGCAGCAACAGGACTGGAAATGGGAATAGCAGCATGATAGTTTTGCACATCGTCATACTGATCCACCATATTATCTTTGGGGTTCTGAACCACAGTTGGCTGGGCTTGCGGGATAGCTCCAACAGTAACTCCGGGCGCTGGGATTGGCTGAGAAGTGGTCCCTTCACCCGCGGTAGCGAAATTCATTGGCATTCCATAGGGATTAAGGACATGAGCTGAGAGCCTTGGGGTAGACACTTGCGCCTGACCATTATTGTTGACCACAGCAGCAGCTTCACGTTGTTCTTCCTCTCTTCTAGCGGTGATGATAGCTTCGAGGATCTGGTCAATCTTTCCTTTGATAGAATCCAACTCTTCCCTGAAGGCAGCTTGCTCTTGCTGAATCTGCTCCATCATTCGCCTTGTATTAGCTCTAGTTGCATACTGGTGTCGAGGAATCAACTTGATTTACTGGATAGGAAGGAAAGAGAAACATGAGAAACTGCTGAAGGAATGAGAATGCAAGATGCACAACAAATGAGATGCAATGCAAATGATATGCAATGCAAGATGCAAGATCCAGGATCACAAGATCACAAATTCAAACAGTTCTGAGATTTAGCCGGGTGAACGGTTCAAGGATCACAGTCACTGCTCAAAGAAACCCCACAGGTAGGATTCTAAGACGGGTAGGTGCCTAGAGTCATGGATATCTTTCAAAGATATTACAGCCATGACAAAGCCTCATCACGATGATAATATCCTCAATAGAATCTCCTCTAGGTGAGGTTCTCGTATCTTCCACGCGAGAAAGACTTCTCGGAGGCATCAACTACACAACCATCGACACATGGATTCTAGAAAAGGTTCTCAGAGTCATAGATCGAGGTTGAAAATACTACTGTAAGAAAGTAATACGTTCAAGGGATCTCATCTGATTGGGGCGTTCATATTAATTCACAAAGAATTAACACTACCAACCACCATGGATAAAACGGTTTATGGTCCTTGGGATCAACGATTCAAACTCGAAAACATTATTGTCATGGCAAAGACTCACCACAACAACAATATCTTCAAGGAATCTACTCCAAGCGGGGTTTTTGCTTCAACTTAATGTGAAAGACTCCACACAAGTCTCCACTACACAACCTCCATCCTAATCCTAGGGATAAACTCGGACACGGGTGTAGAGCCATCTCACAAAATAACCATAAGCAGAACAACCCCACAATGCCATAAGCATAAGTAACCAAGATAAGGATACAAATAGAAAGCGAGAAGAAATAAAAAACAACAAGCTAACAACTCAAACTAAGATAGGCTTGACTCCCTCTTGCATGGAGCAATAGTCCCCAGCAGAGTCGCCACATGTCACACCTCGAAAATTCATTTTCGAACATACGACCCTCGCGCAAAAGGCGCGGAAATACGGTTCGACAGAGTCGCCACCGAACTTTATTTTCCCGAATGAACGGGAGAGGAAAATATCGAGAAAACCTCATAAACGCGGAAGGAACACGGTCGTCGCAACCATATTCCTGGGTTCGGGAGTCGGTTACGCGAGGGGAAGGTATTAGCACCCCTCACGTCCGTTGTACTCAACGGGAACCTCTTAATTCGAGTTGTGATGGATGTTAGCTAAGCTTAATTCTTCTCTTCTCACTACTAAATACTATAACGATATTATAAAGGGATAAAGACGTTAAGGGGAAAGGGGATGGTTTAGAGGATAGGGTGCTCGCCAAGGATTGGGGCCCTTGTGCCTACGTATGCTCATTCGGACGAGAATGAGAAATCAAAGCATCATAGTTCGACTACGGGAAAGGATGGGGGAAATGGAAGGTGGAGGGGATTGTTCTTGCCAAGATCATCGCAATCTTATGCCTACGTATCTTACATTCAAGAGTGAAAGAATTAGAGCGTTCGTAGTTCGTGGTAACGACCATGAAAGAAACGGGTTTGAATTGGATTTGTAGTGGGTACAGATGATGATTACTCGAAGCTTAAGAAAGACTTCTCGGACCTAAGTAATCGGGAGAGTGAACCAAAGACTTGGAACTCTCTCTTTTTCATCTTGAAGAATAAGGTTGTGTTTGAAAGGGTGAAGTTGAATTAATGACGATTACTTGAAGTTTAAGAAATACTTCTCGGGCCCAAGCAATTGGGAGAGCGAACCAAAGAATTGGAACTCTCTCTTTTTCATCGTAAAAGAAGGTTGTTTGAATGGGTGAGGTTGATCGGATGACGACTACTTGAAGCTTAAGAAAGGCTTCTCGGACCCAAGTAGTCGGGAGAGCGAACCAAAGACTTGGAACCCTCTCTTTTTCATCGTGAAAAGAAAGTTGTTTGAGTGGTATCTGAAAGGATGAATAGTTGGACAATGGTTGAATGTTTTCGAGTTGTTAATGTTATTTAAAGGCGTTAATTGCTCACACACGAATAAGATAACTCGCATCCAAACAACCGAAAGCAAGATCAAAGACTTGAACCCACTCTTTACACCTTGAAAAGGATTAAATAGTTATTAATTGATTAATGGTTTGTTACGAAAATCCACTTGACGTTGGATCAAGGGTTTGACTTATTATCGCGTGCAAAGCGTGTAACGAAAAGCAAATGGTTTGAAAAATGGGACCGACTTGACTTACGCATCAAGGGTCAAATTGTGTAATAGGTTGATGGCGAATGCGTATGAGCACTCGACTTACAAGTGTTTGAAAATGGATCGATGACGAATCGAGAATTATTTTGAAAATAGTTTGATCCGCTCTAGTCCCTATGGGTGCTCCTAAGAGATAAACTAATAATCAAAGAAATGCGAAACATACATCGGAATGGAAGAGGGGTACATGTAAGTTACACGGGATTGCACGAAATAAAGGGGTCTCATTGTCAGGTAGCCCAAGAGAAAGTTGTGTGTGTGCATTGTGTCCTAAACTACGTCTTGAGCAAAGTCAGGCACGACTCAAAATCGGGGTTCTTACAAATAACCAATGATACAACAGTCCACCAATTCGGCTTTTAAGAGTTTCGATAATTTATTAGGTATTTTCGAATATGGGTGAATGAATATGAATAATGAGATATGATAATATGAATAATAATATGATAATAATATTCACAATAATATTTAACGAAAATTAAAGTTATTGGTTAGTTTAGTGAATCGAATCGGGGCACGAAAGAATAAGATCTCGTCTTAATCGCAAACATAATGCCGATTAATCGAAGGTAGCCTATCACGATCCCAAAGTACGGAAAATGACCCCAATGGGCATTCCCCATAGATTTGAAATGGAGAAGGTTATCAACTTCGATACGCGACGCTTACGAATAAAAGACTTCATCGATCCAAAAATCGAAATAAAATCGGAGAAAGAAAGTGGTCTCGGATCCTTTGTTTCATGCCAATAATTTGACGGTTAAACGTTGGTAATCTCGTCATCGACCTGGAAAAGCGAAAAATGAAATAAAGTGCTCTATAATGAGAAACTAACACCAACATGTCTAAAAAAGCTAATAAAATCAACTAGGTTTATAAAAAGAAAAAAAACTTAACCATAGATAAAACCATTATAATAGAAACAAAAGGAGGTGTATATGGGAGAGTATCCTTTGGGCTAGGCCCATCACCTCTCCACACCCACATCACAGCCAGAAAAGAAAGTAAAAAAAAAACAAGGGAAAAAAGAAACATGGGTCGCCGGTGCCAGCCCATACATCCTAAGCCAACATAAAAAACAAGGCAACAAAAATGAGCCTCACAAACAGCATCAGTTCAAGGTATTGGCCACAAGATTTCGTAGAAAAAACAAACCCTCTTGCACGACCCCTCTTTCATTCAACACTTGATTTCGTTTCAAGCTCAAGACTTTATCACATATTCGTTTCAAAAATGGGTCTCCAATCTAGTTCATGCGCCTGTTCAGGTTTCGTTCAATCTCTATCTCCTTCTGTTTCTCGATTCTGGGTTAAGGTTGAAGAAGTTTGAAAGGGGTCTCGGTGTTTTTTAAAAAGATGAAGGTTGTATTATGGGTTTGTAAGTTGAAGGAAGGTTAATGGTTGTTGTAGTGATAAAGAGATATGTACATTATTAAAGAGAGAGTTTGGGTCTATGGTTCTGTTGAATGTTGGGGTTGGAGAAAAGATGAGGGTTCGGTTGGATTGGGTTATGAGTTTGGATGGGAGAGTTTGAGGTTGATCAATGGGGTTGCTGTTGGTGTTGGGTTTCAAGAAGAAGAGCCAGGTTTTTGATTTGGTGTGGGTTTCGGTTTGAAGAGGGGAGATTCAAGACGAAAGGCTTGAAGGTTCAATCGTTTTTTTTTGAAGAAATTAAAGAGTGGGAAAACGTTTTGGGATTTTTTGGAGGTGAAGTTAGGTATCCTTTTTTTTCAGAGCGTCTGAAGGTATGGGGCTCAATGGCTATGTGGAAATTTGAGGGAGGGTTCGAAGGTGGTTCAGGTTCTGTTTGAAGGTTTGGTATTAACGGAGGAGATGAACTGGTGATGATGTTGTGAAGATGAAGGAAAGGAGGCGCTGGGTTGAGTTTATGAGTTGAGTTTGGAGGAAGTTTAAGGAGAAGAAGAAGGTTTAGGGTTGAATGAAGAAGGATCAAGGTTTTCTGCATAACAGATTGGGTTTGTTTTTTTGAAAAGAAAAATGTGAGAAAAGGTTTCAAAGCAACCGGCGGCTAGGGCTCCCCCTCTTGCTGTAGCCTCTCACATGGTTTTATATGGGGTGAGTATCTGGAGGATTGAGGTGAGGTTTTGCCTCCTCTTTTGTCTGTAGTGAGGTAAAGACTTCAATTGGTTTTCACTGCGGTCCCTTTTTTTTACTTTTACCGTGGTAATTGATTTGTGACTACATTTGAAAAATGATGCAGGGGTTTTAACTATTTCCTTTTTTTGTTTGTGAACTGATACAGGCTGCAGACAATGTTTGGCTTGGGAATGAATTGAAGCTTGGCTGACGGTTTCTTTTGAGACTCGGTGCGCATATATCTAACAGCTGCAGATTTCTCACTCTGAGATATGTAAGTTCATCATCACATTCTCATTTCTATTTATCTAAAATTGATAACGTGTGGGCTTTGATTATTTTCTGCATATTACCGTTTTCCTTGCATTATTTTAACATGTCTACGGTGAGGAATTGTATCATGTTGCATTGTGATGAACTGGTCTTCGTTGCAGGTTTTTTTTACGGTGTGAAGTTGGATTAGCTAGCAGTTTGGTAAATGAGGGCTTAGCTGTTGAAGGTACGACTTAATGTCGGGATTGCGTTACGCGGGAGATTTGTGAAATTCACAATGTAGTCTTGTGTGAGCAACGTCCGCAGCAGTTTGCTTTTCTCAAATTAGTGTGGTCGAGACATTTGGCTAGTTTTTCCTACCAAGAGAGGAACAATGATGGCCTCTCCTTAGCCACAGTATGCTTCTTTCAGTTTGAAATCTGTTTTATTGGACTTCACAACTTCCTCAACTGATTCTCTTAATTTTTCACATTCTGATATGGTTAAGAATTAACATAATATCCTGCATTGTCTTACTCAAGCAGCTCTACATAAATTTCACTATATACCTTAACCGAGTCTCCATGTGATACAATCTCAACCCGAGGTGCTGCTAGCTCAAAGAAACAATACCATTGAATGCAAATGCTTCATTTCTGCACCGACTGAATTTCTAATGCGGGTTTGGTCTTGATACCTGAAGCATGCTTCCAAGCTTACTCCAACTTCCAGTAATGCTGACCGACCGTCTCCGGTGTAATAGTTAGCCTTGTTTCTAAGTTTTCCATGCATACATATTCTCCTGTAACCTGCTGTTGTTTATTTCCCCTAATATGTCGTTTCGATTTTGACAGTTTTGATGCCGTACATGATGTACATTCTGGCGAAGGGCTTTGAAGGGTGTATGAATGCAGCTGCCGACAATTCCATTCGAAAACCGATTGAGAGATGCGTTGAGACTTCTTTTATTCGGCAGGACATGCTATAGCTGCTGTTGCGCCCTGTTTTAGTCTTGTCCATTTTTCTGTTTTCGAGCCTGAATTCATAAGCTTGCAACTATGTTTCTTTCAATCCCCCAAAACCGACGCAATTCTCTTTCGCTTTTCCTAACAAGTTTGAACTTCGGCAATCCCGACAGCATATTAGGACTGGTGCAGGAGAGCATGTGACAGTAGCTTGGAGAATAACGATCAGAACTGTAAGTTTTAAAATCCATGGTTATTACTTGCATGTAACTGGTATGTTCGTCATGATTTCCTCATTTTCTGTTACACTTTGAGCTCCCTATGAATCTCATTCCAACATGGCTTGAACAAATTTTGCCTGAGTATTATTACTTCTGCATTATAGTGCTGACAAGAAAAACGCAGAAAACCTGTGGTTTGATAAATCTTTTTTCTATGCCAGGTTTGAAGGTGCGGTAACGTGGAGGTGAGGCGACTTCTGTTTGGCAATTGCGGCACTTGAGTTTTTCAGTATTTTGTTTTAAAACTCCATTCTAATGGCAACTAGAACTTGGGCCGTGTGTTTTGGTGCAGGTTTTGTCCGTGAATTGAGGCTGTGTGGAGAATTACAAGCTGGATTTCAAACATATTTTATGCTACTTGTCCTTGTCGGTATCACGCCGATTGTTGTTATTGTCTTGGCGTGCAGAGTCTTTGGAGCGTGATAGCAGGCTGGCTTGGTTATTGTTTTTATGCAGGCCTGCTGCAACCGTACCTTTTGCAGTGAAAGATTGTTTGTGGATTGAAGGTGAGCCATGCTAGTTTTATTTGTTAGTGTCTTGTTGCGGTAGCTGATATTTATTTGTGATGGCTTGTTGTTGCTTTTATACAGGTCTGCTACAACTTGAGGGAATAGGTGATGTGTTTTGCTTTCTTTTTCATTTCCTCCGTGTTGCTTATTGAAAATCCAGGTACAATTTTGTTTTTACCAAAGGTAATGGCTGCTATGGCTTTGTGTTTGCACTCATCAAATTTTGTTGTCTATTGCGCGTGACGGTTTTCTTTTCAACTTGGCACGATTTTGGTGTATGGCTGTGAGGGATTAAGATACTGTGGACTCTCCTTCTGTAGGTCGTGGCTGGAGGTGTGGTTATGATGTTCACTCTTTTCATTGTGTGGGGTCCAGCCCTTTGCTGTTATGAAATTTGTTAAGGTATTACTCAAATCCCTTGGATGCCAGTCACTTGGAGCACATATTGAACGAGAATGCAAGCCCACCTGGAGGTTTTGAAGATGCTTGCCTTATCCGTAGGCCATACTCTTTTAACTACTCTGTGAAAACCAAATTGTGGGATATGAGTAATTATGTTATTTTCTTTTATTTGCATGAAATGGTTTTCATATTATGGCAAGAAGAGAATTTTCCTTGTGTTTTGAAAATGAGGGAGGTATTGGGGGTTCTGCACTGTCATACTCACGATTCGCTTTCTTTCATTTTTGTGCAGGTCATGATTTCTAATACAGTGTGAATCATGGAATGGGTGGATCGACGCACACAGGAGTCACTTGCTGTCATCATGAATTTTTGCAGCTGTACCAATTCACACATATGAGTCCCCACGCATAAATCGTCTGGCCATTCTTTGTGCAGCCCATTCGTAGAAAATTAGAAACTTAATTAAGAATCTTTGAAATGAGCCATTGTCTTTTGAATGGGCTCCAAAAGGCTAATGGGCTTTTACCCCATTTTGGATGTGTACCTCTCTTTTGTAATGAACTTTCCAAAATTATTCACATGGTTTGTGACTTGTACATAATTTGAAACCTTTTCAAGCTTTTACTCAAGAGTGAACTTGGCTCAAAATTCATATCTCACAAAACATATGTTCATGGCTTAAAAAATAAAATTCAAAACTTAGCATAACTTTAAAACTCGATTTGGAGATAAAAGCAAGACTTGAGAATTAATTGACTATGTCATAAGGCAACTTCGCATAACGGTCCATATCTTGGAATTCCATTTAACTAATCATAACCTCATTGCCTTACCAAAAGTAAGTCCATATCATAACTTGAAATAATTCCTCATACCTTGAAAATAAACCAAACTTTGCACTACATGACTCAATCATGAATCTTTAATAAAAAGTGAACTTAATTGAAGACGACATGAAGAGAAAGCAACTCAACTAGCAATCCTCTTGAAACATCGCATAAAACAAACTGGGATAAGACTTGGGATTAGCTGGATCAAAGCCAATGCTTAATTGTATGGTTTAGAATCCCCTTGATCATATCTTGATTGCTCGACCACAAACACATAGGCTCATTTTTCCACCCACATACTCTGCAAACGCTTGTGATTACATTAAACATCGCCACCACAAACCCCATGACCTGAGAAGTCTTCAAAGAATCATGGCCCAAGGCCAAATGATCATCTTAGAGAAAAATCATCAAGCACCGACGTTATTCGTGATAAGAAAAAGCAATGGGGGTAGGACAAATTTAGGGTATGACAAAGACGAATGATGGAACAGATTCAACAAGAGCAAGTTGCCTTCAAAAAAGAGTTGGATTCTATCAAAGGAAAGATTTACCAGATTCTTGAAGCCCTCCTCACAGCCAGAAGAGAGGAAGAACAACGTGAAGCTGCTACTGTCGTCAACGACAATGGTCAGGTGCAAGGGTCTGCCTCAAGACTCTCAGCTCCCGTCCCCAATCCTTATGGAATGCCGATGAACTTCGCTACTGCAGTGGAAGGAACCACTTCTCAATAATCCCAGCGCCTGGAGTTACTATTGGAGCTATCCCGCAAGCTCATCCTACTGTTGTTCAGATTCCCCTTCCTCATGTTGAAGATAATTTGATGGACCAATATGACGACGATGTGCAAAACTATCATGCTACTATCCCCATTGCTAGTCCTGTTGCCGCTCATGATTCAGAAGCTATGAAGATGTGTCGAGATCTAGGTGAGAAACTCCGAGTCATGGAAGGGCATAACTCAAGCTCTCTTAAGTTGAATGTCATACAGAATGTCATGACACTGACCGTATGACATCCAGCGAGTAGGGTTAGTTTTTCTGGTATTTAGAAATCAGGAAACAAATCAGAAGCTCAAGATGGAAGTCGAGAAACATTTTAGAAACCCTAAGCGATCTAAAATGTCCCTGAATTAATTGGCAAGCGTGCAAATTATTGAAGAGAGGTTTGTTATGGATAAACCTAATTTGTGCACCAAGACCCAAATGACTGACTGCTGCTATAAATAACAGAAGGAGCAATCCTAGAAGAGCAGCTCTTGACAGAAGATCAAAGAGTTCATATAGAGAGTCTTTGTGAGTGAAGAAGGTTGTTCTTCACGTAAGAATTGTGAGTGAAGAAAGTGTGTTCTTCACGCGTGAATTGTGTCTTAGGAATACTTGTTTACCAAGCAACTGTGTGCTGTATTGGTTAGGTAGGTTCTAAGTTGTGTCTCACTCAAAGCTGTTAAGCAAGAGTGTGTGATCCTTGATCAAAGCTTTGAAGCAAGATCAAGGTGTGTATGAAGTGTTTCTTCATCTTTAGTTTGTAACTGTGTATTGATATCATGTGGTGTGATTGAGGGGGAGTGAATGGGAATACTCAGGTCTAGAGTGTCTCTAGGTTGAAATGTCATTGGGTAGGTTTTAAGTGAGGAGTGCAAACTAGGTTGTTTGACTCTGAATTAATTCTACTGATAGTGAATTTCCTCTCTGGCTTGGTGTTGCACCGTAAAATTTGCTTAACCTTTTCTTGCCTGATTTATGTTTCATTGCATTTCATTTGCATAGTTGCATCATTCATATATTTCAACCATTTGAGTATCATAGCATATCAAGTCATCCAATAAAGGATCAAGTGCCATTTATGTCAAAAGAAGCCTATCTAGAGGTGTTCTCTGAGCCTGAGAGCCCATCCAAGTCATCAGAGAAGGGTTGAAGTCATGAGAAGTTTGAGTGCCCACAGGTGGATTTCTCTCCTAACTTGAGGTGTATTGAAGATCATCAACATAGAATGTGAACTTGAGGTGTGTATGGATCTCATGGAATGCCTAGAAGGCCCTATTGAAGCTGAGACAAGCCATTGATTCAAGTACAAGAGCCACAGTTGAGGTGCAGTCAACTAGGGTTTCATCTGGGTCAACCCTAGGTCAATTGAGTAATTGGAGAGTATCAAATCCTACCTTGAGGTCATGGGATTCATGATTTGGTATGTTGATACATGTGTGGTGTGGTGCCAAGATTAAGCAAAGAAGAATCAAAGATGTGGGAAGTTGCTAAATTAGGGTTTCAGTGTAAAATCCCCTGTTTAGTGCCTAACTTCAAAGCCACATAAGTCCAAATACAAGTTTCAAATGGATATTTGGCCAACATTAAACTTGTAGAGATTCTAAATAACTTTAATTTGAGTACTAGAAGTCTTCAAGGGGATTTATAGAACTCAAGTTATGGTCTTTGCAAATTACAGGTCATCAGAGAACACTGAAATTTATCTGTGAAAGTCACTTGACTTCCAAGCCACTTTTGCCCCTCAAGGAGTTTTCAAATGGATTCTTGGACAACATAAGAGTTGTAGGTCTTGATCTTAGATTTAACTTTAGTACTAGAAGTCCTCAAGAAGATTTGTGGAACTCAAGTTATGATCTTGGCAATCCAGGGGTATTTTGAGAAAGTTGAATTATGGGTCATTTTCAAGCATGTGCCAAAATCTCTATCTTCCATGCCTCCAATGGAAAATTGTTCAACATGATATGTGCTTAAAATGATGTTTTTAGGTCAGATAAGGATTCATGGTGGTTTGAAGTGGATTATTTCACAAAGTGCTTCAAAATGGCCTAAAAAGAAGGATTTTTCAAATGATTCAAAAGAGGGAAAATGTGATTTTTGAGTTATAGGTTATAAACATGTCATGTGAGTAGTCATTTTGACCAGAAATTGCATTCTAAACACAATGGCATTTACACAATTTTGAGATGAGGTCAAATTACATGACTTGCTTTGTAAAATGGTTTCTTCATTTACAAGTTACAATTCCAAAACAAAAATCAGGGCAATTCAGGCCAAGCTAGCTATCCAAACACATTCACAAGGCCATTTGGAGTTGGAAGGAACCTTCTAGAGCAAGCTGAGAGCTCAGAATCGTGGCTGTAGCATTGGAATTTCATGGCCATGACAGAATTTTGGATCAACTAAATTGGGCTTCAATTTGGATTCAAAAGCCCACAAATAGTTTCTATTTAAGCTCTAGAGTGAATTCAGATTGGGGTTGGTGCAGAATTCGTGGAGAGAGTGAAGATTGCAAGTGAATTTTCCAAGCTCCAAGCCAGAATCGGTTTTGGAATTCAAGGCACAATCAAGCCAAATTGAAGGTTGGAGAAGCTTCCCCTTGCATCCTTGAAGATGTCTGGATCATCTTGGAGATTGAATCGTGCTCTAAGAAGTTTTTGATTTGGTCACCTGCAACCGCCACTCCGCCGGAGAAGATCACCGGACCACCGTCTGTGAGAAGTCTCAGGCCACCTGAGATTGATGAAGAAGATGATGTCTGGGCCCTTGGATCAGGTCTGAGTGAAGACTTGGTAGACGCATCCGATGGTTCACGTTTGAACTCAGCTTTGGCTCCAAAACGTCAAAACGCGCCGTTTCACTAATCTGACTCAGCCTGTGAGTCATATGCAAACTCATCCTCACGTGGATACGCTCAGGGTCCTTGGATATGATTACTTGGTCTCCTCATCCAACGCACCTCATTTAATTCAACATTTTATTTTCTTTTTATTCTTTTTGGATTTATTTTAATTCATTTGATTTCTAAAATCCATATTAAATCCAATTTTGATCCAAAAAATATTTTAAAAATATCTCCATGATCTTGGATTTAATTGTGATTTTCGGAAATCAAGAAATCTCATTTTCTCTCATTTTTTCAATTTAATTTGATTTTTCTCATTTTTATATGATTTCTTTTATTTGCATACTCGATCATCTGCTTTGTGGAATTTTGTTCTCCCATTTGGTATTGAGTTTTTCTTAGATCTTTTAGTATGTTCTAGATAACACTTGTATGATCCCTTAGGATTTTTAGTAGATTTTTTTTAGATATGATTAGGTTCTGACTTAGGGTTGATGATTAGAACCTTCCCAAATTTGTGGATACCCTTGACCTACTTCACTTTAGGAATTGTTTAGTGGACCTAGAAATTGATTTAGGCCTCAATCTTTGTATTTTAGAATGTTAATCCATGCATGTTCCCCTAGGAAATTGCTTAGAGTTTTACAACTTATTTTTGTATTTTAAATAGATTTTGCAAGTTGCTTGTGCTTGTGGTGTTCCATCTTTGGTGCCTTGCCTGGTTTTGTTGTGCTGATGGCTTTGGAGCTGATTTTGCTTGGATACCTTTCTGGAGGAACTTTTGGACATCTTGTAGCTGTTGTGGCTTGAAGGGTGGAGCTTGGAGTTAAAGCTTTGTTCTCTTTTAGGTGCTTGTCAGGAGCTTAGGAAAATTAGGGTTTTAGGAAGAGCTTTTTAGACTTAGTTCATTTCTTGCCTCAAACATGGAATGTTTTGTTTGCTTCCATCCTATCCTATGATTCAAATTCCTCTTAAGGAAGCCCCATCTCTCCCTTGGAGGGATAAGTGGTATGCCTTAAAGAGTAGAACTTTTGAGGATACCTTTCTTTGCAGATGATGGTTTCTAGTGATTTCCTTTGGTTTTCACTGGTTCCCATTCATTATAAATTGATCTCAATAACCAATCTTTCTTGGTGGAGCTTGCTAGAGATTGGGGATGAAGATCTAAGATGTTGAAGATGCCTTTCATAAGGTCTGCTTGAAGATGGAGTTATGTTACTGTCAACTTTGCTGTCAGAGCTGCTGTAGGAGTTTGGTGTTGCTGCTTGGGCTGCCTCCTTTGGGTTTTGTTTTCTGTATTGTTTGTTGGCTTGTGTAGCTTTCCCCCTAGGTTTGAGGTGAATGTTGATTCACTCTGCCTGTTGTTTTCCCAGGTTCGAGGTTGAGTGGGACTCCCTTGCCTCGCTTGTATTGCTGCATCGCATGCATTTTACTGTATTTGCTTGCTTTCTTTTCTGTTTATTCCCTAGGATCTCTGATTTCCTCTGTGCAGGAGGGAATTATGACAGACATTAGGATTATTATCCATGCATGACAACATTAGGTTAGTTTTTATTCCCTTCCCAACCCTAGGCTTTTAGAGCTTCTTTCTCTTCTTATCTCGAAACAACTCAAAAATACAATAATAAGGTTAATCGATGTCGTATGTTACGAGCCTTAAGCTATTCGAGAAAGGGTTGCTGGAGAGCTTCTTTCCAGTAGTCTGGCTGCTTAGTGTGGTACCCTTTGGGTGACACGCGATGTAGTCACTCTCGAATCATAATCTCTAGTGCGTCAGAGATTGCAAACAAACTAAAAAGCACTTCTTTCGTAAAAGATTCAAAACAAACATCAAATTGTCATTTTTGTCCGCTTGGACTCTTAATCAAGAAAAACCTTTTTTGAAGGTAATAAAAAACCGTCAGACAAGCTTGTGTCTTCCGTAGCCCAAACTACGTTTGCTCTGATCTTTCATGCTGTATGAAAGTACGTAGGCATAGGATGCCGTATCCTAGCGAGCAACCTTCCCCTCCTTTCCCGTAGGTAGGCGAACTACGTTGACTCTGATTTCTTGTTCCAGACGGGAATATGTAGGCATAAAGTGCGATACTTTGCCGAGTCATTTTCTTTCTTTTTAACCCAGACCTGTAGAGTAGATAGAATAACAATCCGTACTAGAAAACAAGCGTGGATCCCGTCGAGTACGACGGACGTGAGGGGTGCTAATACCTTCCCCTTGCGTAATCGACTCCCGAATCCAGGAATTTGGTTGCGATGGTCATTCCTTTCCCATTTTGCGTTAGGTTTACTTTGAGCGTTTCCTTTCCCTCCGTTGGGACAAATAACGCACGGTGGCGACTCTTCTGTCATAGCCGGCGCCGATTTTCACAGTAGCGACAACTGGCGACTCTGTTGGGGACTCCAACGGTTCCCTACGCGAGTCAGTCCTGGCGCTTGTTTTCCCGTCGTGGGTTTTGTATGGATTTACATTTCTGTCTTTACTTTCCGCATTTTATTGTCAGCTTTATATTGTTATTGCTGTTATGGGGATGGGGTGATCTGCTGAGAGATAAGCCGAACCTGGGCTTGAGTGCACCTAGAATTAGTTGTGGAAAGTAGTGGGCGCGTGCATGCTTTGCATGTACTAGTGTCCCACAAAATCCACACTCGGACGAGGTTCTTTTGGTTGACTTCTTTTTCAACCCTTTGGGTTGAGGGGGTTGTTGGTTAGTTGGATTGTCGACTCTGGGGACCGATCAATTGGAAGTTGGCTAAGTGAGGCCTCCTCAGGACATGATGATGCCACACCTTCTGGGTATCGTATCATCAGTCTTGAAAGTCTGTGACGCCGACGACCGCATAGGATGTCGTACCTTGTGTCAGTTGATAGGACACCTACCTGTGAGAGGGATTGGGACATGCAGGAAACTTGACCTCCAGACGACCCGGCTTTCTTGATATTGGATCACTATGTGTGGATACTTGGGGTTCTTCATTAGAGCATTGTTGTGGGTCTGTTGAGACCAGGTTGGAGCTTTGTTTTAGGGCTGTTGAGATCAAAGTGGAGCATCGTTATGGGTCTGTTGAGACCAGGGTTGAGCAGTATTGTGGGTTTGTTGAGACAGGGTTATGGATGGATCTCTTCAGCAATATATCACTTGATCCCTGTTGCATGTTTGTATATTGCATTGTTGCATACTCATTTTGCATATCATTAACATGTGTCTGTGCTGCAGGTGCATTTCATACCTTCTGATTCTAGTTGCCCGGATTTCTGTCTGCTGATATTATGGATACTTTGAAGAAGACTGTGGCATACAAGTTGCCTACTCCAGATGTTACTTCTTTTCTTGGTTTGATATCTCTAGCTGATGATGACGTGAAGAGAAGCTTCAGGAAGAGTTATGGGTGTTGCACCCCAAAATTTGACCAACATTTCTTTACCTAGCTTATGTTTCATTTCATTCACATTAGCATTATCATTTGCATTTCATTGACATGTATGCAGGAGATCAAGAGGTATGATTACCAATCAAGAGCTATACAAGACCATGAAGCTAGCCAAGAAGGTTATTCAAGTGGTCCAGGGTTGGTATCTTTGTCAGAGAAGCCAGAAGATTCTCAGAGAGAGTGGTTGAAGCCAAGAGTGTGTGCCTCCTAACTTGAGAGTTGTGGGAGCCCCTCAGATGATTCTGAAGCCATGAATGTAGACTTGAAGCCTTTAGAGAGCTTATGAGATCTCTTGAAAGCCATCATGAGGCCTAGATAGGTCATTGTGCAAGAATAAGAATACTCAGCCATGAGTGGTGCAGTTAGGGTTTGACTGGGTCAACCCTAGGTCAACTGATGATTTGAACAAGGTTGATACCTAATTCAAGAGCCATGTGATCATGGATTGATGCATTGAGATGTTATAAGGATGATTCCAAGGTTAACTCATCATGATTGAAGAGTTTTAGAAGTTTCAAGCTAGGGTTTCTAAGGTTTGACAGTGTAAAATCCCCTAGTTTGACCCCTATCTTCAAAGCAGTTTAGCTCAAGATGTGATTGTCATCTCATCTTACCCCCAACATGAATGTTGTATAGCTTGTTCTTAGCTTTAATTTGAGTACTAGAAGTCCTTGATAGGATTTGTAGAGCTCAAGTTATGACTTTGACAAGTTACAGGTCATCTGAGGTATGTGAATCTGGGGCTTGAAAGTTACCCAACTTGCATCAAACATTTTCCCTAGAAGGATGATTCCTATGAACTTTTGGTCAACATGAATGTTGTTCCTTAGTCTCTTATCTTTATAGAGAGTACTAGAAGTCCTTGATAGGATTTGTAGAACTCAAGTTATGGCTTTGACAAGTCAAGGGTATTTTGGTCATTTGGAGATTACAGGTCATTTCAAGCATAAGGCCATAACTCCTATTCCCAAGCTTCAAATGGAAAAATCTTCAACATCAAACTTGTTCAAAATGATGTTTTAAGGTTAGTAAGGAGGTCATGAGATGATGGAAAGGCTTGTAGCTCAAAGTTGCAAAAATGACCTAAGTTGGAAATTGATATTTTCAACCTACACATCCAAACCATGGCATGTAATATATCATTTTGACTCTAGAAAACATTTTAAGAACATTGGTTTAGCCACATTTTTGAGTTGAGATTCAATTTGGGGACTTGCTTTGGAAAGTGGTTACTTGCATATTAAGTAACATTTGCAAAACTCAAAATCAAGGCATGAGCAAGGCCCTTGGCAAGCTAAACTCTTCCAAGATGTCACTAGGGGAGAAATTGAAAGAGATTGGATTGTGTCGCTTGCGCGAAAATAAGGTGCCGGCATAACAGAAGAGTCGCCACCTTTCGTTATTTATCCCTCAGAGCGGGAAAGGAAACGATCGGAAAAACCTGACGAAAAAGGGTAAGACAAGGTCATCGCAACCATTGTCTGGGTTCGGGAGTCGGTTACGCAAGGGGAAGGTATTAGCACCCCTCACGTCCGTCGTACTCGACGGGATCCTCGCTTGTTTGTTTGCTTGGACGGGTTGGTTATAATCTATCTACCTATCAAGGCTGGCTGAAAAAGAAAAGAAAAATGACTCGGCAAAGCATCGCGCTTTATGCCTACGTATTCCCGTCTGGAACGAGAAATCAGAGTCAACGTAGTTCGGCTAACTACGGGGGAAGGTGGGGAAGGTTGCTCGCTAGGATATCGCATCTTATGCCTACGTACTTTCATCTGGTATGAAAGATCAGAGCAAACGTAGTTCGGGAAGCTACGGGTTATCTCCTAGAAGAAGTGTTTTTTTTATTATGTTTGCGATTTCAACCGCACTAGAGACTATGACCTGAGAGTGAATGCGTCGCATGTCACCCAAAGGGTACCATACTAAACATCCAGACTATGGAAAAGAAGCTCTCCCACAATCCTCTCTCAGATAGCTTAAGGCTCGTAACGTACGAAAGAAATCATTCATGATTACTGTATCTTAAACTGTTTCGAGATGAGAAGAGAACAAGCCCAACTAGGAGGGAGACTATCAAGTCCTACTGTTATCATGCCATGGATTCATCCTATGGTTGAGGTTTGAACAGGGAACTCCTAGATGTTGTCATGCATAGGTTTCAACCTAAAAGTCTATCATCAAATCCTCATCAGAGGAAATGAGAGTCCTAAGGGATCATGTCAATGATACACCAAAACAGACAAAAGCATCAGCTTTAACAGTAAAATGCATGCAATGCAAGTGAGGGAGGAAATGTGTGTGGGGCTTCAGCCTCCACAAGCTCGTCTCGACCTCAAGCCAGTCATGAAATAACAGTAATCATACTGAAATAAACAACATGCTATCAAGCAAGAACGGTAAACTGCAATCATACAGATGAAAGAAATGAAATACCATCAGGTAAAATAAACACATGGGCAAGGGAGCTGGGCTCTACCGAATACCCGCAAGCAAAGCCAGGCAGTAACAATACAATCAGATGCACTCATGCTCTTAGACTGAACTTATTCTAAATGGGCTTAGTTTAATGCAACAGACAAATCAGACAAAACACACAATACATCAAAGAAAACAGAAGAAAGCCTCAGCTCCTCCAGCAGCAACCCAGTCTTCAAACTTCAGAGATCACTTGCTTTCCAGGTATCAACCCTACAACATGAGTATCAACTCATCTTCTCCCTTTGAGCTTCAGCTCCTTTGATCAGCTCTACCTTCAGGCTTCACTATCTTCAGGGATCTTCAGGCATCCACTTGGTCTTCGCAGAGTCTTCAGATTTCAATAATCTTCAAGGAATCATCCTTTTCAAGGCCTCAGCTTCTATCTTCAATGGCTCCAATGCTCCAACAAACAAGATTCAGTTAACAAGATGAGGTGGGGATGTTACAGTACTCACTGACTTCCAAAGGATGCCATTGAGGACTTAACATCAAAGGAAAGGCTCTCTCAAAGTTCTACCTTACAGGGCAAAGTCACTAATCCCTCCAAAGGAGAGAGGTGAATACCCTTAAGGGACTCTATGTCATTGAGAAGAAAGGAGGTGAACAAGACACTCCTTGTTTATTGAACAAAGTATTCTATATAGGGCTCTGCCTATGCACCTATAAACCTATAAACAAAACAACAAAAGCTATGCTAAACTCCTCTGCAAGGTCTTCAAAGCTTCCATGATGATCCACAAGGTCTTCAACTCAATCTTCAAAGCTCACACACTCAAAAGAGAAGGAAAGAAACCACAACAATACAACTTATGCCTTTAAGCAACACACATATTATCCATACATTCAAAAATCAATGAAAAATACTAAAACACCATACCATATTCTAGCAAAATTCTAGGGGATTCTATACATACTTACCCTTGACCCATGTATTCCCCATACACTAATTTGGCCTATAAACCCCAAAACAAATTTGTTCAAGTCCAAGTATACTACTTAAAAACCCTAATTAAACTATCCTAAGTTCAATTATCTAAACTAATCAAATTTTATTCTAAAAAATCTAGTAATAAATTCTGGGAATACTACAATTCAATATTAATCACCACAAAAAAGAATGGGCAAAAAATCTATTTCTAAATGTAAGAACAAAAATCTACAAGATCATGTATGAAATAAAACCTTCAAAATATGCATTTATTTGTAAAATATGGAAAAAATATCAATTAAAATATAAAATGCAATTTTTATATTTTGTAATTTTCTAGACATTTTAATGAAAATTTTAAAAAAAGAATGAGTTAAAAATATGCATTTTCCATTTAGTTATGAAATTTTGAAGATGAATGAAACAAAAAAGAAAATGAATACGAAATAGAAAGAAATAAGTGGAAGGGGTGCAAATAGAAAGAAATGATAGTTGAAATCATTGGGCCTGGAAATGAGGGGGGTGGTGTTAGCGAATCTGGCACAAGTCTTCATTAAAATTCAGATTAAACTGTGTCCACAGGATCTTTGGTCAAGTCAAATTTTTCCTCTTCATCCAACGGCTCTCCTCTTTCTTCTTCCTCTAGAAACCCTAACCATACCAAAATTTTCACTCCATGTCATGATCTTCTACTCCCTCTAGCTCACTCGTTTCTCCATGAAAACGTACGAAATAAAAACCAAAAACGATCCTCTTCTTGCCCTCTATCCAACCATGTCCATATCTCCTCTTAAAACCACCTAGAATGTGCAAACCGAAAGTACCAATCCTTGGTTCCACCATGAACACATGTTCGTCAACCTCAACAAACCTTGAAAACCTTGATGCTAGCTTGTTCTATATGTTGCACTGAGTACACTATACCATTCCACATGCATTAAAACTTCATATTCCAACCGTTCTTGATCTTGAAAGAATTGTTACCATATCTTGAAACTCCATGAAATGGTCCTAAACTCATCATAAATGCTCCCTAGCTTGTCTCTATCTCATATAACTTAACATTAAACCCTAACAATGGCTAATCATGGTGATTGGAATCAAAACGTATTCTTACCAATTGGATATGGTGATGGTTGCTATGCCTTGTTTCAGCCCTTGCCAATGGTGCCAAATGATCTTTGGATGATGGTGATGATGCTGGTGAAGAGAAATCGTGTTTACACCTCTTGAAAATGCCAATTTGAAGCTTCACGCCTCTTGGAGTGATGGAGAAGAACTCACAATCCAACCACGATTTGATGTGCCTTTTTCTTGCTTTTCAATCCACAACATGGAGAATGATGATGATGATGATAGCTAGCACAAACAATGGAGTTTGGGAGAGATGGGAATTAAAATGCAATTTTGGAGTTATGAGATGAAAGTATGGTTTGCAAGCAACTAGAATCACCAACCATGGCATGATCTCACCCTTGGGTATTTATGGAAGTGAAAGGAAAGATCTAGAACATATGAGAAGCTTCCAAGGAAGTTCTAGAACTTCTCACGTAATGAGAAATTCAAAAATACTATTTTTAGTAAATCTCATAAAACTCATGATAAGTCTTCAAAATACCCTTATATGAGATATACATGTGAGAACAAGGCATTTTATGCAAAATTAAGGCTTTGGCAAACAATTTCTCATGCTACCTAAAAGTGCAAGAAACAAATTTACAAAGGAAGTCCAATTTTTAAGCCTAAACTCAAAAATGTGGATAAACCATTGTTTCCAAAATGTTGTTTCCAATCAAAATCATCTATCATATGCCCCATTTTGGATTTGTAGATCTCTCAAACCAAAATCCAATTTCAACTTTTTTAACTTATAAGCCCTTTTTAGTTCATTTTGACCAATTTAAAATATCCATGCTCCATGCATTTACAAACTCTCAAGACCTCTTATCTAGCCTTAAAATTCCATTTTGAACAACTTTCATGTTTTGAGTTTTTCCATTTGAAGCTTGGAAGTAGGAGTTTTAGGCATTGGCTAAAAATGACCTGTAATTCCAAATTACCAAAATACCCCTGTCTTGCACAAGCCATAAGCAGAGTTCCACAAGTCCTATCAAGGACTTCTACCACTCAAATTAAAGCTAAGAAGATGCCCTCCAACATTCATATTGACCAAGATATCATAGGAATCATCCTACTAGGGAAAAAGTTGTCTGCAAGTTGGGTGACCTTCAAGGACCCAGATTCACACACCTCAGCTGACCTGTAATTTGTCAAAACCATAACTTGAGCTCTGCAACTCCTATCAAGGACTTCCACCACTCAAATTAAAGCTAAGAACAAGCTCTACAACATTCATGCTGTGGGGAAGATGAGATATCAATCACATCTAGAGCTAAAACTGCCTGGAAGATAGGGATCAAATTAGGGTTTTTCCACTGACAATCCTCAGAAACCCTAACTCAAAACTTCTCAAACTCCTCAATCATGAGGAGTTGGTCTAGGAATCACCTTTAAAACATCTCTATGAATCATTCCATGACCTCATGGCCCTTGGATTAGGTCTCAACCTTCTCCAAATCTTCAGTTATCCTAGGGTTGACCCAGTCAAAACCCTAATTCTGCCATTCATGGTTGAATCTTCTGAATTCTTGCACAATGACCTCTCTGGGCTTCATGATGGCTTTCAAGGCATCTCATAGGCTTTCTCAAAACATCAAGTTCATTCTTAAAGTCTCAGAATCATCTGAGGAGCATCCACAACTCTCAAGCTATGAAGCACACAATCCTGGTTTCAATCCACTCCTCTGAGGATCTCTTGAACTTTCTGATGAATGTATCCATTTTCAAACACTAGATGGATAAATAATTGTTGGTCAAATTTTGGGGTGCAACAGCTGCCCCTATTCAAACGGCTTGAACCTGACTGGGTGAGAAGCGAACGGCTCTCAACCAATCAAGGTACGAGACGGTTGAATACCGGTAAACCCGAAAATTTGCCAACTGCACGAGCACACGGTACTCTACGGGGAACAAATCTTTGAATATTGCAATGCTAGCTGCACGACAACTAGCTGGAGAGATATCGATCTGACATCGCCGTCAGTTATCTACATTAAATTCTTCTGATATTGCCTTCAGACAACCACAACACCCAACATCGCCGCTGGAAGACTAAATCACCTGACATCGCCGTCAAGAACAACCATAACTCGGGGAAACAAGCGCCCAACATCGCCGCCGGAGACCTAAACCTGAATCACAAAAATACCCAACATCGCCGCTGGAGAAAATAAAAAAATGAACAAAATACCCTGCATCGCCGCTGGAGAAACTAGAAGGATTTGCATCACCTAACATCGCCGTCAGAAGACTGGATCACCTTGACATGCCCAACATCGCCGCTGGAAAACTGAATCTGACATCGCCGTCGGAAACAAACATCCTCCCAGAGACACTCGACATCGCCGTCGCACAAACATCATCTCTACTGGGGATTTAAAGAGTCTGACCTCGCCGTCAAACGAACATAATCTGACCTCGCCGTCAAATCCAACCGTTCAACCTCGTCGTCGAACAAACATAATTTGACCTCGCCGCCGGACAAATGATGATCTAACCTCGCCGTCAAATCCAAACGTTCAACCTCGCCGCCGAACAAACATCCAACCTCGCCGCTGGACAAATGATGATCTGACCTCGCCGTCAAATCCAAACGTTCAACCTCGCCGCCGAACAAACATCCAACCTCGCCGCTGGACAAATGATGATCTGACCTCGTCGTCAAATCCAAACGTTCAACCTCGCCGCCGAACAAACATCCAACCTCGCTGCTGGACAAATGATGATCTGACCTCGCCGTCAAATCCAAACGTTCAACCTCGCCGCCGAACAAACGTCCAACCTCGCCGCTGGACAAATGATGATCTGACCTCGCCGTCAAATCCAAACGTTCAACCTCGCCGCCGAACAAACATCCAACCTCGCCGCTGGACAAATGATGATCTGACCTCGTCGTCAAATCCAAACGTTCAACCTCGCCGTCGAACAAATGATGATCTGACCTCGCCGTCAAATCCAAACGTTCAACCTCGCCGCCGAACAAACATCCAACCTCGCCGCTGGTCAAATGATGATCTGACCTCGCCGTCAAATCCAAACGTTCAACCTCGCCGTCGAACAAATGATGATCTGACCTCGCCGTCAAATCCAAATATTCAACCTCGCCGCTGGACAAATGCAACACTGAACAACTCTGACCTGGGGTTCACCCCTGGTAAATGGAACAAAAGGTACACTTGCGTATTTGAAACTACTCCGCTGGGAATGAGAGACTTAACCGAGCACACTCTGATCTGAGGTTCACCCTCAGAACCATAACGAACACCGAAATACTGCTGCACACTGAGAAACCGTAGAACTTCAGCACTACAGATATATGAAACCCTGGCCCCTTGCCACTCCAGATCCGCTGGAAAAAATATTCAAGTATTTCCGAATATAGATGGAACCCTGGCCCCTGGCCACTCCAGATCCGCTGGAGAATCTTCAAGTATTTCTGAAGATAGATGGAACCCTGGCCCCTGGCTATTCCAGCTTCAGCTAGAAAAAACATCCTTGGCCTTCAAGGATGTAAACTTTGCCCGTCGGCAACTCTGCAGGAGGTATCTTCGACTTCAGTCTGAAGAAATGGTCCTTGGCCTTCAAGGATACATGAACCTGCCTTCAGGCAACTCCACCTCAGCTATAGAGCATCCGAGACTTCAGTCAGGGATATACTTCGGCCTTCAGTCCGAAAAATGAATCCTAGGTCATTCATGACCTTGGGGATAACCTTGCCCTTAGGCACCTTCGCTTCAGCTTGGGGAATCTATGACTTCAGTCAAAGAAATGGTATCCTGAGCCATTCATGACTCTACGGGGATTCAAACACTTTGCCTTCAGGCAAACTCCGCTTCAGTTGGAGAAACATCTTCGACTTCAGTCAGAAGAAACACTATCCACTTGATCGCAATCAATCATCACCTCAGGACAGCTGACTTGGTCTTCAGACCAATGCGGATCATCTTGAATACAAAATTTGGAACCTTGTCTTCAGCCACCCGTTGATTCATCAACAAGGACATCTGAACTCACAGGAACCTTCTGATACTGCCCTCAGGCGTTTACGCAGTCAATCTTCAGATTAGACATCACTGTTGGAGCAGACATATCACGCTGCTAAGGACTTCAAGAATCATCTTGAACAAACAGCTTCGTCGGGCACCTTCAAGAATCATCCTGAACCGATACCCATTCTGGAGACTTTATTCTGCTGGGTATTCCAGGAATCTTCCTGGGCAACTCTTGCTGGGGACGCTACTGATGAGCTCAAGAATCATCCTAAGCAAACGGCTCGGGAAATTACGCTGAGGTCTTAAGAATCATCTTAAGCAAATGGCCCTGCTGAGGAATTCAAGAGTCGTCTTGAACTGAAGACTTTGCTGGGGATCTCAAAAATCATCTTGAGCGAGCGACTGTGAGGATTACACCGGGGTCTTAAGAATCATCTCAAGAAAGCGACCTTGTTGGGGAGAATATCAGGAATCGTCCTGAGCAACTGGTCTCTTGGTGGAACACCTGTAAGGCAAGAATGATAGTAACCTGAATCATGCTTGTGATGCGTATGCTTCTGCGCTATGCCCCACACGGTGGGAATGATATGCTAAATGTTGTGCAATCATGCACGATGTTATGCAACGTTAAATGCTATGCAGTCATGCACAATGATGCGATCCCATCCGCACAATAAATGCCGAGGGGAAATCCTTTTGTCAAGGAGACAAGAACTACTCAGGTAGAGGAATCATCTTGCTGAGGAGAACGCGGACACGCTGGCCTTAATTGGCCTCCGTCTAGGGAATTGATCTTCCGTTGACTGCTGCAGGGAAAGTAACCTCAGTTGATCTGCTGCAGGGGACGAAGCTCTACGAGAACCTGAACCTGCTGAAGGAAAACGATGTCAATCGCGGGAATGAACTGCGTGGCCGTCTCGGCTACTCTTCTGGGGATAACCGCTCTGTGGGGAAACAACTTCAGCTGCTCCACACTCTACTGGGGAAACTCAATCATGATCTGATCAACTTCCAAGGACTCGGCTCTCGTGGATATCTGCAAACTTGGCTGGGGAAGGAGAAATCATTCTGCTTCGCTGGAGAGAGTGCGACTCTGGGGAAATACAGCATCAGCTGCTCAATATCTGCTAGGGAAGAGGGAATCATCCAACTTCGGGAGAGAACATGACTCTGGCGGGGGAACCTCAATTCCGCTGGAGACTTTACTGGGGAAACACGAGCTTCGGCACCTGAACACTTCTATGAAATCTGCACTTGTGACCCGGTGCTGGGGAAAGACGACATCATTCTTCGGTGCTTGGCTCAGCTGATGGGGTGACGCTCCTTCAGGATGCGTCTGTTTGGGGAAGAGAGTCATCTCTGCCCGGGGAGACATATCAATGCTCATTGCTCTGCGTTCAGATTCTGCGGAGGAGAGACTACTGAACTTTGCTGGAGAAGGAGGACTTGCCCTGCTTCGGGGATATCAATCCTGGTCTACTGAGGGCAATCTTGACCCAAATCTGATAAGGGATAAACGCCCTCTCAATTTGCTGCCGTCTCAAACTGCGCAGGGGAAACAATCTCAAACTGTACAGCTCTGCTGAGAAACAATCCTGATTCAACTACCAATCATGGTGCCGAGTAACCGGTTAGGCTGTAGGATAACAACAAGGTTTCTTCAGAAGGTTCAGGTTTTGGTAGGGTGATGACACGATTCCCCGATACTCAATTCTTTCTAGGGTGGACAAACTCATTTGAACAACTTGCCCCAGCGCAATTCAACTTGCCCCAATCCGACCTTTGGGAATAATTCATTCTGAACCGGAAACGACTGGCAACAAGACAATCTTCAGAGGGCTTGCCCTAGCATATGCACAACGGGAGGATTCATCCTCCACCAATCAACTCTCAGCATGGTCGGCTTCAATATCTCTGAAGTAGTTTGCCCCTGAACGAGCGATGAGCGACTCAACATGCTCTGATTGAACACTGGGGAGATCTACCCTCAAATCAAGAATTCTGGATAACTACCCCTGATTGGGTCTCGAGAAGATTCACTTCCGATCAACCACTTCTTGCATAACCTGCCCCATAATCAACTGATGCTCCAGGACATGTCCTAGGACAAACTGATTCCAAACTCACTGGAAGTCATTGCCCCAGATTCACAGGGTTTCAAAGCACACCATTCTGATCCAGACCTCTGGCGATTCAGTCCTGATTGACTATTCCCTTCTGAAGTTCCTTCGTATCAGCTACTAACCTGCAACTAAAATTGTTTACTCCCGAATGGTAATTTTAATGCAGTGTTCATGCAAATTTCGAAAAATGTTGTACTTTCACTCATTTACGTGTCATGCTAGTGAGTGACGAATGAACCAAAGAGTTCAAACGTAGTGCTGATATAATCAGTGAAAAATGCAATAAGGATATGATTAGCAAATCATGAAGGAGTCAGGTTACTCAGCCTTATCGTAATGCGCTTTCAGAATAAACCCTGCCTCAATTAGGTCTTTTAAGGGTTGTATCGTGGTCGGGTTCACGGTTCGTGAAACAAAGGATATTTGGCTCAAATTGTGATTTGTACCCACCCCTTCTACGTGATGATCTCCGACCCTAAAGTCCAATTAACTCAGCTCGAGTGCTCGCCTCTTCGAGAGGTAGGTTGAACATTGGGAACAACTGGTTAAAGAATTCGCAAGGTGTTTCAGAGTGACAGTTACTCCTTTGGCGTTTTCGGCGTCTGTGTCTACACGACTTTGTCTTTGTTTGAGGATTTTTCTCTTTTTTATATCCTTTCTTTCTCATTCTTTTGATTCCCTAACTTTTGCCTGGACTGACTCCTTTTGAGTTCTTTTCGATTTTTCTTTTGAAGTCCAGCGGGATGCCCTGATTTTTTGCCTAAGTATTTGCTTTCTAGCTTTTCTTTTTTACTTAGCGGGCTTTCTTATTCCTTCTTTTTTTTTTTTCTTTTGGAACAAGTCGTGCGACACTGGTTGTCTTGATTGCTCCGAAAGGCTTGTAACTGTCTCACTCCTGATTGGTGAGGTTTAACCATTGTGGTTGATGAGGTACGACCTCTGGAGAGGAATATGATGTGATTGGTCCCCGAAGGACAACACTCCTCTATAAGACTTGAACGCTCGATCAAGCTAACTGACAACTACCCTGCCCCGGGTTAAGATGCGAGGGTTAAAAAGTCCGAAAGAAAACTCCTACTTCTCGGCTCGAAGTGGTTACCAAGGGATTCTCTTCCTTATCTCTTCGGTGTTTAGGGGATTTGAAACAATGCCTTGTACGTCATCGGCAAAGTTTTATCTGAAAGCAATACGATCCTTGGCTATGAGTATTCAGTCTCATCATCCTCCCTCCGCTCATTGCTAATCATAGTAAGAAATCGGAGTAAATAAAATGCAAGTGTCAGTGTAATGCAGTAAATGAGTGACAACGACATAATTAGTTCAGAAAAAATGCATAGTCACTTTATTAACATCACCATTCGAAACATACAATGTTTAACAGCAAGTAGTAACTAACAGAAAAGAAACTACAAATGCAAAATGGGAAAAAGTCTGAGGACTGCCAATGCTGAGGACGTCTGCCTGTCTGGATCACTGGCTTTTGGAAATAACCCTATGAATCTGCAAGCTCAAACAGCTGAGAGGTTGTCACGTACAACCAAAACTCCGTCTGGAAAGGAAATACACCCTTTGTCGATCAACTGTTGCATTTTCGCCTGAAAATCTTGCAATCTTCAGTTGAATGCCCCGGAGATCCACCATGGTAACCACACTGAGCATGAGGATTGTACCCTGGAGGGTAAGGCTCTGGCACGGGCTTGAGGGCTTTCGGTTCCACCAAGGAATTCTGAATCAGCAGTGGAAGAATCTGGCTATAAGGCACCGGCACTGGATGGGAAGAAGCATTCCTTTGTTCTAAGTGGTTGCGAGGTCTCTTGTGATCCTGGTGTTGGTATTCTTTCCACCCAGGAGCAAGAGGTCGTCGTTTCTGAATGGCAACGGTCTCTTGTTTAGGCGTTTGCGTCCTTGAACTTGATCCAGGTAGAAACTGCGAGCGAGGCGATTCAGTCACCGAAGGTCGCGGGACATATTCCAGATCTTTCTCAGCTTCAGGCAAAGGAGTGGAATCATCCACCTCTCCTGCAGGGTATGGGGTAAACTTTCCCGATGCTCTCATGCCGCCGGACACAAGCCTAATTGTCCTTGAGTCAATAAGGTCTTGAATCTTATTCTTGAGAGCCTTACATGTTTCAACATGGTGCCCCGGTGCTCCTGAGTGGAAATCATAATGTGTGCTGAGATCAAAGTCTGGTGACACATCATCCGATGGATCCAAAGTCCGAAGCTTGAGAACACGGTTCTGAACCAACAGTGGCAACAGCTGGGCATAACTCACAGGTATTGGGTCCACAACTCTATCAAGTAGCTTCTTCTTTTGATTATGACCTTCAGGGTTATTCTGAGATGCCTGGCGCGGCTGCCGACGAGACAGGTCTTGAGCTTCATGCTGTGTAGAGGATCTATGAGGTCCACTTGGCTTCAGCACAGGTGGCACTGACGGCAATGGGGGAAACACTTTGGGCTCCACCTCGGGTGCTCGACCACTCTCCTTTTTTTAGCATACTTCTCACCACTCCCATGAGAAAGCTCAACTGATTCTGCAGCTGCTGATTCTCTTCTCTGAGTACTTGCTGGTCCAGACGCACTGCCCGTATGTCATTCATGACCTACCCCAGTTGGCTTCGGATTTCCCCAGTTCAGCTTGTACCTGCTCCATCAATCTGAGCTGCTTGATTCTGAGTCAAACCTGCAAACACAAGGGTTAGAAGACAAGCCCCGGCTTCTGTCATGCAAGATGAATTATGGGTGTCTGTACGTTCAGGAGATCACCCCTGATTCTGGTGTCAACGTGCCAACATAGTGTTAATGCAGTGATAAGACTGGATCCATTCATGGAAGAAAATATCTCATATTGCTCGGGGCACCAGACTCAGGGTACGAAACGTGCCTGTAGCACAGACACATGCTAATGGAATGCAAACATGAATATGCGAGCTAATGCAAAATGCAGGGATGCAACAATATATCCAGGTGACTGCTGTGGAGGTTCGGTATCAACAGTCACTGATGAGAAGGAAACCCCGGTGTAAGACCACTAATCTGATCTGCTGAGAATAACCATCTGATAGGATCGAGATCAAAATTCTGCTCTGACAAGCATAAGTGCCTGATAATAAGGACCCGGGATGTATGATCAGAAAGCGTCTGCTGATGAAGTCTTCATACCCCAAATCAAAAATCTGCCCCCTCAAGAACAAATGCACAGCTGCTGATGAGATCTTCAGACCCCACTCAAAATCTGCTCTATCCGGAACAAACCTCTGGTGACGATATCCTGACCAAAGCCTGCTCTATCAAGAACAGACAAACACCCGACGGTGAAAATCCTCTGATCAAAAACTCGCTCTGTCAAGAACAGACATATCTGTAACTGAGAACCCGACATAACTGATTTACTGTCAAGAAAACCAGGTAGTCTGAAGGTCTAAGTTTCCTGCAATAAACCCAGTCTCACTCACAGGTATGGACCTAGACTGACTCAAGGTATGGCATCCTATGCGTTCATCAGCGTCACAGACTTTCAAAATTGATGATACGATTCCCAGAAGGAGTGGCATCATCAAGTCCTGAAGAGGCCTCACTTAGCTGAATCACAAATGATCGGTTCCCAGAGTCGACAATCCACCAAACCAGCAACCGTCTCAACCCAAAGGGTTGAAAGTGAAGCCAACTGGATGAACCTCGTCTGAGCGTGGATTTCATGAGACACTAGTGCCTGCAAAGCAAGCACGCGCCCACTAATTTCCACTCTAAGTCTATGGTGCACTCAAGCCTGGGTCTGGCTTCTCACTCAATCATAACTCCCGTCCCACGACAGCACAAATAATCATATTATACTGAAAATAAAATGCGGGAAATAAAGTGCGAGAAGTAAAAATGCGATAAATAAACGCAACCCAACAAGCAAACACACAACCGATAGGATTGACTCGGAGGGAACCGTTGGAGTCCCCAGCAGAGTCGCCAGCTGTCGCTTGCGCGAAAATAAGGTGTCGGCATAACAGAAGAGTCGCCACCTTTCGTTATTTATCCCTCAGAGAGGGAAAGGAAACGATCGGAAAAACCTGACGAAAAAGGGTAAGACAAGGTCATCGCAACCATTGTCTGGGTTCGGGAGTCGGTTACGCAAGGGGAAGGTATTAGCACCCCTCACGTCCGTCGTACTCGACGTGATCCTCGCTTGTTTGTTTGCTTGGACGGGTTGGTTATAATCTATCTACCTATCAAGGCTGGCTGAAAAAGAAAAGAAAAATGACTCGGCAAAGCATCGCGCTTTATGCCTACGTATTCCCGTCTGGAAGGAGAAATCAGAGTCAACGTAGTTCGGCTAACTACGGGGGAAGGTGGGGAAGGTTGCTCGCTAGGATATCACATCCTATGCCTACGTACTTTCATCTGGTATGAAAGATCAGAGCAAACGTAGTTCGGGAAGCTACGGGTTATCTCCTAGAAGAAGTGTTTTTTTTATTATGTTTGCGATTTCAACCGCACTAGAGACTATGACCTGAGAGTGAATGCGTCGCATGTCACCCAAAGGGTACCATACTAAACATCCAGACTATGGAAAAGAAGCTCTCCCACAATCCTCTCTCAGATAGCTTAAGGCTCGTAACGTACGAAAGAAATCATTCATGATTACTGTATCTTAAACTGTTTCGAGATGAGAAGAGAACAAGCCCAACTAGGAGGGAGACTATCAAGTCCTACTGTTATCATGCCATGGATTCATCCTATGGTTGAGGTTTGAACAGGGAACTCCTAGATGTTGTCATGCATAGGTTTCAACCTAAAAGTCTATCATCAAATCCTCATCAGAGGAAATGAGAGTCCTAAGGGATCATGTCAATGATACACCAAAACAGACAAAAGCATCAGCTTTAACAGTAAAATGCATGCAATGCAAGTGAGGGAGGAAATGTGTGTGGGGCTTCAGCCTCCACAAGCTCGTCTCGACCTCAAGCCAGTCATGAAATAACAGTAATCATACTGAAATAAACAACATGCTATCAAGCAAGAACGGTAAACTGCAATCATACAGATGAAAGAAATGAAATACCATCAGGTAAAATAAACACATGGGCAAGGGAGCTGGGCTCTACCGAATACCCGCAAGCAAAGCCAGGCAGTAACAATACAATCAGATGCACTCATGCTCTTAGACTGAACTTATTCTAAATGGGCTTAGTTTAATGCAACAGACAAATCAGACAAAACACACAATACATCAAAGAAAACAGAAGAAAGCCTCAGCTCCTCCAGCAGCAACCCAGTCTTCAGACTTCAGAGATCACTTGCTTTCCAGGTATCAACCCTACAACATGAGTATCAACTCATCTTCTCCCTTTGAGCTTCAGCTCCTTTGATCAGCTCTACCTTCAGGCTTCACTATCTTCAGGGATCTTCAGGCATCCACTTGGTCTTCGCAGAGTCTTCAGATTTCAATAATCTTCAAGGAATCATCCTTTTCAAGGCCTCAGCTTCTATCTTCAATGGCTCCAATGCTCCAACAAACAAGATTCAGTTAACAAGATGAGGTGGGGATGTTACAGTACTCACTGACTTCCAAAGGATGCCATTGAGGACTTAACATCAAAGGAAAGGCTCTCTCAAAGTTCTACCTTACAGGGCAAAGTCACTAATCCCTCCAAAGGAGAGAGGTGAATACCCTTAAGGGACTCTATGTCATTGAGAAGAAAGGAGGTGAACAAGACACTCCTTGTTTATTGAACAAAGTATTCTATATAGGGCTCTGCCTATGCACCTATAAACCTATAAACAAAACAACAAAAGCTATGCTAAACTCCTCTGCAAGGTCTTCAAAGCTTCCATGATGATCCACAAGGTCTTCAACTCAATCTTCAAAGCTCACACACTCAAAAGAGAAGGAAAGAAACCACAACAATACAACTTATGCCTTTAAGCAACACACATATTATCCATACATTCAAAAATCAATGAAAAATACTAAAACACCATACCATATTCTAGCAAAATTCTAGGGGATTCTATACATACTTACCCTTGACCCATGTATTCCCCATACACTAATTTGGCCTATAAACCCCAAAACAAATTTGTTCAAGTCCAAGTATACTACTTAAAAACCCTAATTAAACTATCCTAAGTTCAATTATCTAAACTAATCAAATTTTATTCTAAAAAATCTAGTAATAAATTCTGGGAATACTACAATTCAATATTAATCACCACAAAAAAGAATGGGCAAAAAATCTATTTCTAAATGTAAGAACAAAAATCTACAAGATCATGTATGAAATAAAACCTTCAAAATATGCATTTATTTGTAAAATATGGAAAAAATATCAATTAAAATATAAAATGCAATTTTTATATTTTGTAATTTTCTAGACATTTTAATGAAAATTTTAAAAAAAGAATGAGTTAAAAATATGCATTTTCCATTTAGTTATGAAATTTTGAAGATGAATGAAACAAAAAAGAAAATGAATACGAAATAGAAAGAAATAAGTGGAAGGGGTGCAAATAGAAAGAAATGATAGTTGAAATCATTGGGCCTGGAAATGAGGGGGGTGGTGTTAGCGAATCTGGCACAAGTCTTCATTAAAATTCAGATTAAACTGTGTCCACAGGATCTTTGGTCAAGTCAAATTTTTCCTCTTCATCCAACGGCTCTCCTCTTTCTTCTTCCTCTAGAAACCCTAACCATACCAAAATTTTCACTCCATGTCATGATCTTCTACTCCCTCTAGCTCACTCGTTTCTCCATGAAAACGTACGAAATAAAAACCAAAAACGATCCTCTTCTTGCCCTCTATCCAACCATGTCCATATCTCCTCTTAAAACCACCTAGAATGTGCAAACCGAAAGTACCAATCCTTGGTTCCACCATGAACACATGTTCGTCAACCTCAACAAACCTTGAAAACCTTGATGCTAGCTTGTTCTATATGTTGCACTGAGTACACTATACCATTCCACATGCATTAAAACTTCATATTCCAACCGTTCTTGATCTTGAAAGAATTGTTACCATATCTTGAAACTCCATGAAATGGTCCTAAACTCATCATAAATGCTCCCTAGCTTGTCTCTATCTCATATAACTTAACATTAAACCCTAACAATGGCTAATCATGGTGATTGGAATCAAAACGTATTCTTACCAATTGGATGTGGTGATGGTTGCTATGCCTTGTTTCAGCCCTTACCAATGGTGCCAAATGATCTTTGGATGATGGTGATGATGCTGGTGAAGAGAAATCGTGTTTACACCTCTTGAAAATGCCAATTTGAAGCTTCACGCCTCTTGGAGTGATGGAGAAGAACTCACAATCCAGCCACGATTTGATGTGCCTTTTTCTTGCTTTTCAATCCACAACAATGGAGAATGATGATGATGATGATGATAGCTAGCACAAACAATGGAGTTTGGGAGAGATGGGAATTAAAATGCAATTTTGGAGTTATGAGATGAAAGTATGGTTTGCAAGCAACTAGAATCACCAACCATGGCATGATCTCACCCTTGGGTATTTATGGAAGTGAAAGGAAAGATCTAGAACATATGAGAAGCTTCCAAGGAAGTTCTAGAACTTCTCACGTAATGAGAAATTCAAAAATACTATTTTTAGTAAATCTCATAAAACTCATGATAAGTCTTCAAAATACCCTTATATGAGATATACATGTGAGAACAAGGCATTTTATGCAAAATTAAGGCTTTGGCAAACAATTTCTCATGGTACCTTAAAGTGCAAGAAACAAATTTACAAAGGAAGTCCAATTTTTAAGCCTAAACTCAAAAATGTGGATAAACCATTGTTTCCAAAATGTTGTTTCCAATCAAAATCATCTATCATATGCCCCATTTTGGATTTGTAGATCTCTCAAACCAAAATCCAATTTCAACTTTTTTAACTTATAAGCCCTTTTTAGTTCATTTTGACCAATTTAAAATATCCATGCTCCATGCATTTCCAAACTCTCAAGACCTCTTATCTAGCCTTAAAATGCCATTTTGAACAACTTTCATGTTTTGAGTTTTTCCATTTGAAGCTTGGAAGTAGGAGTTTTAGGCATTGGCTAAAAATGACCTGTAATTCCAAATTACCAAAATACCCCCGTCTTGCACAAGCCATAAGCAGAGTTCCACAAGTCCTATCAAGGACTTCTACCACTCAAATTAAAGCTAAGAAGATGCCCTCCAACATTCATGTTGACCAAGAGATCATAGGAATCATCCTACTAGGGCAAAAGTTGTCTGCAAGTTGGGTGACCTTCAAGGACCCAAATTCACACACCTCAGCTGACCTGTAATTTGTCAAAACCATAACTTGAGCTCTGCAACTCCTATCAAGGACTTCCACCACTCAAATTAAAGCTAAGAACAAGCTCTACAACATTCATGCTGTGGGGAAGATGAGATATCAATCACATCTAGAGCTAAAACTGCCTGGAAGATAGGGATCAAATTAGGGTTTTCCACTGACAATCCTCAGAAACCCTAACTCAAAACTTCTCAAACTCCTCAATCATGAGGAGTTGGTCTAGGAATCACCTTTACAACATCTCTATGCATCATTCCATGACCTCATGGCCCTTGGATTAGGTCTCAACCTTCTCCAAATCTTCAGTTATCCTAGGGTTGACCCAGTCAAAACCCTAATTCTGCCATTCATGGTTGAATCTTCTGAATTCTTGCACAATGACCTCTCTGGGCTTCATGATGGCTTTCAAGGCATCTCATAGGCTTTCTCAAAACATCAAGTTCATTCTCAAAGTCTCAGAATCATCTGAGGAGCACCCACAACTCTCAAGCTATGAAGCACACAATCCTGGTTTCAATCCACTCCTCTGAGGATCTCTTGAACTTTCTGATGAATGTATCCATTTTCAAACACTAGATGGATAAATAATTGTTGGTCAAATTTTGGGGTGCAACAGATTGGTTTCAAGCTGCAAACAGAATTGGGCATAGCATGAGATGTGTTTGAAAATCTTATGACATGAGAAGTGGAAACTCTCATTAGAAGGATCTAGAGGGTTCTAGATCATCCAAACTTCATCTATATATTGAGTAGAGATGATCCATTGAAGAGGTTGGTGATGATTGAAGGAGAGAGCATAGATTGAGATTGAAATTTCATAGCTTGCAAGTGCAATCGGTTTCACCAAATTCTTCATTTTCCATCCCTTTCCTTGATTGAAACTTCTTCCATGGATGTCAAGGAGTGATTCCAGATCATTATCAAGAAGGATTCGTGGCTAATTGGTGCTCTTGAAGTCAGAATTTTCCACCTGCAACTCACTATTGGGTTTCAAGATTCAAGCACTTTCAACTGGTTCTTTTGCATACAGAAGCAAGGAGGAGGTTCATTGATCGTGTCTGCAAGATTGTAGAGCTTGAATTGGAGGTTTAGGGCATCTGTTCATCCAAGATTTTCAGGTTGGTAACTTTCTTCCCCTAGCATGATTTAGGTAGAATTAAGTTGAATTAAGGTGTTAGATTCATTGTAGAATGGTGTAGGATGGATTTCAGATAGTTAATTGGAGAATTAGAGACAAAATAGGTGAATTACCATTTTCGGTTGAGATTGGGATATGATGAATCTTGAGGTTTCAGAGGAAGCTAAGGGTATGGTTGAATTCGTGGCAAGATTTGGGATGAGTTTCATGTTTTGACCATTTGCAATGGAGGTCTGTAGAGAGAACTAGGGTTGGGGAAGACGACCGGAGCACCACCGGTGGTGGCCGGAGCTGGGCGCGAAGCTCAGATGTTCAAAAGGTAGGAGACGATCAGAACACCCTTGGATCTTGGTTTGACCTTTGACTGGGAGCTCATCCAACGGCCACGTTTTAAATTTGATTTGTGAAGGATCTGAATAAATGAAACGTTGCGTTTCATTTAGCAGTTGGTTTTGGGCTTAATGAATTAAGTGCTATCCACACCCCCTTGATGGCCCAACCCAAAGTTTGAACTGATTCTGATTGCTATCCACACCGCGCGTGTTATTCTTTTAATTGGATTTTCATTATTTTTTTCATTTTATCCATGGTTCTTGTTAAATTCATAATAAATTGAAAATTAATCCAATTAATCCCATTCTTTTTGCATTTTACTCATGATTGAGTCTAGTATTTTTTTAGAAAAAAATATTTTCATTTCATGTAATTTCTGATTTAATGGGAATTTTACATTTTAATTGATATTAAAATGATTATGTTTGATGCATAATTTTGTGGAATTTAGTGTGATCACTTGGTGATGATTTTGAGCCTATTTTTTGTGTGTGATTAGGTTAGACATGTACGATCCCATAGAATTTTTCTCACATTTTTGTGATGAAAATAGGTGTGCTTTCTAGATTGATATTTAGGTGCCTCCTTTTAGGGTTTAGGTTTGATACCTTGTAATGTAGGATTTAGTTCTAGGTCTAATTTGATGGTTTGATCTTTGAAATTAATGTGGTAGAGTCATGATTAACCTAGGTTCCCATAGATAATTTTGTAGGATTTTACAATTGGTTTTAGTATTTTAGTTAGGACTAACTTTAGTACTAGGTTTTAGATGATTCTAAAGCATTAATTCAACTAGTTTAACTTCCTTAGTCCCCTTAGATTAGGGTTTGTTCTTTGTTTGCCTTTGGTTGGGATTGAAGACAAGTTGAAGACAAGGTGAGGATGCTTGAAGTTGCTTGAAGTTGCTTGGAGCTTGGATTTGTTGGTGCCTGAAGGTGTCTGATAAAGGTTTAGGAGATAGAGGACATAGGGAGAGCCTTATAGTTAGAATGATTTCTTTCATAAATATGGAAAGCATCTTGTGCTTCCATTCCTCCCAATGACTAAAAGTCCTTCTCAGATATTCACATCCCTCCTTTGGAAGGATGAGTGGCTTTATCTGAGAAGTAGAACTTTGAGGGAACCAGTCTCTCATAATGATGAACCCTTACAGGCTTCCTTTGGTTGTCAGTAAGCTGTTTATCATTTCATCTCATCCTGTTAAATCAATTGTCTTCTGGTTTGAGTATCTTGAGAGATGTTGGACTTGAGTGTGAATATGAGTACTTCATTGAAGAGTGTGGAAGAGGATGATTCCCTGAATTTTGCCATTGCAGCTGAAGCTTGAAGAGCAAGAAGAACAGGTTGATACTTGAAGGCCCAATGGATATTGAGTGAAGAGCTGAGGCTTGGAAAAGAAGATTGAAGGATGAAGTTGACACTTCTATGTGATTGAAGATTACCTTGAGAAGCTGAAGCTTGTAGATGAAGAGAGAAGACCAAGTTGATACTGGTAAAGCAAAGAGAGCTGAAGCTTGAGAACTAAGTTGATACTTATGAAGAGGATTCAATTGAGATTGAGTGTAGAGCCGAGGCTTGAGGAATAAAGGATGAGTTGATACTTACTTTGAAGCTTGGAGAGCCTGAAGGAATCAAGTTGATACTTGTAGTTAAGAGTGAAGCCTGAGGGTGGAATTGACTGGAGAGCTGAAGCTTGAAAGAAAGAGAATAAACTGAAACTTATGTTTGATGGGTTGAAACCTTGGAGAAGCAAGTTGATACTTGTCATGAAAGATGATAGCCTTGAAGGGTGGTTGAGGTCTGAAGACTGGATTGCTGTTAGAAGAGCTGAAGCTTGGAATTGAGGGAGTTGTTGATCTTCTTTCTTGTCTGTTTTCTTTTCTGTATTGATGTGCCTTGTGTGACTTGCTTGATGCATTAGAATAAGTCCATGATTAGACTGACTTTAATCTAGGATCATGATTGCACTAGATGTTGAGTTGCTCCTTCTGCTTGTATTGTTACTGTATGGCTTTGCTTGCGGGTATTCGGTAGAGCCCAGCTCCCTTGCCCATGTGGTTTATTTTGCTTGACAGCATTTCATTTTCTTCTGTATGATTACAGTCTCTTATATTTTGCTTGATAGCATGTTTTATCTTTCTGTATGATTGTTGTTATTCATTCTGGCTTGAGGTTGAGATGAGCTTGTGGAGGCTGCTGCCCCACACACATTTCCTCCCTCACTTGCATTGCATGCATTTTACTGTTTACTGTTTACTGTTTAAGCTGATGCTTTATCTGTTTCTGTGTATCATTGACATGATCCCTTAGGACTCTCACTTCCTTTGATAAGGAAGTGACGATTAGAGCTTTAGGTTGAAACCTATGCATGATAACTTCTAGGAGTTCCTTGTTTCAAACCTCAACTATAGGATGAATCCTTGGCATGACAACAGTAGGACTTGATAGTCTCCCCGTAGTTGAGCCTGTTCTCTTCTCATCTCAAAACAGCTTAAGATACAGTAATCATGAATGATTTCTTTCGTACATTACGAGCCTTAAGCTATCTGAGAAAGGATTGTTGGAGAGTTTCTTTCCAACAGTCTGGATGTTTAGTATGGCACCCTTTGGGTGACATGCGACGCATTCACTCTCAGGTCATAGTCTTTAGTGCGATTGAAATTGCAAACACAATAAAAAACGGTTCTTCCGTAAAAGACAGAAAACAAACTTCAAACCTTTTTGCCCCGTGGGCCCATATTTCAAAGGAAAGCTTTTCTGAAGAAAAGAGTGTCGTTAAACTTCAGCGCCACCGCAAACAAGCTTTGTCCCTAACTGCTGGAACTGCTGTTTAACCCTACTCGATAAAACAGATGAATCTGAATTCCCGTAATCCGTATTATCCCGAACTACGTAAGCTCTGATCTCTCATACCTGTTGAGAGTACGTAGGCACAATACTGATGTATTGGCGAGCCACCTTCCCCATAACTCGTAGTAGGTCGAACTACGTTGACTCTGATTTCTCATTCTCTGATGAGAATACGTAGGCATAAAGTGCGACGCTTTGCCGAGTCATTTTCTTTTCTGTTTAAGCCAGCCTTGATAGGTAGATAGATAAACCAACTCGTCCAGTAAACACAACAAGCATGGATCCCGTCGAGTACGACGGACGTGAGGGGTGTTAATACCTTCCCCTTGCGTAACCGACTCCCGAACCCAGACAACGGTTGCGATGACCTTGTCTTATACCTTTTCGTCAGGTTTTTCCAATCGTTTCCTTTCCCGATCCGAGGGATAAATAACGAAAGGTGGCGACTCTTCTGTTCTTCCGACACCTTATTTTCGCGGAAGCGATAATGGGAAACTGCTTAGGTTGGTTTGCAAACCATCCACGTATGAGCTGAACGGATTGTACGCGCTTATGCAGTTTTATGATCCCCCGCTGAGGTGTTTTACTTTCCCCGACTTCATTTTGGCTCCGACCCTGGAGGAATATGCTGAGATCTTAGAGTTGACTATTCAGAACAAGGTGCCCTTCATTCATATGGGTGTTGAGCCCAAGCTGGAGGATTTGGTTGTTGCTTTGCACTTAGACTCCTCAGAGTTGCTGTTAACCTCGTGGAATGGAGTTTCTGGTTTTTCTCTCAAGTTCTTGGTTGGGAAGGCACAAGAGTACGCCAAGAGTGGTTGTTGGGTTGTGTTTAATGCTATCCTTGCTTTGTGTATCTATGGCATTGTACTGTTCCCTAATATGCCTGACTTTGTTGATTTGGATGCATTCCATATATTTGCTTCAGGCAATCCTGTGCCTACACTGATTGGGGATTTCTATCACTCTCTGCATTATAAGAACGAGAATAGGAGGGGAAAGAACATCTCTTGTTGTGTGCCTTTGCTGTATATGTGGTTTGATAGTCACCTGCCCAAGAAGGGTATCTTTCCTGAGTCTGCAGCTACGGTGGATTGGTCTGAGCATTTGATGGGACTTTCTTCAGAAGATGTTGTCTGGTTTGATAGAGATTTACTAGGATCTGAGATTATCTACAGCTGCGCCGGATATCCTAACGTTCCTCTGATTGGGAGGAAAGGGTGCATTAACTATAATCCATCATTATTGATCAGGCAATTCGGTTATGCTTTGAGAAGCCCGCCAAAAGAGGGGGAAGTGCAGGAATCTCTGTACTTCACAGGTGATCTGAGTGGAGAATTATTGTCCAAGCTTCAACATGCTTGGAATGATGTCAACAAAAAGGGTAAGCCGTTGTTGGGTAAGAATGATTGTCAAGCCTATGCTCCGTACAAAGTCTGGATCCAAGATAGGGCAAAGCAGGTGCGGATGCCATTCCCTGCAGTATTACCTCCTACTCCCCCCGTGATTGAGGAGCCAACTACTGTGTCTATTGAGAGATATGAACAGATTGTGAAGGAGAAAGAAGAGCTGATGAAAGCCAACGAGAAGTTTGAAGAAGAGCTAGTGCAGCTCCGAAGCGAAAGGAATGAAGCCGTATATTCCTTCAGGCAACAAACAGAGCTGGTGAATCAACTAGGCACAGAACTGACTGAACAACGAAAGAAGCGTGAACGTTTGGGGGTAGATTTCAAGAGCTCTCATGACATGCTGGAGTCTAAGAAGAAAGCACTTGATATAGCCTACCGGGAGATCTCTACATTCAATAAAACCTGGAATGTTACGCTGACAAATAACAAAGAAAGAGAGGAAAAACTGAAGCTGCAGATCTCTGAACTGGAAGATCAGTTGAAAGCTAGCCAGAAAAAGTTTGAAGAAGAAGTTATGCGGAGATATGACGTTCAGAATGCCTTGAATAAAGTTATCAAGCGTAATAAAGAGTCTGCATCCCAGAAGCGAAAGCTGGAGGAGTGCTTTGGAGAAGGTGTTTGGGAGGAATCCATTGGGGATCTCCAGCGTGTTATCAGGCAAAGAGACTCGCTCGTCGAAGGGTTGCTTTCTCAGCCAGACCATCCCAAGACTAAGAGATTGTTAGAGGAGTATCAGGCATATGGTCGCACTTGATTACCTTATGTACTGTTGCATACGCTTTATTTGCATTGTGCTGGCCATCACCAGGATTGTTGGTTGAGGTCATGCCTTCTTGTTGTACACTCAGTGATATTGTATTCCTGACTCGATGGGCTTTTCAGCAATATATGAGATGTTTTTCCCCGTGAATGGATCCAAGCTTCTTATCACTATCACTGTCACTACACTGGCACTTTGGCACTAGAATCAGGGGTTGATTCCCCTAATGCACGGACACGCATTGCATTTGCATATTCATTTTGCATTGCCAGTTACTTGTTGAATTTGTATCTTATTTCCTGCATCTCACAGGTTTTTCAGGATTGACGAACAAAGAGTCCACCGCTATTCAACCAGAAACAACTGCAAGAAGATAATGGATCAAGTTCAGGTCGAGATGCAGGAAATCCGTGAGAAGTTGACCCTGTTTATGCAAGCTATGGAGAGCATGGCTAAGGGCCAAGAGAATCTTCAGACCTTGGTGCAGCCGCTGCTGACGCGGGCAAACGGAAATGGCAACACTTACCAAATTTCTGTCGAAACTCCTCGCCGGGAGGATGAGATACCGGCAGTTGTTACTCCACCTGTTATGACGGTCAACGGAAACACTAGTACTTGTGCAGGTGCTGGCGCTGGTAACGACAATACCGAGAATGATGGTGATGGGCATGTTGTTAACAACAAAGGCAACACTGTGGATGTTGATCAAGGATTCGTTGACAATGTTGGCTTTGGAAACAATGGGTATGGCAATGTCAATCAGGACGGGAACTTCGGGTTCAACAATCAAGGCTTCGGTAATGATGGTTACGGCAACAATCAGGGGTATGGCTACGGTAATGGTGGATTCGGTAATGTGAAAAACAACGGCACTGGAGCATTTCCTTCCAACAATGGTTTTGGACCTGCTGGGGTCAATCTAGGGTTCAGCAACCGAGGACAGGGTCCTGTGTTCAATCAGCAAGGATTTGGCCGTAACATGGGTTACGATGGGTATGGCAATGACTGGAATGTGGATCAACAGGAGGACGCTTTTTTAGGAAGAGGCATGGGACCTGAAGGCCTTATTGACCTTGTTCAGAGGATCAGAATGCTAGAAGAGCAGATGAAAGGTGTGGTTGATCAGAGCTCCGCTGGGTTAGATAAGACTACTATGGGGTTGGTATCAGGGCTGAGGGTGCCATTGAAATTCAAGGCTCCAACATTCGACAAATACAAAGGAGATACATGCCCAAAGGTCCATGTACGTTCTTATTATAGAAGGATGTCTGCATATTCCAATGATGAAAGGATGCTCATTCATTTCTTTCAGGATAGCTTATCGGGACCATCATTAGAGTGGTACATGGGACTCGAGCCCACTCAGATTAGAAGTTGGAGGCAGTTGGCTGATGCTTTTGTTATGCATTACAAATATAACAGCGATTTGGCGCCAAACAGGGTTCAGTTGCAGAGTCTGTCACAGAAAAATGGTGAAAGTTTCAAAGAGTACGCGCAGCGGTGGCGCGATATGGCAGCTCGAGTGCACCCTCCTTTGGTTGAAAGGGAGATGAATGACATGTTTGTTGGGACATTTACAGGAATGTACTATGACAAGTTACTCAATGTTTCGATGGGTAGCTTCTCCGATATGATCCTTATGGGAGAAAGGATCGAAAATGGAATTAAAATTGGAAAGATTCAGGCAGGCGAATCTACTCCAGTTGGGGGTGCAAGGAAAGCGTTCGGCGGAAGACGACAGGGTGATACTAGCGCTGTGTATGGTGGCAGAGGCCGGGGCAGAGGCAGAAATCAGTACATTCAACCTCAACAGATAGCCAGTGTTACTATTCCAATTCCTCAACAACAACAACAACAGCAACAACAGCCACAGCAGCAGCAGCAAAGGCAGAATCAGGGTCAGGGAAGGTTTCAGAATGTAAGGCCGAAGAGGGTATTTGATAAGCCTCCGTCGACATATGCAGAGCTTCTTCAGACACTGTTGGGGTTGAATTTGGTTGAGAAAAGAACAATGGAACCACCTACTGGACCGGTACTTCCTAGGGGGTATGATGCTAATAAGCAGTGCGAATTCCATTCCGGGGCGCCCGGGCACGATATAGAATCTTGTCATGCTTTCAAGCATAAAGTTCAAGACCTGTTGGACAGTAAAGCCATCAACTTTGGCCAGGTAGGGCCCAATATTGTACAACAAGCCATGCCTAATCATGGGGCAAATGCCATCTTGACAGAAGAAAATTTGAACTTGGTGATGGAGGTTAACGAACTGAAGACACCATTGAGTGAGGTGAAAAGCAGGTTGCTCAGAGGGGGAGTATTCCCCGGTTGTGATGAATACTGTTTAGAGTGTTGGACCCAACCAGAGGGTTGTACTGATTTGAAGCAGGGCATTCAGGCCATGATCGACGAAGGGACCTTGCAATTTGATCGAGCTGCGGTTGAGAAGCCTGTGGAGGCATTATGTGAAGAGCAGAATGATGTTGAAACGGTGACGATCCCGAGGAAGACTATAACGATAACGGCGCCCGCCAAGCGGCGAATTATTACAATCACCAAAGCAGGGCACGTTCCCTTTGAAAGTACGAAAGCTGTCCCGTGGACGTACGGTTTAGAAGCGTATTGCAACGGTGAAAAGATTGTGATGAATAGCCAGCCAGCAGGAGCTGTTGATAATGTTGTTGGAACGGGGGGCATGACCCGTAGCGGAAGGATCTTTACCTCACCTGAAATAGAAGCAGAGAGGTTGGCCAAAGGTAAAGCCAAAGTAAATGAGAGCGGGCCCTCTAAGTCGAAAGAAAAGGATACGTCACTCAAGGATGTAGAGGAGTTCATGAGACTGATTCGCAAAAGCGACTACAAAATTGTTGAACACCTACAGCAGACACCATCGAAGATTTCTATCTTGTCGTTGTTGTTATGTTCCGAAGCCCACCAGAACGCCTTGCTAAAGATTCTGGATACGTCATTTGTGCCTCAAGAAGTTTCTGTAAATCAGTTAGAGGGGTAATGGCACATGTCAATGCTGGACATAGTCTGGGTTTCACAGATTTTGACCTAACACCCAGGGGTCGAGAGCACAACATGGCTTTACATATATCGGTGGAATGTCGGGGCACCGTAATGTCGCATGTATTGGTAGATACTGGATTGTCGTTGAACGTATTGCCAAAGAAAGCCATGATGAAGTTGGACATACGGGGAGTTATTTGCATGCCCAGCGATTTGGTTGTGAGGGCGTTTGACGGGACGAAAAGATCAGTGTTCGAGTCAATAACATTACCGCTTCAGGTGGGGCCAGAGATTTTTGATACCGAATTCTACATCATGGACATCCATCCAGCTTATAGCTGCCTTCTTGGGCGCCCATGGATCCACGCTGCAGGGGCCGTAACGTCCACATTGCATCAGAAGTTGAAATACATGGTGGGTGATAGTGTTGTTACCGTTTGCGGGGAGGAGGACATTTTGGTCAGTCACCTGTCTTCATTCAGATATGTTGAGGTCGACGGAGAAATGCACGAAACACCTTGTCAAGCCTTCGAAGGGTTGCGGATTAAAGACAAAGCTCAGGGTTCCAGCAAAATGTCAGATGTGGCAGTTTCATCTTACAAAGAGGCTCAGGCTTTAGTGCAGACTGGTGAGACTAAAGGCTAGGGGCAGGTACTGGAGATTCCCGTGAAGAATGACAAGTTTGGGCTAGGGTATCGACCGTCGTCAGCATCATCTTCAGGAGCGCCCAGGTTCAAGGGACCGGTCACGATTACGCCAAGCGGGGTGTGCTTTGAGACTATCAACGCTATTTCCAATGCTGAGGACGGGGATAGCGACTGCGATATGGACGCGTGGATCAAGCCAAGCGTGCCAGGACAAATTCTCTGCAACTGGTCCATCCGGGAAACTGTCCCAGTGACTTTTAAACAATAATGATTTGTTTTATCAATTGTTGAATAATCCTATGTCCTACCCAGGGCATATTGATGTTACATTAGGGCTACTTGATTATGTGTATTGCACTGTTTAATCATGAAATAAAGGCGTTTTTCATATTCAAATGTTGTGATCCCTGTTTTTCTTGTTTTTACTTTAACAATAAATGGCAACGTGGTTATTTGCTCTGTTTGCGTGTTGAAGCGTTTAACCATTTCCTTTGCAGGACTAATATTTCAGATGATATCTCATACGAACCGTCTATGACTCGTTTCGACTTCGAGCACCCGTTATTCCAAGCAGAGGAAGAGATTGTTGCGGATAGCGACCTACCAGAGGAGCTGACTGGTTTGTTGAAACAGGAAGAGAGAATCATTCTGCCTCATCAGGAGGAAATTGAGATTATTAACTTGGGGTCGGAAGAAGTTGTGAGAAATATCCGTATAGGGGCTGCACTGCAGAGCGACATCAAGCAAAGGCTGATTGAAATACTGCGAGAGTATGGTGATATATTTGCTTGGTCGTACGAGGATATGATTGGGTTAGATACGGACATGGTTGTGCACCGTCTGCCGTTGCGAGAGGAATGTTCGCCTGTTAAACAGAAACTCAGAAGAACTAGACCAGACATGGCTGTGAAAATCAAGGAGGAAGTTCAAAAACAGTGGGATGCCAGTTTCCTAGCTGTTACAACTTATCCTTCATGGGTCGCTAATATAGTACCAGTACCGAAGAAAGACGACAAAGTGTGAATGTGTTTAGACTACCATGATTTGAATAGGGCGAGCCCGAAAGACGACTTTCCACTTCCTCACATTGATGTGTTGGTTGATAACACTGCTCAGTTCTCCGTATTCTCCTTCATGGACGGCTTCTTAGGCTATAATCATATCAAAATGGCACCAGAAGACATGGAGAAGACTACCTTCATTACTCCCTGGGGAACATTTTGCTACAAAGTGATGCCCTTCGGACTGAAGAACGCTGGGGCAACATATCAACGTGCTATGACGACTCTCTTTCATGACATGATGCACAAAGAGATCGAGGTTTATGTTGATGATATGATTGCCAAATCCCAGACGGAGGGGGAGCATTTGGTTAATCTGCTGAAATTATTCAAGAGGCTTAGGAAGTTCAGGTTGAGACTGAACCCTAACAAGTGCACCTTCGGGGTGAGATCGGGTAAACTGCTGGGGTTTATTGTGAGCGAAAGGGGAATAGAGGTTGATCATGCGAAGATAAAAGCAATACAAGAAATGTCGACGCCTAAAACAGAAAAAGAAGTGCGTGGGTTTTTAGGGAGGTTGAACTATATCGCCCGGTTCATATCTCACCTAACTGCGACATGCGAGCCGCTATTCAAGTTGTTGAAAAAGGATCAGGTGTTGACCTGGAATGAAAATTGTCAAAAGGCATTCGACAAGATAAAAGAATACTTGCAAGAAACTCCTGTTTTGATACCCCTAGTGGCCGGGAGACCTTTGATTATGTATTTGACGGTTCTTGAGGAAAGTATGGGTTGTGTTCTCGGTCAACACGACGAGACCGGATGTAAAGAGCATGCGATTTACTACTTGAGTAAGAAGTTTACCGACTGTGAGTCCAGATACTCAATGCTCGAGAAAACGTGTTGTGCGCTAGCCTGGGCCGCCAAATGTTTGAGGCAATACATGCTGAATCATACAACCATGCTAATTTCAAAGATGGATCCAATCAAATATGTGTTTGAGAAGCAAGCACTCTCCGGAAGAATTTCCCGATGGCAGATGGTGTTAACCGAATACGATATCCAATATGTCTCACAAAAGGCTATTAAAGGTAGTATTCTTTCAGAGTACCTTGCGGAGCAGCCTGTTGAGGACTACCAATCGATGAGGTTTGATTTTCCTGACGAGGATATCATGTACCTGAAAATGAAAGATTGTGAAGAACCGTTGCCGGACGAAGGACCAGAATTGGGTTCCAAATGGCAGTTGATATTTGACGGAGCTGTAAATTCTTATGGTAGCGGAATAGGGGCAATTATCACTACTCCTCAGGGGTCGCACATCCCTTTTACTGCCCGATTGACTTTTCCCGTTACCAATAATGAGGCTGAATATGAGGCTTGCATCATGGGTCTGGAAGAAGCTATTGATTTGCGAATCAAACATCTGAATGTATACGGAGACTTAACTCTAGTGGTGAACCAGATTAAAGGAGAATGGGAGACACGTCAGCCCAATTTGATACCATATATGAATTATGCAAGGAGATTGTTGCCCTTCTTTGACAAAGTGGAATTGCATCGCGTGCCACGAGCAGAAAATCAAATGGCTGACGCCCTGGCGACATTGTCTTCAATGTATAAAGTTAACTTCTGGAACGAGGCTCCTCGGATTGTTATCTCTTGGCTTGATAGGCCTGCATTCATATTCGCCATTGACGAGACTCCCGATGGTAAACCCTGGTACTTTGACATCCAAAATTTCCTGAAGAACAAGGAGTATCCGGTTGGGGCATCCAGTCGAGATCAGAAGACTCTCAGGAGATTGGCTGGCAATTTCTATTTGAACCCGGACGGTGTCCTGTACAAAAGAAACCACGACTTGGTGTTGCTACGTTGTGTAGATGAGAAAGAGGCGAAGTTGCTCATGGAAGAGATACATGAGGGTACATTTGGTACACATGCTGGTGGGCATGCTATGACGAGAAAACTGCTGCGGGCAGGTTATTATTGGCTAACTATGGAAACAGACTGTTTCAAGTTTGCAAAGAGGTGTCATAAATGCCAGATTTATACGGACAAAATCCATGTGCCTCCAAGTCCTCTGAATGTGATGTCATCACCGTGGCCTGTCTCGATGTGGGGAATTGATATGATTGGCAAGATTGAGCCTACGGCATCCAACGGACACCGGTTCATTTTGGTGGCAATCGATTACTTCACCAAATGGGTGGAAGCAACATCATATGCCAATGTTACCAAACAAGTGGTCGCCAGATTTATCAAACGAGATATTATCTGCAGATATGGAATCCCTGAGCGGATTATCACCGACAACGGTTCGAATTTGAATAACAAAATGATGAAAGAGCTGTGTCAGAATTTTAAGATTGAACATCACAACTCTTCTCCTTACCGGCCCATGATGAATGGCGCTGTCGAAGCGGCCAATAAGAACATAAAGAAGATTATTCAGAAGATGGTTATGACATATAAGGACTGGCACGAGATGCTACCTTTCGCTTTGCACGGTTACCATACAATGGTACGCACATCAACCGGGGCAACCCCTTTCTCATTGGTATACGGGATGGAGGCGGTGTTACCGTTAGAGGTTGAGATTCCTTCCCTGAGGGTTTTAAGTGATGTCCAACTCGACGAGGCAGAATGGATTAAGGATAGACTGAATCAGCTCAGCTTAATGAATGAGAAGAGACTGGCTTCTCTAGCATACGGTCGGTTCTATCAGAGCCGGATGAAGAAAGCTTACGACAAGAAGGTATGCCCTCGAAGCTTTCAGACGGGCGATCTTGTTTTGAAAAAGATTCTCCCACCACAAACAGATCATAGGGGCAAGTGGACTCCTAATTACGAAGGTCCCTACGTTGTCAGAAAAGTCTTCTCTGGAGGAGCCTTGTTACTATCCACCATGGATGGTGAAGACTTTACGTCTCCTGTGAATTCGGACGCAGTTAAAAAATACTTTGCTTGAAAGTGACCCGCTGGACAGTAAAAAGAGAGTCCAGGCAAAAATGGGGCATCCCGGCGAACCATAAAAAATGAATGAAAGGTTCGGGCAAAAGTTAGGATAAAATTGAAATGATGTACACCCGCGAAGTCGAAAACCTGAAAAGGGCGACTTTGGGAAAAAAGGGTATCCCGGTGAATTGAAAACCCGCAAAGGGCGGTTCACGCAAAAGTTAGGGATTGAAAAAGCAAATGATTGCGGTCCGGATTTGATATAGCATTGCTTAGTGGTTTGGGAGTACCTGGGGGCCGTCTATCCAAAAACAATCTCTTCCGAAGATCGAGTACCGGGAAAGCGCAGAGTCAGGCGAGTCATAGGAGGATCAGCTCATGGTGTTTGTCTGTACCACGTCGCCGACATGTATACAAATATTTTTTTGTATTTTAGTTTATGCTTCTTATGCATATATGTATGTGGGTTTGTGCGTAACTTCCTCTTTTCAGAAGTTGCATCCAGTGTACAAAATTTTTCCTATTCAGAGGCCCCTTATCAACAAAACATGTTATTCAGTACTTGATGTTTGTTCTTTACTGTTTTGTTTGTGAAAGACGCCGATGTTTTTGATAAACTTGCACTTGCATAATCTTGTTGGCCCTTACCAATAATCGATAAAACTTCGAATTGACTGAAGTAATGTCACTGACGCTAACCCGGGTAGATTCTGTTGTATAGGCCTGTTTTGTCTCGTTTGTGTTTTGCAGGATTCTTACCTTTGGAGCAAACACTCAGGGATTGTATTCCCCAGCCAAAATCTCTTGACGTAAGACCTGACTCCAATCGATGTCATTCCCCAGCTAGTCGCAGCTTATTCCCAGAGAGTTGGAATGACGTTATCCCTTACCGAATGAGGGATTATTCTCCCCAGAAGAGTGTCCTCATGGAAAGCCGTCCATAGGACTAACCCCAGCAAGTCAAAATCAATGTTCCTTACAGAGGTTGCGCTCCTTAACGGATCGAAGGTACGCACGTTCAATCTCCAGCATAGGAGATTCCCGTAATAGTTAACCAAGTTGATGGTTCGAAAGGTTTATATCCGCGAAGGATGGTTTTCTTGCTCCCCACGGGTCGTCATGCCAGTGACAGGATGTTGATCCTCAACAGAGTCCGAGGCTCCGAGTTTGTAAACTATGCCCAGACAGTGTGCTTTTCCTAGAAGGGTCGCTTCTTCCCCAGCTAAGTTTATTCACCAGCAGGGTGTTTGTTCTTTCCTCCCAATGGAAATCGATGTGTAATCTCTCCCCGGCAGAGTTGGTTATGCTTCCGGAATTTATTTTGCCAGAATACCTTATGATACTTGTTCTCCCCAGCGGAGTTGGCGTTATCCTCAGCATTCATATGGAGCATTACGCCACTTTCAAACATACGCATTTTGAAGCATAAGTCAGGTTGGCTACCTCTTTGTTTTTAGGTGTTTTTCCCTGTAGCGGAGTGTTCTTTACACGACTTCATCATTGGACTTTGGAGTTATTGTCAAAAATCCCCCGGTAGAGTATTCCCTCGGGTTGCTGTCACGTCAGCATTTTCAGAAAAGATTTTAGGGATTAGACATTTGAGGTCATTACTCGTCATCAAGTTGAATGTCTGGCAGCTGACGTCAGAATTCCCCCGGCAGAGTTCTCCCCGGTTTGTTGTTATGGCTTCATAATTAGACTTTGAAGATGTTACCATCATGATATGGCTTCATAATTAGACTTTGAAGTTCGTTACATCAGCGCTATAAGGCTTCATGATTTGACTTTGGAGTTGTTGCTGGCATTTTTAAAGGGGGATTTCAGCGATTAGATGGCTGAAATAGTTACTTGGTGTTACAGCTTTATAATTAGACTTTGAAGTTGTTAGCAGCAGTGGATGGCTTCATAATTAGACCTTGGAGTTATTATCAGTTTATACGGCTTCATAATTCGACCTTGGAGTTATTGTCAGTGTTAAACAGCTTCATGACTAGACTTTGGAGTTGTTGTTAGGAGTTCCCTAGCGGATTTTCCTCGCGTAGCTGTTATGTCAGCATTGCAGACTTCATGATTTGGCTTTGGAGATCGGCATAGTTTTCTTCGAGTGGTTGTTACGTCAGTGTTACACGGCTTCATAATTAGGCTTTGGAGTCGTCTTTAGCGATTCCCCAACAGAGTTTTTCTAGCAGCTGTTACGTCAGCATTGCGCTGCTTCATAATTAGACCTTGGAGTTGTCGTCAACATCAAACGATTTCGTATTTAGACTTTGGAGTTCTTCAGCGGTACCGCATCTTTATGATTAGACTTTGGAGTTGTTGTCCGAAGGTTTTGGTCGCATGGAATAGCTTCATAAGTAGACTTTGGAGTTGTTGCCAGATTTTTCCCACAGAGTTGCTCGTCGAAGTTTCTCTTATCCGGCCATCGGAGTATTTTCTTCAAGTTTGCTGTTCCGTCAGCATCACAGGGTTTCATAATCAAAATTTCAGAATTTGTCGCCTGTTGTCAAAATAGGGGCCCGACAGTTAATTGCAGAGCATCCCCAGTGGGTTTGGCTACTGCAAAGATAAGGCGGAGTTATTGTCCAGTACGATTGACTGAATTGAATTACTATTGGGTAGGAGAATTCGATCCCCAATGAAGTCGCCGTGATTTCTTCATGTTGACGAAATATTATTATCCCCAGTAGAGTCCTCCTCGATGTCGTTTGTGGGTTGGGCCCAACGGAGTTAGCTATTGCAGAGATAAGCAGAGTTTCCTGTGTTTAGACAGATGATTTTCCCGTGTGGATAGGCGGATGAAGTTTCCTGTGTTTAGGCAGATGGTTTTCCCGTATGGATAGACGGATGGAGTTTCCTGTGTTTAGGCAGATGATTTTCCCGTGTGGATAGACGGATGGAGTTTCCTATGTTTAGGCAGATGATTTTCCCGTATGGATAGACGGATGGAGTTTCCTGTGTTTATACAGATGGTTTTCCCGTATGGATAGGCGGATGGAGTTTCCTGTGTTTAGGAAGATGATTTTCCCGTATGGATAGACGAATGGAGTTTCCTGTGGTTAGATAGATGATTTTCCCGTATGGATAGACGGATGGATTTTCCTGTGTTAGGCAGATGATTTTCCCGTATGGATAGACGAATGAAGTTTCCTGTGTTTAGACAGATGGTGTTCCCGTGTGGATAGGCGGATGGAGTTTCCTGTGATTGGACAGAAATATTTCCCAGTGAAGTCGACAAATTTATTGCATATGATTGATAGGACCTCCTCGTGTTGGTAAGAGGCGGGCAACTCATCCCCAGGGGAGTAGCCGGGATCTCTCCGTGTTGACGGAATGTAGCGTCCTAACATGGACAACATTCTATTCCTGTGTTGTTGAGATTTCTTTGGGTTGACGAAATGTGAGTCCTGACGTGGACAGATTGGTGTTTATTCGTGATTTGACGAAATTTGGGTCCAGATGTGGACAAGGTTACTCCTGTGACGACAGAGTCTCTATTCGTGTCGGCGAATTTGTTTTCTCTTCTTGTGTCGACAAGGTTAGTCTAGTTGTGAACGGAGGTGTTTTGCGAAAATGGTTCGATACCTGTGGCGTTACACAGGTGGTTGATGTTGAAATCAGGGTTATTATCAGACGTTGAATCAGTTGTTGCCGTAACGACCAGATTCAATTGGCGGATGTCATTCCCCAAGTGGTTGTGAAGTTTATTTCTGCGGTTAGCAAATTTTCGGGTTTCTTGGTATTCAACCGTCTCGTACCTCGATCGTTTGAAGGCCGTTCGCTCTTCACCCAGTCGGGTCTAAGCCGTTTGAATAGGGGTAGCTGTTGCACCCCAAAATTTGCTTAACCTTTTCTTGCCTGATTTATGTTTCATTACATTTCATTTGCATAGTTGCATCATTCACATATTTCAACCATTTGAATATCATAGCATATCAAGTCATCCAATAAGGGATCAAGTGCCATTTATGTCAAAAGAAGCCTATCTAGAGGTGTTCTCTGAGCCTGAGAGCCCATCCAAGTCATCAGAGAAGGGTTGAAGTCATGAGAAGTTTGAGTGCCCACAGGTGGATTTCTCTCCTAACTTGAGGTGTATTGAAGATCATCAACATAGAATGTGAACTTTAGGTGTGTATGGATCTCATGGAATGCCTAGAGGGCCCTATTGAAGCTGAGACAAGCCATTGATTCAAGTACAAGAGCCACAGTTGAGGTGCAGTCAACTAGGGTTTCATCTGGGTCAACCCTAGGTCAATTGAGTAATTGGAGAGTATCAAAGCCTACCTTGAGGTCATGGGATTCATGAGTTGGTATGTTGATACATGTGTGGTGTGGTTCCAAGATTAAGCAAAGAAGAATCAAAGATGTGGGAAGTTGCTAAATTAGGGTTTCAGTGTAAAATCCCCTATTTAGTGCCTAACTTCAAAGCCACATAAGTCCAAATACAAGTTCCAAATGGATCTTTAGCAAACATGAAACTTGTATAGCTTCTAAATACCTTTAATTTGAGTACTAGAAGTCTTCAAGGGGATTTATAGAACTCAAGTTATGGTCTTTGCAAATTACAGGTCATCAGAGGACACTGAAATTTATCTGTGAAAGTCACTTGACTTCCAAGCAACGTTTGCCCCTCAAGGAGTTTTCAAATGGATTCTTGGCCAACATAAGAGTTGTAGGTATTGATCTTAGCTTTAACTTTAGTACTAGAAGTCCTCAAGAAGATTTGTGGAACTCAAGTTATGATCTTGGCAATCCAGGGGTATTTTGAGAAAGTTGAATTATGGGTCATTTTCAAGCATGTGCCCAAATCTCTATCTTCCATGCCTCCAATGGAAAATTGTTCAACATGAGATGTGCTTAAAATGATGTTTTTAGGTCAGATACGGATTCATGGTGGTTTGAAGTGGATTATTTCACAAAGTGCTTCAAAATGGCCTAAAAAGAAGGATTTTTCAAATGATTCAGAAGAGGGAAAATGTGATTTTTGAGTTATAGGTTATAAACATGTCATGTGAGTAGTCATTTTGACCAGAAATTGCATTCTAAACACAATGGCATTTCCACAATTTTGAGATGAGGTCAAATTACATGACTTGCTTTGTAAAATGGTTTCCTCATTTACAAGTTACAATTCCAAAATAAAAATCAGGGCAATTCAGGCCAAGCTAGCTATCCAAACACATTCACAAGGCCATTTGCAGTTGGAAGGAACCTTCTAGAGCAAGCTGAGAGCTCAAAATCATGACTGTAGCATTGGAATTTCATGGCCATGACAGAATTTTGGATCAACTAAATTGGGCTTTAATTTGGATTCAAAAGCCCACAAATAGTTTCTATTTAAGCTCTAGAGTGAATTCAGATTGGGGTTGGTGCAGAATTCGTGGAGAGAGTGAAGATTGCAAGTGAATTTTCCAAGCTCCAAGCCAGAATCGGTTTTGGAATTCAAGGCACAATCAAGCCAAATTAAAGGTTGGAGAAGCTTCCCCTTGCATCCTTGAAGGTGTCTGGATCATCTTGGAGATTGAATCGTGCTCCAAGTGCTTCTGTTAGTGAGCTTTTTACAGGTTTGTAACTTCCAAATTTCCTCATAATCTAGGCTGAATTAGTTAGCAATGTGCATGTGGTTAGGACCTAGGATGATTAAGGAACGTTTCTCGATTGGTTTGGAGTTGATTAGTGACAATTAGGTTTGATGATCACTTTCTGTTTGGAGACGGTTATGCACGATCTTAAGGTTTCAAATCAAGATATATAGCTCATGATGATCACTGAAGGATGGTGATTATTTCTATGGTTTCAATTTTGCGAATGGTGAGGATTGAAAATGTGACACCCTCTGAACTTTGATTCGTGTTTCGATTTCTGTTGAGAGTTGGTTGAAATGGATTGGAGATTTGAGATCCTCGTGGTTTTCTGATCAAGTTTGGTATAAGAAGTTTTTGATTTGGTCACCTGCAACCGCCACTCCGCCGGAGAAGATCACCGGACCACCGTCTGTGAGAAGTCTCAGGCCACCTGAGATTGATGAAGAAGATGATGTATGGGCCCTTGGATCAGGTCTGAGTGAAGACTTGGTAGACGCATCCGATGGTTCACGTTTGAACTCAGCTTTGGCTCCAAAACGTCAAAACGCGCCGTTTCACTAATCTGACTCAGCCTGTGAGTCAGATGCCAACTCATCCTCATGTGGATACGCTCAGGGTCCTTGGATATGATTACTTGGTCTCCTCATCCAACGCACCTCATTTAATTCAGCATTTTATTTTCTTTTTATTCTTTTTGGATTTATTTTAATTCATTTGATTTCTAAAATCCATATTAAATCCAATTTTGATCCAAAAAATATTTTAAAAATATCTCCATGATCTTGGATTTAATTGTAATTTTCTGAAATCAAGAAATCTCATTTTCTCCCATTTTTTCAATTTAATTTGATTTTTCTCATTTTTATATGATTTCTTTTATTTGCATACTTGATCATCTGATTTGTGGAATTTTGTTCTCCCATTTGGTATTGAATTTTGCTTAGATCTTTTAGTATGTTGTAGATAACACTTCTATGATCCCTTAGGATTTTTAGTAGATTTTTTAGATATGATTAGGTTCTGACTTAGGGTTGATGATTAGAACCTTCCCAAATTTGTGGATACCCTTGACCTACTTCACTTTAGGAATTGTTTAGTGGACCTAGAAATTGATTTAGGCCTCAATCTTTGAACTTTAGAATGTTAATCCATGCATGTTCCCCTAGAAAATTGCTTAGAGTTTTACAACTTAGTTTTGTATTTTAAATAGATTTTGCAAGTTGCTTGTGCTTGTGGTGATCCATCTTTGGTGCCTTGCCTTGTTTTGTTGTGTTGATGGCTTTGGAGCTGATTTTGCTTGGATACCTTTCTGGAGGAACTTTTGGACATCTTGTAGCTGCTGTGACTTGAAGGGTGGAGCCTGGAGTTGAAGCTTTGTTCTCTTTTAGGTGCTTGTCAGGAGCTTAGGAAAATTAGGGTTTTAGGAAGAGCTTTTTAGACTTAGTTCATTTCTTGCCTCAAACATGGAATGTTTTGTTTGCTTCCATCCTATCTTATGATTCAAAGTCCTCTTAAGTAAGCCCCATATCTCCCTTGGAGGGATGAGTGGTATGCCTTAAAGAGTAGAACTTTTGAGGATACCCTTGTTTGCAGATGATGGTTTCTAGTGATTTCCTTTGGTTTTCACTGGTTCCCATTCATTATAAATTGATCTCAATAACCAATATTTCTTGGTGGAGCTTGCTAGAGCTTAGGGATGAAGATCTAAGATGTTGAAGATGCCTTTCATAAGGTCTGCTTGAAGATGGAGTTATGTTACTGTCAACTTTGCTGTCAGAGCTGCTGTAGGAGTTTGGTGTTGCTGCTTGGGCTGCCTCCTTTGGGTTTTGTTTTCTGTATTGTTTGTTGGCTTGTGTAGCTTGCCCCCTAGGTTTGAGGTGAATGTTGATTCACTTTTCCTGTTGTTTTCCCAGGTTCAAGGTTGAGTGGGACTCCCTTGCCTCGCTTGTATTGCTGCATCGCATGCATTTTACTGTATTTGCTTGCTTTCTTTTCTGTTTATTCCCTAGGATCTCTGATTTCCTCTGTGCAGGAGGGAATTATGACAGACATTAGGATTCTTATCCATGCATGACAAAATTAGGTTAGTTTTTATTCCCTTCCCAACCCTAGGCTTTTTAGAGCTTCTTTCTCTTCTTATCTCGAAACAACTCAAAAATACAATAATAAGGTTAATCGATGTCGTATGTTACGAGACTTAAGCTATTCGAGAAAGGGTTGCTGGAGAGCTTCTTTCCAGTAGTCTGGCTGCTTAGTGTGGTACCCTTTGGGTGACACACGATGTAGTCACTCTCGAATCATAGTCTCTAGTGCGTCAGAGATTGCAAACAAACTAAAAAGCACTTCTTTCGTAAAAGATTCAAAACAAACATCAAAGTGTCATTTTTGTCCGCTTGGACTCTTAATCAAGAAAAACCCTTTTTGAAGGTAATAAAAAACCGTCAGACAAGCTTGTGTCTTCCATAGCCTGAACTATGTTTGCTCTGATCTTTCATGCTGTATGAAAGTATGTAGGCATAGGATGCCGTATCCTAGCGAGCAACCTTCCCCTCCTTTCCCGTAGGTAGGCGAACTACGTTGACTCTGATTTCTCGTTCCAGACGGGAATACGTAGGCATAAAGTGCGATACTTTGCCGAGTCATTTTCTTTCTTTTTAACCCAGACCTGTAGAGTAGATAGAATAACAATCCGTACTAGAAAACAAGCGTGGATCCCGTCGAGTACGACGGACGTGAGGGGTGCTAATACCTTCCCCTTGCGTAATCGACTCCCGAATCCAGGAATTTGGTTGTGATGGCCATTCCTTTCCCGTTTTGCGTTAGGTTTACTTCGAGCGTTTCCTTTCCCTCTGTTGGGATAAATAACACACGGTGGCGACTCTTCTGTCATAGCCGGTGCCGATTTTTGCAGTAGCGACACTTGGTAGTCCCCAAATGTAGGTGTTGTTGACACTGAACTAGGTGAACAGTAGATGTTATAACTTTGGTAATAACATCCATCGTGTGTTTGCCAGAATTTCAATTGGCATCAGAGCAGGCACCCTGCCTGTAAATTTCTGGGTGAGATCTAGGGAAGATAAATTCTGGTACTATGGATAAAGACATAGGATTCACAAATAGACCAACAATTCTGGATGGCTCTAACTATAACTATTGGAAACCTAGGATGATTGTCTTCTTAAAGTCTTTAGACAACAAGGCGTGGAGAGCTGCAAACTCTGGCTGGGAACATCCTGTGAAGACTGACAAGGATGGAACATCTATGCTAATTCCTGAAGAGGAATGGAACAAAGAGCAAGAGGCATTAACTCTTGGGAACTCTAAATCATTGAATGCATTTTTCAATGGTATAGACAAAAACATCTTCAGACTGGTACACCACTGTGAACTGGCAAAGGATGTTTGGGACACTCTCAAAACTACTCATGAGGGAACTTCCAAGGTTAAAATGTCAAGACTTCAAATGCTGACCACCAAATTTGAAGGTCTGAGAATGAAGGAAGATGAGACCATTCATGAGTTTTATATGAATGTTCTTGAACTTGCAAACACCTCAGGAGCCTTGGGAGAAAAGATGGCTGAAGAGAAGCTTGTAAGGAAGATTCTCAGGTCCTTACCTAAAAGGTTTGCCATGAAAGTAACAGCCATTGAAGAAGCCCAAGACATATGCAACATGAAGGTAGATGAACTCATTGGTTCTCTTCAAACCTTTGAGATGGGATTGTGTGATCAGGTTGTGGAGAAAAAGAGTAAAAGCATAGCTCTTGTCTCAAACACTGCTGAGGATTCAGAAGAAGAGGGTGGTGGAAAAGAGGAGAATTTGTCAGAAGCAATAGCCTTGCTTGGAAGACAATTTAACAAACTGATCAAAAGAATTGATCATAAGTCCAAACCATACACCAAGAACAGCCCATCTGAAAGCAGCAGAAGGGATAAGTCTGAGGAAAATTCCAATTAAAGCAAAGGAGTAAAATGCCATGAGTTTGAGGGATATGGACACATAAGAAAGGAATGTCCCACATACCTCAAAAAGAAGGGAAAATGCCTAACTGTCACATGGTCTGATGAAGATTCAGAAAGTGGATCAGAAGGAGAATCTTCCAAACATGTCACTGTTCTAAACAATGTATGTATATCTGATGGTGACTCAAGTGAAGATGAATTGACTTATGATGAACTAGCAGATTCATATAAAAATCTACACATCAGAAGTACAGAACTGTATCAGTAAGGAGAGCACCAGAAGAAACTCATCAAGGAGTTAGAAGCTGAAAAGAAAGAGCATCTGGTCTCAATCAGTTCACTCAAAAGTGAAGTCAATGAGTTGAAATCTAAAATGGATCAAATGTCAAAATTCATAAGGATGCTGGATACGGGAACTGACACTCTAGAAGAAATTCTGCAGAGTGGTCAAACGTCAGGAAATAGGTCTGGATTGGGATTTGTTGATAAGCAGAATCCTGTACTGAAGCTCAAGAGACTAAAACCTAATATTCAAAAGTTAACACGGATGACACGACCAATGTCACAACATCCAACTAACAGAAACATGAATCAATTCAAAAGTAGATTCCAAGGGTATAGATGTTACCACTGTGGAAAACTTGGTCATATTAAATCTGTATGTTTCTGGCTGCATGGATTTCCTAGTCGACCTCATTAAAGGAAATCTAAACAGAGAGCTCATGTCAAAAGGCAACATCAAGCAAAACCCAAGAAAGATGTTCCTAACAAGCAAAGACAATGGGTTGTCAAGAATATGGCTTTTATAGCTTAAGCTTCTCTAAAGATGCCAACCAAGGAAGATTGGTACTTTGACAGTGGTTGTTCTAGACACATAACTAGAATAGAGAATATTTTGGTAAACATAAAACCTCATTCCTCAAGTCATGTAACATTTGGTGATAGAGCTAGAGGAGAAATCAAAGGTGCTGTAAAACTAGATTTCCCAAGGGGTCCAAGACTGGATGATGTCTTGTTGGTTAAAGGGATGACTGTTAATCTCATCAGTATCAGTCAGCTTTGTGACCAACGCCTCAGTGTAAAATTCACTTAAGATGAATGTGCTGTCATCAATGAAGAAGGTAAGGAAGTTATGAGGAGATCTAGCAGTAACCTCAATGTCCTGGTCAAAAAGGAAGAAAAGGAACGAGTATGGATAGAGAAAGGAAAACAAGTTCTAAAAATAGAAAGGACCGTGTCCAAAACAGTAGCAAGAGGAACTTCAAAGTCTACTTCAAATAGTGGGACAAGTAGTGGTAGATGTCGTGTGGACAGGCAAGCCGAGAAGGGATACTCAAAGAATGGTCATCAGGGAAATCTAGATAGGTGATACTGGAACTTGATGGATTCCATGGAAGCTACTCAGCATACAGAGAGCAATGTCACTCATAATGTCATAACATCGTTTTGTGACAATCTCAGTATCATGAACTGCTATCCTAGTCAGCCAGAGAAAACTGTGAAAAATTCTGACTGGCATCACCTCGGAAAAGAATGTAGAGACTCAGGAGCATACAATGATCACAAGGGTACAAGAGGCCTTAATGATACTCAATTTGAAAAATCTCTAAGGAAGTTGAGGTCCTCTATTAATGAGGGATTATAACAATTAAAAGTAATAGGGAATTACTTTTTGAAATTTGATTATTTACTGTTCAATCAAAAAGGTAAGTTCCCTCCTATTGGGCAATCGTACCTCTCTACTTAATATACGATACACCCTTTCTATCCTTGGTACCCTCACAAATTGTTCATCTTCCACTCATCCTTCAACAAGCACAGATAATCCTCCTTCTCACGATCAAAGTCTCCAAAAATGTCTCAACATCCAACAAATAATCCTTCCAAGAAGATGCCAACCAGCTCTGACACATATTCTGTTGTTAACCCTAAAAAGGCTCTTGAGATAGCTCCTCTGAGAATGCTAACCCCAGAAGGATTGATGGTGAAGAAACCACGAACCTCACATGCAAGAAGACCTAAAGAACTTGTAACAGGCCAGGCTTCTCACTCCTCAACTCATGATGAGGCAATCAATGAGGAAGAGGCTAGGAAAATCCACTATGTCATTGCCAACTTGGTAACGAGGGTTCTGATTGAGCCAAATGAGGTGCCAAGGATAGCCATTCCACCTAACTCTGAGAGTCCTGCGCATAATTTGGATAATCAAGACAATGTCACGCACGATGTTGAAACGTTGGAAGCCACTTCACAAGAGGGCAATAACAAGGGTCAAGGTTCTGAGAATATGGATGTTCACATGCAAGGTGACCAGAATGATGATGTGGCTGACACTGTAGATCGTAAGGAGTACTCTGATAATGATTTGATAATCAAGAATAATCCTCGTATAGCCAAAATGATCATGACGAGGAAAGGGAAGAAGCAAGCTATGCAAAGCAACCCCAAAAAGAAGACTGTAGACAAGAATACCCCTGTTGGGCCTGCTAAAGCATGAATCAAGGTGGTTCCAAAGAAGAGGAAGGCCCAATGCAGTACTGAAACTGATTCTACTTCAGATGATGATGATGATGCATCTGAAATTCCATCAAAGAAGAAACCAACCACTAGCAAGCTTGCTAGTGTCCCTGAGGTTCCAATTGACAACATTTCATATCATTATCCCTCATGTGTAAATAGATGGAAGTATGTTGTTCAGAAAAGGCTGGCATTGGAAAGGGAACTGGGACAAAATGTTCTTGAGAGTAAAGAAATCATGAATCTCATTCATGATGCAGGATTGATGAAAACAGTTAGTCAATTCTCACAATGCTATGAGTTACTTGTCAAAGAATTCATCGTTAATCTTTCAGAGGAATGTGCTGATAGGAAATCTAAAGAGTTTGGCAAGGTGTATGTAAGAGGGAAGTGTGTTACTTTTTCTTCAACAACAATCAACAAGTATCTGGGTAGGTCAGATATAGTGCATCCTAATGTAACTGTCTCTGAAAACAAAATGTGTCAAGTGATAACAAGAAACCAGGTAAAAAGCTGGCCATCAAAAGGAAAGCTAGTTGCCAGCAAATTGAGTGTCAAGTATGCTATGTTGCACAAGATTGGTGCTGCAAATTGGGTGCCCACAAACCATAAGTCTACGGTGGCAACTGTTCTTGTAAAGATCATCTATGTTATTGGGACCAAGGCCAAATTTGACTTTGGGACATATATATGTGATCAGACTATGAAGCATGCAGGCAACTATAGCACCAAAGGCCCCATTGCATTCCCTTCACTCATTTGTGGCATCATTTTGAAATAGTATCCAAACATTCTCAAGAAAAGTGATGCTGCAAGCAAAAGAGAAAGCCCCTTATCATTCCATTCCAAGCTGGTTCAAGGAACTCATTGTCCTGACATTGTTGTAACATCAGCTGAGACATCCAAGTCTAAATCAAGAAAAGCTGGAGTGATTGCCATGCTAAAGGAAACCTACCAGGAGCTGGATGCTAGGAAGAAAACTCTTGAAGCATTGATCAGAACCCTTGAGCAAACTGAAGATGATGAGTTCAATGGTGAGGATAGGCAAAATGATGGGTTAGAAGAGAAGGATAGCCAGGCAGCTAATTCAGAAAAAGATGCAGCCAACTCAGAGGAACACTCTGGTCAAGGAGAGGACAGGGATGAAGATGGCTCCCCTGATGCTGAGGAGACTAGTGATGAAGAATCTGAGAAGGTTAGTTCTAGTTCTGCCTCTGAGGAGGAAGAATGACATGTGCTGATGAAGTGCTGTGGAGCTCAAGCTGCTGGTTGCTGAGCTGTGTTTGTGAACTGCTGGTTTGAAGTTTTTTTGGTCTGATTTTTTTTTGTTAGACTTATTTGATAGCAAGAATTGTATTGTTTTTGTGATGCTCTTCATAAGCAATGTTTGTGTGTAATGAGCCCAAACATATCTAAAGTTACACATTTTGATCTATGCTAAGTTCTCAGTTGGATCTTAATTTGTGGCTAAAAAGGGGGAGAGAGTGTCAGATCATGACAGCAGGTTGAAGAACAGGTTGAAGACTTGCTTGTGCTACTAGAGCAAGTATGTGTTGCTGCTATATATGTGTGATCCTAGAAGGTGTTTAAGAGTTATGTGTGTGTCTGCAGGATAGTAGCAGAGTGTGTTGTGCATCTCTTCAGGGGGGAGTAGCACAGGAGTGTGTGACTTCAGGAAGTTATCTTGAATGTCTGGACATCCAGAACAGGCTGGATGTTTTTATTTGTGACTGCAGAGTGTGCAGGTTAAGTGCTCAGCTGGTAAGGTGCATCAGTTGAGGGGGAGTAACCCAGTGTGTTACTCAGTAAAGTATGACATCTGTAGTGGTAACTAACAGATGGTTAACAAGGTGAGTTATAACAGTGAGAGCTGACTGTGAGGACTCTGAGTGTGTGTTGAGCTAGTAACTTTCCTGCGTGACAGGGCACATGGTAAGTCTTCTGCTGTGTGTAAACTCTGATATAATAACAGGGTGTTTTAGCCAAAAAATTTCCAAAGGGGGAGCTTGTAAGTGCTCTTGATTGGCTGCATTTTGTGGTAAAACATTAGTGTATGTATGTATGTCATGACTGGTGTTATTACTTACATAATGTGGATTTTGCAGGGTAAGTTAACTTAGCTAAATGTTAGTTAAGTTGAATGTCATACAGAATGTCATGACACTGACCGTATGACATCCAACGAACAGGGTTAGTTTTTCTAGTATCTAGAAATCAGGAAACAAATCAGAAGCTCAAGCTGGAAGTTACGAAACATTTTAGAAACCCTAAGTGATCTAAAATGTCCCTGAATTAATTGGCAAGCATGCAAATTATTGAAGAGGGGTTTGTTATGGATAAACCTAATTTGTGCACCAAGGCCCAAAGGACTGACTGCTGCTATAAATAACAGAAGGAGTAATCCTAGAAGAGAAGCTCTTGACACAAGATCAGAGAGTGCATATAGAGAGTCCTTGTGAGTGAAGAAGGTTGCTCTTCACGTGAGAACTGTGAGTGAAGAAAGTGTGTTCTTCACGTGTGAATTGTGTCTTAGGAATACTTGTTTACCAAGCAAATGTGTGCTGCATTGATTAGGTAGGTCCTAAGTTGTGTCTCACTCAAAGTTGTTAAGCAAGAGTGTGTGATCCTTGATCAAAGCTTTGAAGCAAAATCAAGGTGTGTATGAAGTATTTCTTCATCTTTAGTTTTTAACTGTGTATTGATATCACTGTGGTGTGATTTAGGGGGAGTGAGTGGGAATACTCAGGTCTAGAGTGTCTCTATATTGAAGTGTCATTGGGTAGGTTTTAAGTGAGGAGTGGAAACTGGGTTGTTTGACTCTGAATTAATTCTACTGATAGTGAATTTCCTCCCTGGCTTGGTAGCCCCCAGATGTAGGTGTTGTTAACACTGAACTGGGTGAACAATTGATGTGTTATTTATTGCTTTTACTTACAATTTAATTAGTTAGTACAATAGTCAATGTCACAGTGGATGTTATAACTTTGGTAATAACATCCATCGTGTGCTTGCCAGAATTTCAGAAGTCACAATCCTCCAACAAAATCCAAAAAAATTAAAAGCCTGCTAAGTCAAACACCTCAATGGGGACTTAGGCAAAAATCAAGGCAATCCCGATGGACTTGACAAGAAAAGTCAATTCAGGAAAAATTTAGGGATCAATACAAAATCAAAAGAGGTCCTCAAACCCTCAACAAAAACAAAATAAGATTCAGTGACCACCATATCAATATCAAGAGGGTCACTGACATCCATCAAAGCCAAAATAAGGTGACTGCCATTTCGAGCAAACCTTGAACCATCAAGCTTATACCGTCAAGACAAGCATGTGCAGGATTAACTGAACGCAGGACTGGAGATCATTACGAAGAAGGTGTAGGTACAAATCATACTTTGAGCCTAATATCCTTTTGTTTCATAAACCGTGAACCAGACCATGTTACAACCCTCGAAAGACCTAATTGAGGCGAGGTTTATTCTAAAAGCATACGATCGCAAGGTTGCATAAATTGACTCCTCACATACTTGCTAATCATCAGTATTGGTGTCATTATCCTTGCTATATCTTTCACGCACTAATCAAAATCAGCACAACATTTGGGCTAACGGTCCATTCGTCTCACACTATCACTACACTCGAATAAAACGACACTTTTTCAAAACTTGCATCGAACTTTGCATTAATACTACCATTTGGGAATATACAATTTTATTGGTAATCAATGCTAGGTATTCAAATACATTTCAACAAGGGGAAATCGAGGAGAAACTTGACTTTCACTGGCTATCATGAAGCAAGACTACCTCAAAACCCATAGGTTGGGGCAAATCATTCAAGCAGCTCGAGCAGAGGCAAGCCATCTCAAGTCATCAGAGTTCAACTTCAACTTCAGAATTGGTTAATCAAGGGCAGGACGTTACCAAGTACCTAGACTTGGGGCATCAAGAATATCATCGTCTGCTCCAATCATGGCGTCTTCAACAGAACTGCGTGTTAGAACACAGATTGGTGTTTAATATATCTCATTGTTTTGATGATAACATAAATGAAATTTTGTATAAAGGATATATATACTTTAATTGTGTTTAAGTAATTTTGTTTCAGATCTTAAATTATATATTCATCTGGAAGCAAAAATTATATCTGCAACTGAAAAGAACGTTAAGACTTTGAGCGTTAGAAGCAATATTTCAGAAGACTCTGAGCGCTGCCTAAAGAGACTCTGATCTGCTACAGATGACTCTGAGTGAAACTAAGAAGAATTTGAGTAAAGAGCATACATCATTGTTTCAGAAGACTCTGGAAGTACTTCATGCTGCAAGTACAGAGGCTCTGATATTCAACTCTGCGCTGATTGTAACATTCACGCTTTAGCACTATTGCTGCAAGACTCTGATCTGAAGAACAAGGGAACTACATCAGAGGATCTGATGTTAGTATTAATTGAAGGATATATTTTATTCACTTGAAAAGATGCCAGCTCAAAGAAAAGATCTGTTGCTAATCCCAACGTCTGCTCCAACGACACTATTCCTCTTTTATGCATGACATAAGAATTCAGACACAAAGCACATGTCTGAACATTCCTCTTCCTGGAAAGGAAAAGTCAATAGAAGACAAAAAGGCAACAGAGGCAGCAGAACGTACAACAATGCACAGTCTTTGAGATAAGGACTTAAATAGTATTTAAATAAGCTTCAGCATCTTTCCAACGTTGACGCATATAAACGAATCATTTGAAAGAAAAACAACTCACAAGCTCTCATTCAAATATTCTTCAAGCTTAACAGTTTTCATATTCGTTCTTAATCTTGTGTAAACATCACTGTTGTGATATAGCTTGTTAGAAGCAAAACCTTTAACACAAATTGTTAGTTTAAATCTTTTGTAAAAAGAATTTCTTAAGAAGACCAAGTTATGGTCAGAATTTCTTGAGAAGACTAAGATTGTTGGTCTTAGTGGTTAACACTGTAATCAGTTTGATTTAGTGGATTAAGTCCTTGTTGAGAAAGGCAAATCACCTTGGTAGGGTGGACTGGAGTAGTTTGAGTTCAAACGAACCAGGATAAAAATACCTTGTTATTTTCTATCTTCCAATTTGTTTTTAAAACCCTTATTCAACCCCCCCCCCCCCCATTTCTAAGTGTTTTTCTCACCTTCAGTTGGTATTAGAGCTTCGACTCTGTAGTGCTATCACTTAACAGTGAAAGAGAGATCCAGTTGGGAAAAACTCTGGTTTGATTATTATCTTTGATATTATGGCTGAAGCTTCAACTTCAACTTCCAACAACAAATATGAAGATAGAGATAGAATCAGCACCAAACCTCCCATGTTTGATGGTGAAAAGTTTGATTACTAGAAAGATAGAATAGAAAGTTTCTTTCTAGGCTATGATGTTGACCTTTGGGATTTGGTCATTGATGGTTATGTTCACCCCACTGATGGGGATGGCAAAAAGATTGACAGAAAGCAAGAACCATTCTATTAAATGCTATATCTCATAGTGAGTATGAGAAGATCACAAACAGAGAAACAAAATTTGATATGTTTGAATCTTTAAAGATGACTCATGAAGGAAACTCCCAAGTAAAGGAGACCAAGGCTCTGGCGCTCATCCAGAAATACGAAGCCTTCAATATGGAGGAGTCTGAATCTGTGGAAACTATGTTCTCCAGATTTCAGATCCTAACTGCTAGGTTTAAGGTTCTGGATAAAGGTTACTCTACTTCTGACCATGTCAAGAAGATCATCAAAAGCTTGCCAACAAGGTGGAGACCAATGGTGACAGCTATGAAGCTTGCAAAGGATCTGAATAAGATCACGTTGGAGGAACTGATCAGTTCCTTAAGGAGTCGCGAGATTGAGCTGGAGGAAGATGGGCCTCAGAAGAAAGGTAAGTCAGTTGCTTTAAAGTCTAACAAATCTGCTAAAGCGTTGCAGGTTATTGAAGAGAGTTCTGAAGAATCTTCAGAAGAAGAAGATGAACTATCTTTGATGTCCAAGAGAATAAACCAACTCTGGAAGCATAAGCAGAAGAAGTTCAGAAACTTCAAGAGATCTGATCAGCGTGGTGATTCTTCTGGACATAAGAAATCTGGAAAGAAAGATATAGTGTGCTATGAGTGCAAGGAGCCTGGCCATTATAAAAATGAATGTCACAAACGTCTGAAGGAGAAACCCAGAAGGAAGTTTGAAAAGAAGAAGAAAGTCTTAATGGCCACGTGGGATGATTCAGATGCTTCTGAATCTTCATCAGAATCAGAAGATGAGTGTGCTAATGTAGCACTAATGGCTGACGTAGAGGAACACGAAGAAGCTACTGAAACTGGATCAAAATCAGATTCTGAGGTGGTATTTTCTAAACTCACTAGAGCTGAACTTTCTGAAAGTTTATCAGAAATTCTGGAAAGCTACAGCAAAATCAAACTCAAATACAAGAAGCTTTAAAGCTGTCTTGCATCTGGGAATGATCAGCTGATATCAGAAGTTGCTGAGCTTAAAGAAAACAATCTTAAAATAAAAAATGATTTAGAAAAAGCTCAGAAATCTGACTCAGAACCTATATCATGCTCTAAAAACATTTTAGAAGAGTATGACTATAGCTTTCAGAAGTTTCTGGCCAGAGGCCTAGATAAAAGCAAGATGGCTTCAATGATCTATGGCGTAAGCAGAAACAACAGAAAGGGAATTGGGTATGAATCACCCTCTGGGAAGGATTTAAATCCAAAACCTATGGATAAACTTATCATTAAGTATTCACCTCTATATAGTCATTTCAAATTTGGTCATTTAAATGATATTAAACACACACGTTCTGATCAGAACAAACCTATGTTTAATAAACCAAAATTCCATCAGAACAAGGATGCTTATAAGGGAAAGAATTTCAGAAAGAATTTCAAACCTACTAACCCCAGAGGACCCAAGAAAATATGGGTACCTAAGGACAAAATGATTTTTGTTGCAGACATCCTTAGCAACAAAGTTGAAACACTAATCATGGTACTTGGAGTCTGGCTGCTCGCGTCACATGACGGGAAGAAGGTCTATGTTCCAAAGTCTGGAACTTAGATCTGGAGGTGACGTGAAATTTGGAGGGAACCAGAAGGGCAAGATAATTGGCTCTGGAACTATAGGTAATATTAACCTCCCTTCCATTTCTAATGTCTTACTTGTTGAAGGATTAACACATAATCTATTGTCCATAAGTCAATTAAGTGACAATGGTTATGACATAATCTTCAATAAAAAATGTTGTAAAGCTGTCAGTAAAAAAGATGGCTCAATCCTCTTTAATGGAAAAAGGAAGAACAACATTTACAAAATCAATCTTTCAGAACTTAAAGTTCAGAATGTAAAATGCCTTATGTATGTTAATGATGAGCAATGGGTCTGGCACAGAAGATTGGGGCATATTAGTATGAGACGTATATCTCAGATTAATAAACTCAATCTGATCAGAGGACTTCCTCAGTTGAATTTCAACTCAGATGCTTTTTGTGAAGCATGTCAGAAAGGAAAATTTCCAAAATCTTCTTTCAAAACAAAAAATGTTGTTTCAACCTCAAGACCATTAGAGCTGCTTCATATTGATTTGTTCGGACCAGTGAAAATTGCATCCATCAGAGGCAAGAAGTATGAATTATTCATTGTTGATGACTACAGCAGATGGACATGGGTAAAATTCCTGAAACACAAGGATGAGTCTCATTATGAATTCATTGACTTCTGCAAACAAGTCCAGAACGAAAAAGAATTTAAAATTGTTAAAGTCAGAAGTGTGTGGTGAATTTGAAAACAAATATTTTGAAAAATATTTTAAAGAAAATGGAATTGTACATGATTTTTCTTGTTCTAGAACTCCTCAACAGAATGGAGTTGTAGAAAGGAAAAATAAAACGTTGCAAGAAATGGCCAGAACCATGATCAACGAGACTAACATGGCAAAACATTGTTTGGCAAAAGCAGTGAATATAACTTGTTATGTTTAGAACAGAGTGTTTGTAAGACCTCTTCTGGAGAAGAATCCTTATGAGCTATGGAGGAATAGAAAGCCCAACATTTTTTATTTCCATCCTTTTGGATGTGTATGTTTTATGTTGAACACTAAGGAAAATCTGAACAAGTTTGATTCTAAAGATCAGAAGTGTTTCATGCTTGGATATTCTGAACGCTCTAAAGGCTACAGAGTATACAATACTGAGACACAGATTGCAGAGGAATCAATTCATGTTATATTTGATGATAAGCTTGGCAATCAAAAGCCAAAGCAGCTTGAAATTTCTGCAGATAGAGAAGTGCTTCTCACAGACTCTGAAGACTCAGAGGCAGACAAAGCTCAAGTGAAAGAACCAGAAGCAACGCCAGATGCTACTCCTTTGGCTGTTCAGATGAAAAACTTGAACATTTCTAAAGAACCAACTGTTAAAGGATCATCCAGAATCAAATCCTCTCATCCAGAAGAGATGATCATTGGAAAGAAGGATGACCCTATCAGAATAAGATCCTTTCTCAGATCATCTGGAACGTCTTTATTTGGTCTAATGTCAATCATTGAACCAACCTCTGTGGATGAAGCTCTGCTAGACAATGATTGGATACTTGCTATGCAAGAGGAGCTTAACCAATTCACAAGGAATGACGTTTGGGATCTGGTTCCAAGACCAAAAGGATTTAATATCATTAGAACTAAATGGGTCTTCAGAAACAAGATGAATGAGCAAGGAGAAGTAGTCAGAAACAAAGCTAGGCTAGTTGCTCAAGGATATAATCAGCAAGAAGGAATTGATTACACATAGACTTATGCTCCTATGGCAAGGTTAGAATCTATTCGCTTACTTATTTCATTTGCTGCACAGAATAACATCACTCTATATCAGATGGATGTTAAAACTGCTTTCTTAAATGGATTAATTGAAGAAGAAGTTTATGTTCATCAACCTCCTGGTTTTGAAAATGAAAAACTTCCAAAACATGTTTTTAAACTAAAGAAATCACTCTATGGCTTAAAACAAGCTCCCAAATCTTGGTATGAGAGGGTGAGTAATTTACTTCTGGAAAATAATTTTGTCAGAGGAAAAGTTGACACTACTCTCTTTCATAAATCAATTAAGAAAGACATCTTAATCTTTCAGATTTATGTAGATGACATTATTTTTGGAACTACCAATATTACGCTTGGAAAGGAGTTTGCTCAATCTATGCAGGCAGAATTCGAGATGAGCATAATGGGAGAACTCAGATTCTTTCTGGGAATCCAAGTCAATTAAACTCCAGAAGGCACCTACATACATCAGACTAAGTATGTGAAGGAGCTTCTAAAGAAGTTTAATATGACTGAAAGTAAGTTGGCTAAAACTCCAATGCATACTACAAGCACTCTTGGAAAAGAAGAGGTAAGTAAGAAGGTAGATCAAAAGCTCTACATAGGTATGATTGGATCTCTTCTGTATTTGACTGCTTCTAGACCTGATATTCTATTTAGTGTTTGTTTGTGTGCTAGATTCCAATCAGATCCTAAAGAATCTCACTTAACATCTGTTAAGAGGATTCTGAGGTATCTGAAAGGTACTACTAATGTGAGTTTGTGTTACAGAAGATCTGATGAATACAAACTAGTAGGATTCTGTGACGCTGACTATGCTGGAGACAGAGTAGAGTGTAAAAGTACTTCTGTAAGCTGTCAGTTTCTGGGAAGTCATCTGATCTCTTGGTTCAGCAAGAAGCAACCCACAATTGCGCTTTCAACAACAGAAGCAGAATACATTGCTGCTGCTGGATGTAGCACTCATATGCTCTGGATGAAAAGTCAACTAGAAGATTATCAGATACATGAGAGTAACATTTCTATTTTCTGTGATAATACTTCTGCTATATGCTTGTTTAAAAACCCTATTTTACACTCTAAGGCAAAGCATATAGAAATTAAACATCATTTCCTCAGAGACTATGTTCAGAAGGGAATTATAAGTTTAAACTTTGTTGATACAGACCATCAATGGGCTGATATCTTTACAAAACCCCATGCTGAAGATAGATTTAAATTTATTCTGAAAAATATAAGTATGGATTTCTGTCCAGAATAAAGTGTTTATCAGAAGCAAATTTCCTCAGATGGAAAATGTTTTAACTCTGAAGTATTTCATTTATTCATTTACTATTAAATATTTTATTTATTGTGTGCAAATCTGAACTAACAAGCCTCAGAGGATCTGAACGTTGGCTAATGTTTCATTTCTCAAAGAGTTTCAGAAGCACATGCAAGCAAACACGTGTCATCTGAATCTGAAATATTGAGTGTTCAACACTGAAACGCCGTTCAGAGGTACTGTTTGAATTAATTTTGATTCTCGTTACCCCCCCCCCCCACGCGTTGTCAGAATCATTAAATGCTTTTCTTGTCATGATTATGTTTGATGTGATTTAATGTTTAATTAAATGCTAAATGCTGAATGTGTGACTCTTGTGTGCCCTAATTTTCTCTATATATTCCACAACCCGCCACTTCTCACACATTTCACCCTCGCTCACATCTCTTATGCATTTCTGCTTATTACATTCTTTCATCTTCTCCTCAAAACCCAAATCTCAACGGAACCCTAAACCCCTCTCTACTTCATCAATGACAACCTCTTCATTAACCTCTCAACAACTTCAATCAACAATGGCTTCTATTTCTTCTGCAAATCTGGGTACTGTTGCTTTCAAAGAACCAGTTAGAACCCTCCTCACACCTGTTGACAAACTTGAAGTTCTGTGTGAATCAATAGTGAATTTTGAATCTATTGTAGAAAATGGGTTTGATCTTCGTCCCATTGTTGATGCTCAAAGTTGGACAAAATTCTTTGATAGACTGATGGGACCAGTTTATCCTTGCTTGGTGAAAGAATTTTGGATTCATGCAACTACATACCCTAAGTTTATTGTTTCTTCAGTTCTGGGTAAGGAAATTATCATCACTGAGGATTTGATCAGGAAGCCTATTGGTTATGAAGAAACTGATGGTGTTACAAATCTGCCAGCTGGGCATATTGATATGACAGAGGTTTACAGAGAAGTTTGCACATCTGGAGAAGCCTCTAACAAAGTGAAAGATCTGAAGCCAACCTACAGGATTTGGGCTAAGATTTTTATGGGATGCATACATCACAGGAAATCTTCAAACTCTCCTGATTATGTCAACACTGATCAGATGTACTTCATGTACTGTCTGAGTCAAAGCACAAAAGTGGATCCGCCTTACCTACTATTCAATCATCTGTGGACTCATGTGAAACAATCTAGAGAAGAAGTCAGAACCAAGCATCAGAAGATGAGAAATTGGATACCTATGGGATGACTCATCTCAGATATTCTGACTGAGAATGGCTTGGTTGGACATCAGATAGAAGCTGGAATGAAGGAAGAATTAGCTTCAGTGGTTGGCAAACCTCTGAATGGTAAAAGTCTTTAGAGGATGAGGGTTGTAGAAGAACTTGCTTCTGCACCTAAACAGATCAACTCTGAAGAGGTCAGCAAGAGAAGGATTCCTGTAGATGATTTCCCTCTGTTCTACGCTAATGAACCAAGGGAAATTATTCTGGCCTATATAACAACTTGCTTAGCAGATGGAACGCCTCTACCAGAACATCTGATTCAGCGAGCAGGCGAACCTGAACCAGATTTCTATGGAGACAGACAGAGGAAGAAAAGGAAAGTCTCAGAAGAAGGATCTTCTAAGCCAAAAAGGAAAGCTTCTGGCGAGGCAGCTTCTGCAAAGCCAAAGCGGGTCAAGAAACAAAAAGGTAATCCTCCTTCTGCTAGTTTAGATTCCATTTTAGAAACTGTCAAAGAAGTACTAGCATCTGACCCCCCTTCTTATGAATATATACCCTCACCTTCTCCTCCTCATATATCTGAACCAATTCATATATCTGAACCAATTCCATTTGAACCAACAAAATCTCAAGCAATTCCTTCTACACCTAAACCAAAACAAACTTCTAAACCTCAACCACATACATCTGAACCACACCCATCTGAAAACCAACCTTCTGAAATTTCCCCCTCTGAAAAACAAACCTCTGCACCACAACAAACTTCTGCACCTCAACCCATTTTATCTGAACCAACTCATTTTGTCACTATCCCTTCTAACCCACAACCAGAAGAACCCATTCCCTCTGATCCTCAACCAAGTCAACCTAAAACTTCTGAATCATTTATATCTGATTCTGATATTCTTGATGTTCAACCCTTGAAAATTCTTTTTGACGTTTCCTCGGCATCTTGTCACACTTCTGCATCATTTGATTCTTCTGAATCTGATTTACCTTCAGAAGTGAACTCACCCCCTTCACTCCGTGGTTATGAACCAAAACAACCAGATGTATCCATTTCATCTGAACCTATCCTTTCTCAGTCAACTCTAAAACTTACATCAGCTTTTGTTCCATATTGTACTATGCCTTCTGATGTCCTTCCATCTGTACACAGAATCAAACCATTTATGTACATCATACCTTCTTCTATTAAACCAAAGACTGTTACTAAACCCTCTACACCATATCCTCGTCCTCTTTTCATCATTCCTTCTCTTTCCATACCCTCCATATCTGAAACCACCAAAATACACTCTCTAGAAAACTATCTGAAACCTAAACCTAGGATGGATGTTAGTACTTTATTTGCTGGGTTTAAAAAGGAATTAAACATGTGGTTGTCTACTGTCAAGAAGGAGTGCATGTCAAGTTTGAATCCTGATGATTCTGAGGCTATCTGGAAAAGATTCATTTCAAGATTTAAATCTGTAGCTTCAAACCTTCAAACCATTTGCTCTGATGATGCAAAGGTAAGATTTGCTGAAGTTATCAGACAAACTCTTCTGAATATGAGTAGCTCTCCAATTCTTCCTCTAGACAATGCACCTGCTGAAGAATCTAAGTCTGAAGATGTTCTTCCAGAAGCATCTGTTGCTGAAGAAACTCTAGTGTCACATCAGTCTGCTCTGATGGTTCTGAATCAAGCATCTGACTCAGTGATTCAAGAGAATGCATCTGCTATGGTTATTGAGATTGTGTCTGCATCTTCTCCTGCATCTTCTGAAGTCAAGAAAGAGAATCCAGATCTTGAAGAAACGTTTGCTAAGCTTGAAGCCAGCAACACAGAGATCAGATCTTGGATGGTTAAGCAAGAAAAGACAACAGATGAAATTAAGACATGGATGGCTAGGCAAGAAGAATCTATTTCTGAGATCACAAACCTTCTGAAGATGATAGCCTCTCGCCAACCTTAGTTGTTTTTTCTGTTGTTTGTGCACATTATGTTTGTTCTGCTTATATGATTACCCTCTGAATATTTTGTTTATCAATGCAACTGTTTGGTTTCTGTTTCTATCTGTTTTATCATATTTGTTTTTCTCTGTTCTTCTCTTGTGTCTTAAAAAGTTTTTTCTTTTTGATATGACAAAAAGGGGGAGAAAATGGAAATTATAATTATTCAAATAAACAGTTACCAGAATGGAATTCAGACATAATAAACTATAACTAACATTGAATTTTAATCTTTCAAAACTATAACGTTGCATCTGACTTAATTCATAAAAGTTACTCTAAAAGCTCCTAAATTAGGCTCTGATCCAAATCAGGATCCAAACCAGGATCTGATTCTGAAAAGAATAAACCAGGCTCTGATTCTGAAAAGAATACTTAATTAAAAAGGGAAATATTTATTTTTCTTATGGTATTCAATTCAGGGGGAGATTCACAATCTCAGGGGGAGTTATAATTTTTTCTTATTATTGAACAAAATTTCCTATGTTTTTGTCATCATCAAAAAGGGGAGTGTAATACCCCAAATTTTACCCTTTCTTTTTTATTTTTATTCTAAATTCTTATTAACTTAATAAATTAACCTTTTTTTTTTAAATCTTGTTTTTTTAACTAATAATAATTTAATTAAATTTTTTTTTATAACTTTACTAATGTTTTTTTATTAACTTTTTTTTTCTATTTAGTTTATTTATTTAAATCATTTTAAGCTCTTCTTACTAACTTTTAGGATTTAGATTAAAATTTAACTTTTTTTCTTTTCTTTAAGAGTAAATTTTTTTATAACCTTTTTTAAATTAATTTCTAACACTTTTTTTTAATCAAATTCTAATACCTTTTTTAAAATAAAAATCTAACTTCTTTTTAAAGCTAAATCTTTTTTTCTAACTTTTTAAAATTAAATCTTTTTTTCTAACTTTTTTAAAGCTAAATCTTTTTTTTCTAACTTTTTTAAAGTTAAATATTTTTTTCTAACTTCTTTTTAAAGTTAAATCTTTTTTCTAACTTTTATAAAGTTAAATCTTTTTTTCTAACTTTTTTAAATCTTTTTTTCTCTAACTTCCTTTTAAAATTAAATCTTTTTTTTTCTCTAACTTCTTTTTAAAATTAAATCTTTTTTTCTAACTATTTTAAAAAATTAAATCTAACCTTTTTTTTTTATAAATTAAATCTATCCTTTTTTTTTAAAATTAAGATCTAAATTCCTTTTAAAATTAAATTCTAACAGTTTTTAAAATAATTCTAACATTTTTTAAAACCAACATTCAAATATTTTTTATTTTAAAATTCTAACTCTTTTTTTTTAAACTTAAAACTCTAATTTTTATTTAACTTGAAACTCTTATCTTCTTTGCTAACTTTTTAAATTTAAATCTCAACACTTTTTTAATCTAATCCAATCCCAATGAATTCCAGATAGAGTTAAATCAAATCAATCAGATCATATCATCATAAGAAAATCAGCATCACCATCATTGAATCAAATCTGAAATCATCATAAAAATCTACTCAAATCAAATCCGAGATTGAAAAAGATTGAGATATTCAAATTAAATCTGAGATTAAAAAAGATTTAAAAATCAAGTATAAAGGGGACGAAAATCATAACAAGAAAAGGGGAACTTTTTTCGTAAAATCCAAGCAAACCCCATAAAAAATCCTCTAGCCTCAGGACAAAGCATCATCGGCCATCATCATTCCGTAAGGATCAAAAAATATAATTACAATTTTTGTGTTGCTTTTCATGTTTTTCAGGAAAAAGAGATGAAGAAGACAAATCGGCGGCCATGCAAAAGAAGAAGAAGATAACATCCGTGAGAGGCAAACAAGAAGGAGAGGAACACACCCAAACTCAGAGAGCAGAGAGAAGAAGAGTGATGACCGGCCCAACCCTCTTTTTTTATTATTTATTGTTTTTCCATTTGTTATTTTATTTTGTTTATCTTTTTAAAAAAAATCAAGAAGCCCCTTTCTTTTTTATAACCAAAAACCTTTTTCAAATTAATTAAAACTCTTTTTAAATAAAATAATCAAATGTTTTTTCATATAATAAAACTTTTTTATAACTTTAAAGTAAAACGTGTTTTTAACTAACATTAAGATTTTTTAAATTAAACCAATTGTTTTTTTTAATGATTAAATCTTTTTTTCAAAATATTATCACTAAAACTCATTTTTTAGAATAATTAACCAAACTTTCACCTTTTATTAATAAATTTTTTTTAAAACTCAAAACTCTTTTAATTAAAATTAATCTCTCTTTTCACAAATTTAAATCCTTGGTTAAAAAGACCATAAAAGTCCTCCAAAATTCATACGGCTTGTTTCTCGTTCAATTTTGATTTCGTTTTCGTCTAACCCCACATACTGACATTTTTGTTTGTTTTGTTTCTTGCAGCTATTATGTTCAATTTGAAACTTATTTTCGGTTTTATATTTAGTTATCATATTTGTAACTGCTTATGGGATGTAATTTTGCGAGACAATTGTCGCATTTATCTTTCCGCACTTTATTTTCTGCCGTTGTATGTATGTTTAATTTCATCGCATCTTTATAGTTAATTTCACATCCGAAGGTTAGGTCTAACCGTTTGGCCGCCGCGCCAATAGTCCTCAACTTCAAACCCTTACAACCTCACAAACCCTAATTTTCACAAATGCCTCGCCGCAGGCAAGATTACAATTTTACCCCTAGCATTAGGTCAAAGAGCCGCCGCGCTCATTTTAGGGTTTCCCGCCGTGGAATCCCTAATTTAACCCTAATTACAACTTAACAATTCAACGTAGAGATTTGGAGTTTCTACACTCCGCGTAAGCGTGCCCTTAAGACATGTTTATTCCCCTTGAGACCTTGACCACAGTCAAGACGTCTCTAACCTCCCTTTTGAGGGGAACTACGATTACTCTGATTCCACTCCCGTAAGGATACGTAGGCACAAGATGCGATGTCTTGCCGAGTAAACTTAGAATTAACCACTTAGGTCTCTTTTCTCACTTTAATCCTTTGTACATATACCTTAAGCAAATAAATAAAGCAAATAGTAAACATTTGAACAAAAGGTTCCTGTAGAGTACTACAGAAGTTTAGGGTGCTAATACCTTCCCTAAATTTAACCAACCCCCGAACCCTAGATCTTTCCCCGCATTGTGTTTACGATGCAAAAATAGGTTTTTCCCTCTTTTGACCTTTTCCTTCGGATAAATCAAAGAGCGGTTGTGAATTGAATTGCGATTCAAACTCATTAATAGTTTGTGATCCTATTTCCACCGCAACAGGGAGATTGTTAGAACACAGATTGGTGTTTAATATATCTCATTGTTTTGATCATAACATAAATGAAATTTTGTATAAAGGATATATATACTCTAATTGTGTTTAAGTAATTTTGTTTCAGATCTTAAATTATATATTCATCTAGAAGCACAAATTACATCTGCAACTGAAAAGAACGTTAAGACTTTGAGCGTCAAAAGCAATATTTCAGAAGACTCTGAGCGTTGCCTGAAGAGACTCTGATCTGCTACAGATGACTCTGAGTGAAACTAAGAAGAATTTGAGTAAAGAGCGTACAACATTGTTTCAGAAGACTCTGGAAGTACTTCATGCTGCAAGTACAGAGGCTCTAATATTCAAAACTGCACTGATTGTAACATTCACGCTTTAGCACTATTGCTGCAAGACTCTGATCTGAAGAATAAGGAACTACATCAGAGGATCTGATGTTAGTATTAATTGAAGGATATATTTTATTCACTTGAAAAGATGCCAGCTCAAAGAAAGCATCCGTTGCTAATCCCAACGTCTGATCCAACGACACTATTCCTCTTTTATGCATGACACAAGAATTCAGACACAAAACACATGTCTGAACATTCCTCTTCCTGGAAAGGAAAAGTCAATAGAAGACAAAAAGGCAACAGAGGCAGCAGAACGTACAACAATGCACAGTCTTTGAGATAAGGACTTAAATAGTATTTAAATAAGCTTCAGCATCTTTCCAACGTTGACGCATATAAACGAATCATTTGAAAGAAAAACAACTCACAAGCTCTCATTCAAATATTCTTCAAGCTTAACAGTTTTCATATTTGTTCTTAATCTTGTGTAAACATCACTGTTGTGATATAGCTTGTTAGAAGCAAAACCTTTAACACAAATTGTTAGTTTAAATCTTTTGTAAAAAGAATTTCTTAAGAAGACCAAGTTGTGGTCATAATTTCTTGAGAAGACTAAGATTGTTGGTCTTAGTGGTAAACACTGTAATCAGTTTGATTTAGTGGATTAAGTCCTTGTTGAGAAAGGCAAATCACCTTGGTAGGGTGGACTGGAGTAGTTTGAGTTCAAATGAACCAGGATAAAAATACCTTCTTATTTTCTATCTTCCAATTTGTTTTAAAAACCCTTATTCAAACCCCCCCCCCCCTTTCTAAGTGTTTTTCTCACCTTCACTGCGTGTCGAGGAAATCAACCCCTCCAACTACCCAAAGTCCAATTCGTATTGGCAACTACCAAAAGTCCACCATGCTGGCGTCTCCACCTGCATTTCCAGTTACCTGTGTGAAATCATATGCATCATACGCATTTCATTTGACATCATAAGCATCTTGCATCATTTTGCATACCAAACCATATCGTACTCCCCCAGCTTTTATATCTCCGCGTGTCATCATTTGCATTTGCACTTCCATTCGTTATGAAACATCATTATCATTGAGCATTCGCATATGCAAGTCAAGGTCTAGGATCAATCTCGAAGATTTCCAAGACCATCATCAGCCCAGTCAGAGGCATCTCCGCAAGACCGTGGGCGTTCCCCACGAAGTTGTTCAACCTTTTGTTGGACAAATTCAAGAACTTAAAAGTAATCATCAGCCCAGTCAGGGGCATCTCCTGCAAAACCATGGGTTTCCCCATGAAATTCAAAAGTGTCAAAGCAAGATTCAGCCTAGTCAAGGGCATCTTTTTCAAGACCATGGGTGTTTCCCATGACGTATTTCAACCTCGTGGTTGATCAGATCTTCAAATCAACATACAGCCTAGCCAGGGGCATATCACTCAAGACCGTGGGCATTCCCCACGAACTTGTTCAACCTTTTGTTGGGAAAATACAAGAGTTTCAATGCAAGATTCAGCCCAAACAGGGGCATCTTCATCAAAACCGTGAGCGTTCCTCATGAATTTGTTCAACCTTTTGTTGACCAAAACTAAACTTTAAAGACAAATCCAGCCTAGTCAAGGGCATCTTCTTCAGTTCATGAGCGTTCCTCATGAAGTCATTTCAACAAAACTATGACCTCCAAGCAAGTCAATGGGCGTATTCCGTTCATTTATTTCAATCCAATCTTCCTCTTGGGCGTTTCCCAGTGAGTTGTATCTAGCAAGCGTGACCGTTGTCAATTACCTTGCTACAATCCTTTTGGTGATAGACGAACCTCGTCAGTTTAACCTAGCCTGCATCCTTTTGGTGTTTGTAACCTTTAAATTTGTGTCGTTCTATCATCCTTTTGGTGATAACAACCTGTGTGTTTGAGTTTCGCTCCGTCATCCTTTTGGTGGGGGGTCTGTCATGTTGTTGGTGTTTGATTGTGCGATAGTGTTTGTCCTATCATCCTTTTGGTGGTAGTGTTCGGTGTGAGTTTCCCTTCGTCATCCTTTTGGCGGGGGTTCTGTCATCTTATTGATGTTAGATTGTGCGATGGTGTTTGTCCTATTATCCTTTTGGCGGTAGTGCCCGTGTGAGTTTCGCTCCGTCATCCTTTTGGTGGGGGGTCTGTCATCTTATTGATTTTAGATTGTGCGATAGTGTTTGTCCTATCATCCTTTTGGTGGTAGTGGTCGGTGTGAGTTTCGCTCCATCATCCTTTTGGTGGTTGGTCTGTCATCTTATTGATGTCAGATTGTGCAATAATGTTTGTCCTATCATCCTTTTGGTGGTAGTGGTCGGTCTGAGTTTCTCTCTATTATCCTTTTGGTGGGGGTCAGTCATCTTGGTTGATGTCAGATTGTGCGGTAGTGTTTGCCCTATCATCCTTTTGGTGATAGTGGCCGATGTGAGCTTCTCTCCGTCATCCTTTTGGTGGTGGGTCTGTCATATTAATTGATGTCAGATTGTGCGATAGTGTTTTTCCTATCATCCTTTTAGTGGTAGTGGCCGGTGTGAGTTTTGCTCCATCATCCTTTTGGTGGAGAGGGGGTCTGTCATCTTAATTGATGTCAGATTGTGCGATGGTGTTTATCCTATCATCCTTTTGATGGTAGTGGTCGGTATGAGTTTCGCTCCGTCATCCTTTTGGTGGTGGGTCTGTCATCTTAATTGATGTCAGATTGTGCGATAGTGTTTGTCCTATCATCCTTTTTGTGGTAGTAGTCGGAGTAAGTTTCGCTCCGTCATTCTTTTGGTGGGGGTCTGTCATCTTGGTTGATGTCAGATTGTGTGATAGTGTTTGTCCTATCATCCTTTTGGTGATAGTTGCCAGTGTGAGTTTCGCTTTGTCATCGTTTTGGTGATGGGTAGTTCATCTTAATTGATGTCAGATTGTGCGATAGTGTTTGTCCTATTATCCTTTTGGTGGTAGTGGCCGGTGTGAGTTTCGCTCCGTCATCCTTTTGGTGAGGGGCCTGTCATCTTGGTTGATGTCAAATTGTGCGATAGTGTTAGTCATATCATCCTTTTGGTGATAGTGTTCGGTGTGAGTTTCGCTCCGTCATCCTTTTGGTGGGGGGTCTGTCATCTTATTGATGTCAGATTGTGTGATAGTGTTTGTCCTTTCATCCTTTTGGAGGTAGTGGTCGGTGTGAGTTTTGCTCCATCATCCTTTTGGTGGGGCTCTGTCATCTTAATTGATGTCAGATTGTGCGATAGTGTTTGTCCTATCATTCTTTTGGTGGTAATGGCCAGTGTGAGTTTCGCTTCGTCATCCTTTTGGTGGGGGGTCTATCATCTTAATTGATGTCAGATTGTGCGATAGTGTTTGTCCTATCATCCTTTTGGTGGTAGTGGCCAGTGTGAGTTTCGCTCCGTCATCCTTTTGGTGGGGGGTCTGTCATCTTAATTGATGTGAGATTGTGCGATAGTGTTTGTCCTATCATCCTTTTGGTGGTAGTGGGCGGTGTGAGTTTCGCTCCGTCATCTTTTTGGTGGGGTTTCTATCATCTTAATTGATGTCAGATTGTGCGATAGTGTTTGTCCTATCATCCTTTTGGTGGTAGTGGTCGGTGTGAGTTTCACTCCGTCATCCTTTTGGTGGGGGGTCTGTCATCTTAATTGATGTCAGATTGTGCGATGGTGTTTGTCCTATCATCCTTTTGGTGATAGTGGCTGGTGTGAGTTTCGCTCTGTCATCCTTTTGGTGGGGGGTCTATCATCTTATTGATGTCAGATTGTGCGATAGTGTTTTGCTCTATAATCCTTTTAGTGGTAGTAGCCGGTATGTGTCTGCTCCGTCATCCTTTTGGTGGGGGGTCTATCATCTTGTTGGTGTCAGATTGTGCGAGTGTTTTGTTCTATCATCCTTTTGGTGGTAGTAACTGGTGTGTGTTTGCTCCGTCATCCATTTGGTGGGGGGTCGGTCATCTTGTTGGTGTCAGATTGTGTGAGTGTTTTGCTTTACCATCCTTTTGGTGGTAGTAGCCGTATGTGTTTCATCCCATCATTCTTTTGGTGATGACGAACTTTTTCCATTTATCCACAATTTACTCAGAGACATGCCTCTTTCAGTATTTCAATTCTCGAGCATTTATTTTCTTTTCGGACAAATTCAGGGTCTTCTTCATATTTAATTGACTTCTACCTCGGGAGAAAGAACGCGGTAGCAGTTCATTTTCCTAGGTCTAAGCCGATCAGATAGGAGCATCTATCATACCCTAAATTTGTCCTACCTCTTTTCAAATATTTTTGCATATTCGATTTTATTTTCAGTTTTTGCATTGCCCGCTTAATTTTCATGTCGTTTAGACACGTGTTTACCTGCAATTGGGCATTTTCCAAATTTTTATCCATTTTTGTCCAATAAGAGTGTGACACGTGGCCAAAGGACATTTTTGTGAATATTAATTCTTTTTAGTTTCCTAAACTTTTTAAAATGTTAATAATAATATTTTTGTATTTTGTTTTAGAACATATTTTGGGTATAATAATAATAATGGTAATTAGTGTTAATTTTGTTTATAAATAATATATTAATATTAGTTTTTAATAAGTAGTGTTAATTAATTAAGTGATTGTTTGTGGCCCGTGTTTTGGCCCATTGAGATTTGAAAAGGGGAAATGTTAGGGTTTTGTCAGAATATAAAAGGGGGAATTCGGATTGTTCGTCTTCATGGAAAAAAACCTAGAAACTATTGTTCATCATCCCTAGAGATGAATCCGCCGCCCCAACCAAAAGAAAAACCCTACAAATCTACTATGCATCTTCTTCCATACAAAACGGTGCTGCCACCATCTCTCTTCTTCATCACCCAAACCCTAATCAATTTTCTCCGCCTCGAAACTCTTCACCCCTCAAACGAAATCCGTGACGCATCATCATCATCATCTCCTCTAAAAACCCCTTTTTCATTTCCACCTCCTCGAAACGTGAAACTCATCATCGACACCTTCTTCATCCCTCATCGATAACCATTCTCACCACCCTCAATCTCGCCGATATAACCTCATCAACAACGACGGTGCTAAGCTCAACAATACGACACGGTTCTGCGACAACCGCGGCAGACGAACAAGCGACGTCTTCAACATACAAATCTTCAAGTTCACAATTTAGTCCCGCCGTCAGCCGCAGCTCTACGATGCCGTGACGCTTTTTATAACCAGTAACTCAAAAGCATCGATGAGGCATCCGCGAGATTCCTAATGACTCTGCGATAACAAACTTGGAGTCACATATTCGTGGTTGGTTCTGTTTCCGATTTTAGATATATTTCCGTTATTGATTAGTAATATTTGTTGCTGTTTGTAGATGCTTTCAATTTTGTTCGTTTTTTAAGCCATGATGTTTAGTTGCTTGAATATTAATCCCTGTGTTTTTGGTTTGAGCAAAATTGGGGAGGAATTGTAGATGTTGTATTTTCGTTCGGTTTCTGGAAATGTTGAGTGTTGTAGATGTTCTTTTTTTTTTCTTTCTTTCGTTTTAAACAAGGTCGGATGTTGTGATAGCAACACTTTTTATGTTATAGCAGCACATTTTATGAACTACTGCGTACGATTTTGAATATTGATATTTGTGATACTCGGTAGAGTTACCTTCTTGATGTCGTTTTACGACAATATGCCTTATATTGTTTCCCAGAAAACATTGAGGGATTGGATTTCACTGAGTTTGTTTTGGTTTTTGGCGCGTCTAAATTATTGTTGTGAGCAGGTGGGCAGTCGTATCCTACTTGACTGCTTCGTGGTTTATTTGTTTTGTTCAAGATAAGTTGTTAGTTAATTAGAACATTTCTTCTTAGATCTAATTAGATTTTAAATTTTTATTATATTTTGTTAGTTTTCTTCAAATCTATTTACATTTTAAGTTTTCAAACTTTAATAATTATTAAAATCATCCTTTATTCAATTAATTTTTAATTATATAATTTGTTTTTAAGGCAATTCAAAATAATATTCTAAACAAAACTTTAAACCATTTTTTATGACATTTGTTAAACCCAATATTTATATTTTCTTTAAATAAGAAAAAGTCTTTTTTTTACTCTATTTATTAAACAACATGTTTTTTTAGACAATTCTTAGATATTTTCAAAATAAAACCTTAAACTATTTTCAAATTTATTTCTAAAATATGACTACTTTTTCTAATCTCAATTCAATTTTCTTTACAAGAATTATTTTCTAATCAAATCACGAAAAACTAAATCCTTGAAGTCTAGCACTTCTTGGGTTTTTGGACGATCATTATTAAGGCGTACGCCTCAAGTAGTGTATTGTTCGACTTTTCATTTTAATATACGCTTTTTATTTTGACAAAGAAATATCATCAGAGTCTAGCATTTCATGTGATGTTTTCGTTGTTCATTCAAATATATTTCATAATTTAATCGCTCGATTAATCGATTGTGAGACTGATGTCTCATTTATCAAATAATCATCATTTCTCCTAAAAATATTTTCAAATTTAAATCTCGTAGTTTCACCTCACATTCATAAATTATTTTCATACCTTATTTCATTTCAAATTATTTCAAAACATTTTCTCGATTAAACTTCGAAAGAGGGAGACTCTTGGAATCTAGCATTCTTTGGATCTTCGAGTGAATAATTCTCGAGGCACGCCCTTGGGTCATTAGTCGTTCAACCTTTCTACTTTTCAAACTAAAACATTTTCAAACGTTCTCCTAAGTCAAGTGCTCGTACGCATTCGCAACCCACATTTCGCACACACATTCACAATTCATCGTGATTTCGATATTAGAGGTATCCTTAGGGACTAATATCGTTTCTCACAAATCTTAACCCTTGACACATCGTCAAGTCGATTCCGTTTTCATCAAATCCTTGGCTCGTCGTCGAGCCATTTTCAAACCAACTCCCTTTTTCCTCGCCTTTCACCCTTTCTCGCACCATTTTCGATTCAATCTTTTTACAAACGTTTTTTAAACTTACGAAGGAGGGATATTCTTAGAGTCTAGCATTCTTTGAATATTCGAATGAGTAACTCTTGAGGCACGCCGTTGAGTTGTTATTAATTTATTCTTTCGATTTCAAAACATCCAACTCTTTATCTTCAACCTATTCAACCCAATTTTCGAAAGAATTGAGTTCTTGGAATCTCGCATGCCTTGAATTCTTGAGTGACAAGCTCTTGAGGCACGCCCTTAGGTTGCTTTCCAGTCACTCTTTCATATCTCAAAGTCAAACTTCAAACTCATTTCATACCTCGTCTTTTCACGGTCATTACCACGAACTACGGATGCTCTGATTCTTCATTCATTTGTGAATGCAAGATACGTAGGCACAAGATTGCGATGATCTTGGCGAGCATATTTGCCTTGTCCTCCGCTATTCCACACTTCTATCTTCCTCCATTATTCTATCCACTTTCCGCTTTCCCTCATTCTTCCCGTAGTCGAACTACGATGCTCTGATTTCTCATTCTCGTCCGAATGAGCATACGTAGGCACAAGGGCCCCAATCTTTGGCGAGCACCCTATCCTATAACCACTCATTTCCCATAGCGTCTTTACCCATTACCCTACCAATCCACCTTTACCATCGAGAAGAAAACAAGTAAACCTAGACAACGCTCACCACAAAATACCCTAAGAGGTTACCATTGAGTACAACGGACGTAAGGGGTGCTAATACCTTCCCCTTGCGTAACCGACTCCCGAACCCGGAACGTGGTTGCGACAACCTTGTTCCTTTCCTTTTGTTTTAAGAGGTTTTCTCAAGATTTTCCTCTCCCGTTTATTCGGGATAAATAAAGTTCGGTGGCGACTCCGTCGAACAGCATTTCCACGCCTTTCGCGCGAGGGTCGTTTCTCCGAAATGTCTCCGTGATTTTTTGAGGTGCGACACAATCTAAGCAAGGACATGTGGTTCAACTGGGGTCTTTGGCATGTTCAACAACAAACTTAACGAATTATAATACCCATTCTCGTACTCTTTTGACAATCAATTGGAAGACATCCATTTTTTATCCATGGTTTTACTAAGTAAGCTAAATAAAAACACTAATTAATCACGCAACTATAGCAAAAGAACAACTAATTACTTGTAGAGAATTCAACAACTTCTAGAACCATATAGTGTAAGATTCCTGGAAAGGATCAGAAAGATGACAGAGGGAGTATTTCTGGAACTGAAGCGCGGCCAGAAATAAAGGGAGTTACGAACTGGTGAGCGGAGGCGAAGGGAGTAGCGTTGCGAACTGCTTCAGACGGAGGGGAGATTGGACGGTGGGGGTGGTCGATCCTAATAGTGACAGAACGAAAGGGAGGAGCTTTGTGAGCTTCTTCTTCATAGAAAGGCCAGGGAAACGATGGCGGAACGACGGAGAAAGGCCGGTCGGAAACAACGAGAAAACCACCAGATACGAATGGGGAACGACCGAAAGAAGAATTTCAGGAGTTTTGTAAGTTTTATGGTTTTGTAAGTTTTGAAAATGTCTAAAGTTCTAGCTGGTACGTGATAGTTTAGTATTTAGAAATTAATGACATAAGGAAACACTTTCTGAAGCGCTTTCTTATGTATTGCCTTTAGCAACGCTTTTTCATAAAAAGCGCTTTCTATTCTATGGCCTATAGCAACGCTTTTATGAAGCGCTTTCTAAAGAACATCCTTTAGAAGCGCTTTCTAAAGTGTGGCCTCTAGCAGCTCTTTTTAAAAGCGCTCTCGTATGTATGGCCTTTAGCAACGCTTTTCAGAAGCGCTTTCTAAAGTTATCCTTTAGCAGCGCTTTTTCTCAATTTAGTATATAGTTTTAATTTTTTTTTGAACTTATAGCAGCACTTTGGGAAAAAGAGCATTGTCTATGGAGTGCTACCTAAAACCATATTTGGCATAGTGCTTGTTGAAATGCTGAGACAAACGCAGCTGATAATTTGGGATGAGGCTCCAATGACTCACAAACATGCTTTTGAGGCTCTTGATAGAACACTAAGATACATTATGGGCATTTATCCAAATTCGGATTCCATCTTCGACGGCAAAGTCATTATTTTTGGAGGTGATTTTAGAGAAACTCTCCATGTTGTACCAAGAGGAACCCGTTCAGATATTGTAAACAATTCTTTAAATGCCTCATACATTTGGAACGAATGTGAAGTACTTACACTTACAAAAAATATGAGACTTCAAAGTGGTAAAAATCCAATGGAATGTATTGAAATTGAACTTTTTTCAAAATGGTTTCTGAATCTTGGTGGGGGAAAATATCAGAACCGAATGATGGATATTCCGAATTTGATATACCTTCTGAAATTTTAATATCAAATTTTGACGATCCAATAGAGGCAATAGTGCATAGTACATATCCGACCTTTTTGGATAACCACTATTCATATGATTATCTCAAAAGTCAAGCTATTCTAAAAGCAACAATTGAAACTGTAGATCAAATCAATGGTCATATTCTTGCTCTAATGCCATGTACATATTCTAATTTGTCCTTTTCCTTTTACAGTTTATGTTTTTCCTTCTACTAATTAACTCAAGCTTTAAATTAAGAAAATGGACTTATACATCTTCCTTTCGTTCCTTTTATGTGAGACGAGAGACTACTATAGCCCTAACTCAATTGGCTGATCTGAGATACATGACATTGTGTAATAGAACTATTAAGTCCTGAATTTCTCAACCCTCTAAGAACTTTAGGATTACCCGAACATCACATTAAATTGAAGATTGGAACTCCAATAATGTTAATGCAAAATCTTGATCAATTATAAGGTTTGTGTAATGGAACACATTTAGTTGTCACTAAAATGGCAAATCATGTACTTGAAGCAAGAATAATGGGTGGTAAAGGTAACGAGAATATCATTTACATACCACGAATGGATATGTCACCTTCACAGTCTCCTTGGACATTTAAATTGAATAGAAGACAACTTCCAATTATTGTCTCATATGTTATGTCGATCAACAAATCACTGTTGCACCCCAAAATTTGCCCAACATTTCTTTACCTAGCTTATGTTTCATTTCATTCACATTAGCATTATCATTTGCATTTCATTGACATGGGTGCAAGAGATCAAGAGGTATGATTACAAATTAAGATCTATACAAGACTATGAAGCTAGCTAAGAAGGTTATTCAAGTGTTCAAGGGTTGACATCCTTGTCAGAGAAGTTAAAAGATCCTCAGAGAGAGTGATTGAAGCCAAGTGTGTAGGCCTCCTAACTTGAGAGTGGAGGGAAGTCATCAGATGATTCTGAAGTCATGAAGATGGACTTGAGGTCTTGAGAGAGCTCATGAGAAGTGTTGAAGATCACTTTGAGGCCTAGACAGGTCATAGTGCAAGATTGAGAAGGCTCAGCCATGAGTGGTGCAGCTAGGGTTTGACTGGGTCAACCCTAAGTCAATTGATGATTTGGAGAAGGTCGAGACCTAATCCAAGAGCCATGTGATCATGGATTGATACATTGAGATGTTCTAGGGATGATTCCAAGGTTAACTCATCATGATTGAAGAGTTTGAGAAGTTTCAAGCTAGGGTTTCTAAGGCTTGACAGTGTAAAATCCCCTAGTTTGACCCCTATCTTCAAGGCAATTTAGCTCAAGATGTGATTGTCATCTCATCTAGCCCCCAACATGATTGTTGTAGATCATGATCTTAGCTTTAATTTGAGTGCTAGAAGTCCTTGATAGGATTTGTATAACTCAAGTTATGGCTTTGACAAGCTACAAGTCATCTGAGGAATGTGAATTTGGAGCTTGAAAGTTACCCCACTGACATGAAACGTTTGCTCTAGAAGGATGATTCCTATTAACTTTTGGTCAACATGAATGTTGTTCCTTATTATCTTAGCTTTCTAGAGAGTACTAGAAGTCCTTGATAGTATTTGTAGAACTCAAGTTATGGCTTTGACAAGTCAAGGGTATTTTGGGTATTTGGGCATTACAGGCCATTTTGAATCATGAGTCCATTACACCATCTTGCAAGCCTCAAATGCATTTTTTTTCAACATGAAAGTTGTTCAAAATGATGTTTTTAGCTTGTCTAAACATCAAGTGTTCATTGATATAGGTTATATCAAGCATTGGTGGAAGAAAGTTCATATAAAAGCCATTTTAATGAATTAAAATGAGAAAATTCAAAATAATTGAGATGAACATGTTTTCAAGTCAAATTTTTGGTCATTTTGAATGGAATTGATGTTTTAGAAATATTGGCATTGTCACATTTTTTATTTGAGTCGCTTAACATAGCCATTTGGATGATTGCTTCACAAGTAAGAAACATACCCCATACATTCCATATGTTGAAACCAAAGGGAGAAAACCACTTCATTATACTCCATAATGCTTAAGTGAATGGTTTGGAATGATTGTGGAGCATGACCAAGGCTTGAAGGCACATATCCATATTGAAATTTGGAGGAAAAAGGGAAGATCCAAAACTCATGAATGGGCCTAGTTTGGGCTTCTAATCCATTGAAACAGAACATAAAAGGGATTTAGAACTGAATGAGAGGGGTTGATGATCATTTTTCGTGAAGGAGCCATTAGAGAGAGGTGGAGCAAGAAGCTTGAAAGTGAAAATTCATTTTGGAAAATCAAGGGGTTTCAGCCAGAGTGAAGCATCAAGAAACATTCTCCATTAATCCTTGAAAAATTCTGCAAGGTTTGGAAGAGAATTGAGGCGTGTATCCACTGCAATCCAAGCTCCAAGGTAGGTTCTAACTTCTTGAAATTTCTCAATGGTTATGCACTTTTAATGAATTAGAAGCATGTGGTTAGGTTCCCCTATTGATGTAGATGGGTCTTGGATAGTTAATTGCAACTTTGGGGACAATTTAGATTGAATGCCATTTTCGGTTGAGATTGTGTTTTCGCGATCCGTGCGTTTTTAGAGTGAGTAAATGGTATGGTTGGATTCCTGAGGAAATTCTGGTCAAGATTCATGTAGACATTGTGGCCAATGGTTGAGTATAGAGGGACCTAGGGTTGCACAGGGGTGGCCGGAAAAGCCACCGGCGATTTGGCTTGCGCGCGTGAGTTGCAGGTTTGAAACGAGGAAGACATAATCCTCACCATTCGTTCATGTGGAGAAATTGACTTGGTCTGTGGATCCCAGGGCTCACGTTGAGCCACGCGTCCCTCCCCTTAAACGCACTGTTTCGTTTAGTAATCTGAGAAGCTTCGCTGTGTGGACCAAGGAGGGTTGAGTTCAAACACTGGCGTGTAGTGTTTCTGATTTTGTGAATTGAGAAATTGGAGCGTTGGGCTTGGGTTGTAGCTGCTCTTCACACCCCCTTTCTGGCCCAAGTATTGAAATGAACTGATTATTTTTGCTATTTGCCACGCGTTCTTATCAATTTTCTTTTATTTTCTTTTATTTTTCATTGTTTCATATGACTTAGAGATTAATTCATAAAAAATAGAAGATTAACTCAATTAAATCCAAACTTTTTTCCCCTGATTCATGATTGAATCTAGAATTTTGTAGATAAAAAATATTAATAATTCATGCATTTTTATTTTTATTTGCATTTTTGAATATTAATTGACATTAAAATAACCATGGTTGATACCTTGTTTTGATGAATTTGGTTCGAGCATTTGGTGATGATTCTTGCCTTGTTTTTTTGTGTGTAGCTAGCATAGATATGCATGCTCCCCTTAGATTTTTCTCACATTTTTGTGATGAATGTAGGTGGTAGTTTTAAGTTGAAACTTTAGGTGCTCTATTTTTAGGGTTTATGTTTAGTACCTTATGATTTAGGATTTTTTTTAGGACTTGGTGGATGATTCAACCTCTGAATTTTGTATGGTAGATTCATGATTGAATTCGGGTCCCATAGTTATTTTTGTAGGAATTTACAATTGGTTTTAGTATTTTAGTTAGGACTAACTTTAGTACTAAGTTTTAGGTGATCCTAACTTGATAATTCAACTAGAATGGTTTCTTTAGTTCCCTTAGATTGGGGTTTTTCCTTTCTGGCTCTTGGATGATGTTGAAGACAAGTTGGGGGCTACTATGGAGTGCTTGAAGAAGCTTGGATGTGGAGACTTCCCTTCTTTTGGTGTAGTGTTGATTAGGTGTTAAGATTAGGGTTTGTAGGCAGAGCTTCTAGATAGATTCTCTTCTTTCACAAACATGGAGGGTGTTGATCACTTCCATTCTTCCCTATGATATAAGGTCCCCTTGTAAAGGCCTCATCCCTCCTTTGGTAGGATGTGTGGCTCTTCACAAGTTGGTAGAACCTTTGAGGGTTCCTTTCTCTGATGATGGAATGCCTAGTGGTGACCTTTGGTCTTCACTCTGCTGTCAATCATCCAAATCTTGCTCTTGTTAGATGAAACTTTCTCCCTTGCTAGAGGATGGAATTCCTTGTTAGAAGCTTTGAAGAGGATAGAGGTTTCTACTTCTTTGTGGTTGAAGACTGCCATTGAAGCTGAGGCTTGAAGATCCAGGAGAGCAGGTTGACACTTGTGTGGAGAAGATCAAGCTGAGATTGAAGAAAGAGCTGAAGCTTAGAGAAGATGAAGAACAAGTTGATACTTGTGAAGGGAATCCATTGGAGATTGAATGAAGAAGCTGAAGCTTGAGGTTGGAAAGCAAGTTGATACTTGTGAGTTCCATGCTTGGAGTGCCTGAAGGAACAAGTTGATACTTGCTATTGGAATTGAAGCCTGAAGGTAGGGTTTACTTTGGAGCTGAGGCTTGAAGAAGAAGGATAAGTTGATACTTATGTTTGATGTATTAGAAGCCTGAAGAAGCAAGTTGACACTTTCTATTAAAGATGAGAGCCTTGAAGGACAATTACAGACTGAAGACTGAACTGATGTCAGAGGAGCGTTGCTGTGAAGTTGTGGGAGCTGTTGATCTGCTTTCTTTCCTGTCTGTTTGCTCTCTGTGCAACTGTATTGATGTGACTTGTTTGATTTTCTTGATGCATTATAATAAGTTCATGTTTAGATTGATTTAATCTAGGAGCATGATTGCAGTAGAGGTTGAGTTGCTCCCTCTGCTTGTATTGTTACTATGTGGCTTTGCTTGCTGATATTTGGTAGAGCCCAGCTCCCTTGCCTATGTGGTTTGTTATTGTGCTTGATAGCATGTTATTCCCTCTGTATGATTGCAGTTATTCATATCTGGCTTGAGGTTGAGATGAGTTTGTGGAGGCTGATGCCCCACACACATTTCCTCCCTCACTTGCATTGCATGCATTTTACAGTCGTTTACTATTTACTGTTTTAGCTGATGCTTTATCTGTTTCTGTTTATCATTGACATGATCCCCTAGGAATCTCACTTCCTTTGATAAGGAAGTGATGATTAGAACTTTAGGTTGAAACCTATGCATGATAACTTCTAGGAGTTCCCTGTTTCAAGCCTCAACCATAGGATGAATCCTTGGCATGACAACATTAGGACTTGATAGTCTCCCCTTAGTTGTCCCTCTCTCTTCCCATCTCAAACAACAGTAAAATACACTAATAAAGGTTAACTGACGTCGTACGTTACGAGCCTTAAGCTATCTGAGAAAGGATTGTTGGAGAGTTTCTTTTCAACAGTCTGGATGTTTAGTATGGCACCCTTTGGGTGACATGCGACACATTCACTCTCAGGTCATAGTCTCTAGTGCGATATTGGTTGCAAACATCCTAAAAAACAGTTCTTCCGTAAAAGAAAAAAACAAACTTCAAACCTTTTTGCCCCGTGGGCCCGTAATTCAAAGGAAAGCTTTTCTGAAGAAAAGAGTGTCGTTAACTCCCAGTTCTACCGCAGACGGTAATGCCTAAGTCTCCAAGGGTTGAGCTACGTACATCCAACTACTAGAACTGTTTGTTAACCCTGCTTAATAAAACAGATGAATTTGAATCCCCGTAATCCGTATTTTCCCGAACTACGTAAGCTCTGATCTCTCATATCTGTTGAGAGTACGTAGGCACAATACTGATGTATTGGCGAGCCACCTTCCCCGTAACCCATAGTTAGCCGAACTACGTTGGCTATGATTTCTCATTCTCTGATGAGAATACGTAGGCATAAAGTGCGACGCTTTACCGAGTCATTTTCTTTTTTTTAAGCTAGACTTGATAGGTAGATAGTAAAACCAACCCGTCAGATAAACACAACAAGCGTGGATCCCATCGAGTACGATGTACGTGAGGGGTGCTAATACCTTCCCCTTGCGTAACCGACTCCCGAACCCAGACAATGGTTGCGATGACCTTGTCTTATACCTTTTCGTCAGGTTTTTCCGATCGTTTCCTTTCCCGTTCTGAGGGATAAATAACGAAAGGTGGCGACTCTTCTGTTTTGCCAGCACCTTATTTTCGCGGTAGCGACAGCTGGCGACTCTGCTGGGGACTCTGCTGGGGATCCAACGTCCCTTATGCGAGTCAGTTTGGGGATCCAACGTCCCCTGCGAGAGTCAATCCTAGCGCTTGTATAATTACTTGTTGGGTTGTGTTTATTTATCACATTTTACTTCCCACATTTTATTTTCAGTATGATATGATTATCTGTGCTGTTGTGGGAGGGGCATTCTGATGAGTGAGAAGCCAGACCCAGGCTTGAGCGTACTTAGCATTAGTTATGGAAACTAGTGGGCGCGTGCTTGCTTTGCAGGCACTAGTGTCTCATGAAATCCACGCTCAGACGAGGTTCTCTCGGTTGACTTCTTTTCTGGCCCTTTGGGCATGAGGGGTTGTTGGTTTGGAGGATTGTCGACTCTGGGGACCGATCATTTGGGATTCAGCTGTGTGAGGCCGCTTCAGGAGACGGTGATGCCACACCTTCTAGGTATCGTATCACCCCTCTTGAATGTCTGTGACGCTGATGACCGTATAGGATGTCGAACTTGTGTCAGTTTAGGTCCATACCTGTGAGCAGGGTTGGGTTTGTTGCAGGACACCTTAACCTTCAGACTACCTGGTTTTCTTGATAGTGAATCAGTTTTGTTGGTATCAGAGGTTCTCAGCATCAGATGTATATTTGTTCTTGACAGAGCAGATTTGTGGTCCTGTATCAGAGGTCCTTGTCTTCAGATATGTGTGTTCTTGACAGAGCAGATTTATGGTCCGATATCAGGGTTTTCTTCTCATCAGAGATGTGGTTGTTCTTAACAGAGCAGTATTATGGTTTTGTTGATACAAAACCTTCATCCCTTCAACAGCACATTCATCTTGATCTTCTGCTGCATGATTGCATTTTTGCATTGTTTTGGATACTCATTTGCATATCATTAACATGTGTCTGTGTTGCAGGTACCGTTTCCCCCGGTTCAGGTTTTCTTGCCTTCTATTGTGCTACTATGGGTTCTCTGAGGAAGACTGTGGCCTACAAGCTCCCCACTCCTGATGTTGTTCAGCTGACTGGTTTGATTGCTTTGGCAGATGATTCTGTGAGAGGTGAATTCAGAAAGTCTTATGGAAAACTGCTCAGCTTGGTTCGTAAACCCTCCGTGTTTGAGTTGAATGGGCTGCACGCCCTGCTGCAGTTCTACGATCCTCCTTTGAGATGCTTTACTTTCCCAGACTTTATTCTCGCACCCATACTAGAGGAGTATGCTGATTTGTTAGGTGTGCCTATCAAGAGTCAGATGCCCTTTGTTCACATGGATGTTGAGCCTAATCTGGCTAGTCTAGCTCCTTCACTTCATCTGGATGCCTCCGAGTTGGTCTTGTCTAGTTGGAACAGGGTTCCCGGTTTCTCCCTGCAGTTCTTAGTAGGAAAGACTCAGCAGTGCGCCAAAGACGGATGTTGGATCGTGTTCAACGCCATCCTTGCTCTGTGCATATATGGCATCATTCTATTCCCCAATATGCCCGACTTTGTAGACTTCGACGCCTTTCACATCTTTGCATCAGGGAATCCAGTCCCTACCTTGATTGGAGATGTTTACCATTTCGTCCACTACAAAAACGAGAACCGAAGGGGCAAGAATGTCTCGTGCTGTGTACCCCTGCTCTATAGATGGCTTGATAGTCACCTGCCCAAGAAGGGTCCCTTTACTTCGTCTGCAGCCACAGCTGAGTGGTCTGAGCGCTTGATGAGTCTGTCGGCGGAGGATATTGCCTGGTTTGATAGAGATAGGTTGGGTACTGAGATTATCTTCAGCTGCAGTGGGTTTCCGAATGTGCCTTTGATAGGCAGGAAGGGATGTATCAACTATAATCCATCTCTGTTGGTCCGACAATTTGCTTATGCTCTAAGAGCTCCGCCGAAGGATGAAGAGGTGCAGGAATCTCTGTACCTCACTGGTCTTCTAGAGGGGGATATGTTATCTAAGCTTCAGCACGCTTGGAATGGTATCTGTAAGCGGGGAAAACCGTTGCTGGGAAAAAGTAATAGCCAAGCCTACGCTCCGTATGTGACTTGGATCAGAGCCAGAGTAGATATTATAGGGATGATGTTTCCTCTTGCCAAGCTAGAAAGCCCTCCAGTGATTGAAGAGCCTACCACCGTGCCTATTCAGCAGCACAATCAGGTGTTAGCTGAGCGAGATGAGCTGAAGAAGGAAAATGAAGAACTGGAGAAAGAATTGGCTCAAATCAGAAGCGAGAGAAGCGAAGCCGTCCGCTCCTTCAAGAGGCAAACAGAGCTGGTGAACCAGTTAGGGACGGATTTGACTAAGCAGATGGCTGAGCGTGAGCGCTTGGGTCGAGACTTCAAAGTTGTCAATGACGTACTGGCCACTAAGAAGCAGCACTTGGATGAAGCGTACTGGAAAATATCCAAGTTCAATCAGCATTGGAAGGCCACCCTAGCCAACGGTAAGGTACGGGAGGATAAACTGAAGCAGCAGATCTCCAAATTGAAAGCCCAGGTGAAGGCTAGTGAGAAAAGGTTTGATGAAGAAACCGCTCGCAGATATGCCGCTGAAGGCCTGCTCAACAAGGCTCTTGCTAACCTGAGGGAGCGCAAACTGACGTTTGAATCCAAGAAGTGGAAGTTAGAAGATTGTTTCGGCGAAGGAGCATGGGAAGACTCAGTTGAAGGTCTCCAATACACTATTACGCAGAGGGAGTTACTCGTCGAAGGGTTGCTCACTCGGCCTGATCATCCAGAAACGAAGGGGTTGTTAGAAGAGTTTCGAGCCCGTGGCCGTACTTGACTGTATTTGTAATCCTTTTGTGTTGATCGTTGTTGTATGCTGACCATCACCAGGCTTGTTGGTCGAGGTCATGCTGTTGATTCTGCTTGTACTCAGTGACATTATATACCGCCTTGATGGGCTTTCTTTGTATATATGAGATGTTATTTCCATGACTGGACTCAGACTTCTTATTATCAGCACTGGCACTCAGGCACTAGAATTGGGGGAAATCTCCCTAACGCATAGACACACGTTTGCATTTGCATGAAGCATTTGCGTGATGAGCACTTTTTCGTTTTTTCTAACCTTTTTGTGTATAAAGGTTGTTTCAGGTTGTTCCAGGATTGATCAAAGACCAATCCACCGCTATCCGACCAGAGCGAATCAAGCTAGAGCAATGGAAAAAGTACAGACTGACGTTCAAGAACTCCGAGAGAGGATGGACCGCTTCATGGAGCTCATGCAAGTGGTTGCCAACGGCCAAGACCAGCTCAGAACATTGGTCCAGCCTCTGATTTCAAGGGTCGACAGCAATGGTGTACTCCATGGTGGGAATGTTCCAACCCCTCCACCTGTTTAAACTCCTCAGAATGGCATCCCCGTGACCGGGGGGAATGGCAGTGGTAACGGCAATGTGATCGCTAACATGGGACTCAATGGTAATACGACTGACGTCGGTAATGGGAATTTTGAAGCTAATGTCAATGTTGGGCTGGGCAACAGCAACGCAGGTGTTGGAAATCTGTATGGGCCTCAGCCATTGTTAGAAGACCGTCAGGAAGATTTGTTCTCCTAGAGGGTGCTGAAGGAGAGCTGACCGCTGAAGCACGTCTGAGGTTTAAGGCACTCGAGGACAAGATGAGGGATTTCGAGAACCTGAACACTATGGGTGTCGACATGTCTAAATTGGGATTGATTGCTGATTTCAAGGTGCCTCCTAAATTCAAGGTACCCGACTTTGAGAAGCTGCTGATGTCCGCTCACTTTGAGATCATACTACCGGAAAATGTCCGCTCACTCTGAAGACGAGAAGCTGCTGATGCACTTCTTTCAGGATAGCTTGTCCGGGCCATCCTTGGAATGGTACATGAGTCTGGAACCTACCAGTGTGCGCACGTGGAAGGAACTTGCTGAAGCATTTGTGCACCATTATCAGTACAACAGTGACTTGGCTCCAAACCGAGTTCAACTGCAGAATTTGTCACAGAGGAACAACGAAGGGTTCAAAGAATACGCCCAGCGGTGGCGTGAATTGGCAGCTAGAGTTCAACCGCCGATGGTTGAACGCGAGCTGGTTGAGATGTTTGTAGCCACCCTCCCAGGGGTTTACTACGAGAAATTGGTCAGCAGTATGTCCGGAAGCTTCTCAGATCTCATCATCACCGGCGAGCACGATGAAAATGGGATCAAATTAGGGAAAATTCAAGGTGATCTATCCTCAGCTGTAGGAGGAAAGAAACCGTATGGTGGCAAAAGGCGGGAAGGAGAGACGAGCGCTGTGTCCAACGCTCAAAGGAAAAGTAAGGGCCAGCACCAGCAGGTGGCTAGCATAACCATCCCCGCTGTCTAACAACCCCAGCCATAACAGCAGCAGCAGCAACCAAATCAGCAAGGGTACAGAAAGTATCAGAACAGGGCACCTCTGTCGAGTTGCCACCTTGAGACACCGCCTATGTCTTATGCTCAGCTGTTACAGACTCTGCTTCACTTACACCTAATCCAGAAGAGAACCCTGGCTCCCTTGACAGGGGCACCTCCACCAGGTTACGATGCGAATGCAACTTGTGAGTTTCACTCAGGGCCACCTGGCCACACGATAGAAAATTGCAAAGCCTTCAAGCACAAGGTGCAAGATATGGTGGATGCTAAGATCATCATCTTCTCAGATAATGTGCCGAATGTCACGAAGAACCCTATGCCGAATCATAGGGGAGGTGGGGTAAATGCCATTATTGAAGACGAGAGCTTAGATTTATTGACTGATGTCAAGGATCTGAAGACACCGCTTAGCTTCGTTAAAGCCAAGCTGATGAAGAGAGACTTCTTTCCGGGTTACGGAGAACTGTGTATGGGATGTGCGACTCGTCCTGATGGATGTGAACAGTTGATAGAGGGGATTCAGAGTCTGATGACCGAAGGAATCTTGCAGTTTAGTCGAAGGGCCGAATGTAGATCTGGAGAGGTAGTGCTGAAGCCGGATGATGAGGTTGCCACCATCACCATCCCCCGCCGAACGGTCACCATTTCTGCACCCAGGCCGCCCACGATTACCATCACCAAGGCTGGGCCGATACCTTTTGAAAGCACCAATGCTGTCCCGTGGCATTATGGGACGGACGTCTACTGCAACGGACAGAAGTTGGAACTAGAACCATCTGGGCGGTCTGTGGATAACCTAGCGGGCATTGGCGGAATCACGCGCAGCAGAAGGGTATTTGCTCCACCTGAGATTGTGGCGGACAAAGCGGACAAAGCAGAAATAACCGACAAGGGAAAGAGTAAAGTCGTTGAGGAAACCCCTCGGGGGGTAGAGAAGGACTTACTTGTTAAGGACGCTGAAGAGTTCATGAGGTTGATTAAGAAGAGCGATTACAGGATCGTGGATCATATCCATCAAACACCCTCGAAAATTTCCATCCTGAATTTGTTGCTGTGTTCGGAGTCACATCGCAACACGCTGTTAAAGGTTTTGAATGCCACATATGTACCGCAAGAAATATCGGTCAACCAGTTGGAAGGGGTCGTAGCCCACGTGAATGCTGGAAACGGGTTAGGGTTCACTGACCTGGAGCTGATGCCGAAGGGAAGAAACCACAACAGTGCCCTGCACATCTCGATAAAGTGTAGGGGAACGATTATGTCTCATGTGTTGGTGGACACAGGGTCATCGCTCAATGTTCTTCCGAAGAAAGCACTGATGAAGTTAGATACTCGAGGATTGATTTGCATACCCAGTGACCTGGTTGTGAAGGCTTTCGATGGAACCAAACGGCATGTTTTTGGGGAGGTGACATTGCCAATCCAAGTTGGGCCGGAAACTTTCGACGCGGTCTTTTACATCATGGACATCATGCCTGCCTACAGCTGTCTCTTAGGTCGGGCATGGATCCATTCTGCTGGCGCCGTGACCTCCACGTTGCACCAGAAGCTCAAGTATGCTGTCGGAGGCATCATCGTGACTGTTTGTGGCGAGGAAGACATAATGGTGAGCCATTTGTCGTCCTTCAAGTATGTTGAGATGGATGGGGAAATCCGCGAAACCCTATGTCAGGCGTTCGAAGCTGTTAAAGTCAAGAACGTAGCTCCTATAATCACTGAGAAACCAGAGATGACTCTCTCTTCCTTCAAGGAAGCCCGGGCCGTTGTTCAAGCCGGATCCACCCCAGGCTGGGGGCAGATTCTGGAAATACCTAACAAACAAGACAAGTTTGGGTTAGGATACTCTCCTACGGCTGAAGCCTCCTCTTCTCACAGTGCGTCGTGAGGTAAAGGGCCGATCCCGTTTACCAGTGGCGAGGTGATATTTGAAAGTGTCAACGCGGTGTCTGAAGACGGCGAAGACATCAATTGCGACCTGGATTTCTGGATCCAGCCAAGCAAACCAGGCGAGAGCCTCAACAACTGGTCCATCAGGGATACCATCCAAGTGACAGGCAAAAAGTAATGATTTACTTTCTCCAATTGGTGTACAACCCTATGTCCTACCCGGGGGCATAGTGGTTTTATTGTCAGGGCCTTGTTTGATTATGTACATGCATTTTACCAATAAATCAAAAGGCGTTTTTCTTCGCATTCAAATATTGTGATCTCTGTTATTTCTGTTTTATATTTGTTTTGAAAAACAATAAAATGGCAATGGGGTTTGTGCTAACCTGCATATCCTTGTTTTAAGCTTAACCCTTGTTATTGCAGGATCCACATAGCAGATGACATCGACTCTGGACCTTCTACGATTCACTTCGACTTCGATTGCCCGATCTATCAAGCCGAAGAAGAGATTGATGAAGACGGAGACCTTCCCGAAGAGTTGGCCCGCTTGTTGAAACAAGAAGAGAAAGTTATTCTGCCTCACGAGGAAGAGATTGAGATTGTGAATTTGGCTTCTGAAGAACTGGTCAGGAACGTCAGGATAGGGGCTGCATTGCAGAGTGATGTCAAGCAGAGATTAGTCGAGATGCTGAGAGAGTATAGTGACGTCTTTGCTTGGTCATACGAAGATATGCCCGGACTTGATACTGACATTGTGGTCCACCACTTGCCGCAGCGAGAAGATTGTCCTCCCGTCAAGCAGAAGCTTAGAAGGACACGACCTGATATGGCCGTTAAGATCAAAGAAGAAGTGCAGAAACAGCTTGATGTTGGCTTCTTAGCAGTCACTACTTACCCTCCGTGGGTCGCCAACATAGTGCCTGTACCGAAGAAGGACGGTAAGGTGCGAATGTGCGTCGATTATCGGGATTTGAATAGGGCGAGCCCCAAAGATGGTTTCCCGCTCCCCCATATTGATGTGTTGGTCGACAATACAGCTCAGTTCTCCGTATTTTCATTCATGGATGGCTTCTCCGGCTACAATCAGATCAAGATGGCGCTGGAGGACATGGAGAAAACTATGTTTATTACACCCTGGGGAACCTTCTGCTACAAGGTAATGCCTTTCGGTCTGAAGAACGCAGGGGCCACTTACCAACGAGCAATGGTCACTTTGTTTCATGATATGATTCATCATGAGATTGAAGTCTATGTTGATGACATGATTGCGAAGTCCCAAACGGAGGAGGGACATCTGGTCAATTTGCTGAAGCTTTTTGAGAGGCTTAGGAAGTTCAGGTTGAGGCTGAATCCTAACAAGTGTACTTTCGGAGTACGGTCCGGAAAGCTACTTGGGTTTATCGTGAGTGAAAGAGGCATCGAGGTTGATCCTGCGAAGATAAAAGCAATACAAGAGATGCCAGCGCCAAAAACAGAAAAAGAAGTTTGTGGTTTCCTGGGCAGAATAAACTGCATTGCAAGGTTTATTTCTCAGCTCACGGCCACGTGTGAACCGATGTTCAAACTGCTAAAGAAAGATCAGGCGATTATTTGGAACGAGGATTGCCAGAAGGCATTTGATAAGATAAAACAGTATCTACAGGAACCTCCGATCTTGATACCCCCGGTGGCCGGACGACCCTTAATCATGTACTTGACAGTTCTTGAGAATAGTATGGGGTGTGTTCTCGGTCAGCACGACGAGACGGGCAGAAAGGAGCATGCCATTTACTACTTGAGTAAAAAGTTCACAGATTGTGAATCTCGTTACTCGATGCTGGAGAAAACGTGTTGTGCACTAGCCTGGGCTGCCAAACGTTTATGACAGTACATGCTCAATCACACAACCATGCTAATTTCGAAGATGGATCCGATCAAGTACGTCTTCGAGAAACAAGCGCTTTCGGGCAGGATTGCCAGATGGCAAATGGTGTTGACGGAATATGAAATTCAGTACGTTTCCCAGAAGGCCATCAAGGGAAGCGTATTGTCTGAATACCTTGCCGAACAACCGATCGAAGATTACCAGCCGATGAAATTTGAATTCCCTGATGAGGATATCATGTTTCTCAAGGTGAAAAATTGCGATGAACCGTTTCCCGACGAGGGGCCAGATAGGAAATCCCAATGGAAGTTGATATTTGACGGGGCGGTTAATTCTTACGGAAGTGGCATTGGAGCGATCATCACGACTCCCCACGGATCCCATATCCCGTTCACTGCGAGACTGACGTTTCCAGTCACCAATAATGAAGCGGAGTACGAAGCATGCATCATAGGTCTGGAAGAAGCAATTGATTTGAGAATCAAGAACCTGGATGTATATGGTGACTCGGCACTTGTGATCAACCAGATTAAAGGGGAGTGGGAGACTCATCAATCGAATTTGGTGCCGTACATGAACTATGCCAGAAGGCTGCTTCCGTTCTTTGATCGAGTGGAACTCCATCATGTGCCCAGGGCTGAAAATCAGATGGCTGATGCCTTAGCCACGTTGGCTTCGATGTATAAAGTCAATTTTTGGAATGAAGCTCCAAGAATTGTCCTTTCTCGTTTTGATAGACCTGCATTCGTCTTTGCGATCGAGGAAGCCTCCGACGACAAACCATGGTTCCATGATATCCAGACTTTCCTTATGACTAAGGAGTATCCTGCGGGAGCGTCAACCCAGGATAAGAAGACTTTGAGGAGGCTGTCTGGAAATTTTTATCTCAATCCTGATGGAGTTTTGTATAAAAGAAACCACGATCTCGTGCTACTCAGATGCGTAGATGAGAAAGAAGCGAGTATGCTCATGGAAGAAGTCCATGAAGGCACATTTGGTATGCACGCCGGCGGGCATGCTATGACGAGAAAAATCCTACGAGCAGGATATTACTGGCTGACGATGGAGTCGGATTGTTTCAAATTCGCGAAGAGATGTCATAAATGCCAGATTTATGCTGATAAGATTCACGTGCCGCCGTGCCCTTTGAATGTCATGTCCTCCCCGTGGCCGTTCTCCATGTGGGGCATCGACATGATAGGCAAGATCGAGCCCACTGCATCTAACGGTCATCGCTTCATTCTAGTAGCTATCGACTACTTCACCAAGTGGGTGGAGGCAGCCTCATATGCTAATATGACCAAGCAGGTGGTGGCTAAATTCATAAAGAGGGACATCATCTGTCGTTACGGAATTCCCGAGCGGATCATTACTGATAATGGTTCGAATCTGAATAACAAGATGATGAAGGAGCTGTGCCAGAGTTTCAAGATTGAACATCACAAGTCATCTCCTTACCGGCTGAAGATGAATGGCGCCGTTGAAGCGGCCAATAAGAATATCAAGAAGATTGTACAAAAGATGGTTGTGACCTATAAGGATTGGCACGAGATGTTGCCATTTGCATTGCACGGTTATCGTACGACGGTACGTACATAAACCGGGGCAACTCCTTTCTCACTAGTGTACAGTATGGAAGTTGTCCTACCGTTAGAAGTCGAGATTCCCTCTTTACGAGTTTTGGTTGACGTGAAACTTGATGAGGCAGAATGGATTAAGAACCGACTGAACCAACTCAGCCTGATGGATGAGAAGAGATTAGCATAAATTGCATATGGTCGTCTGTACCAGAGCCGAATGAAGAAAGCTTATGATAAGAAGGTGTGTCCTAGAAGCTTTCAGACGGGTGATCTCGTCCTGAAGAAGATTCTTCCTCCACACTCCGATCACCGGGGCAAGTGGACTCCCAATTACGAAGGTTCGTACGTCGTCATCAAGGTCTTCTCGGGAGGAGCCTTGTTGTTATCCACGATGGATGGCGAAGATTTTGCATCCCCGGTGAACGCGGACGCAGTTAAAAAATACTTTGCTTAAAAAATGACCCGCTGGAAAGAAAAAGAATATCCAGGCAAAAATGGGGCATCCCGGCGAACCATAAAAAAGAAAAAGGGTTCGGGCAAAAATTAGGGATATAAAAGAAAAGAATGTACACCCGCAAAGTCGAAAACCTGGAAGGGCGACTTTGGTAAAAAAGGGTATCCCGGTGAATCGAAAACCCGGAAGGGCGATTCAGGCAAAAGTTAGGGATTTGAAAAAGCAAATGACTGCGTTCCGCGTGTGGACTTTCATTGTTTAGTGGTTTGGAAGACCTGAGGGTCGTTTACCTGAATCAATCTCTTCTGAAGCTAAAGCGTCGGAGAAGTATCGAAGTCGAGTGGGTCATAGAGGGATCAACTCATGGTGTTCGTCTACGCCTCATTGCCTACATTTGTGTATATACTGATGTATATTTATGTTTTTATTTTTTGCGCAGCTTCCTCATTCCAGGAGCTTGCATCTGTTGTAAAACATTTTTACCCATTCAGGGGTTCGTTATCAATGAAATGTATACTATTCAGCAATTCTGTTTGTTTTTTTTAGCATTTATCTGTTTTGTTTGCAAAAAAGAACGCCGATGTTTTTGATAAAATGCGCATACATAAACTTACTGGCCTAGGCCACTGATTGTCGAAACAATGAATTACTTGAACATTGTCACAAGATGATAACCTTGATAGGTCCCTTTGAGAAGGGTATCTTGTCTGTTTGTTTGTATTGTTACAGGTATAGCATATTCCAGGCAGTACGTTGTACGCGCCCCAAGTAGAGAATATTCTCTCCCCAACCAGATGTATCCTGAAGAATCGTCACTTCCCCAGCTGAGTCATATACTGAAGTATGCAGCTTTCAAAAGTTCAGACTGAAGTCTCCAGCGGAATTGAAAGTCCCCCACAGAGTTGTACTCTCCCCGGCAGGTAGGAGTGATTCCATCGTTTGGTTGCCCTCCTCAGCCGAGTTTGTAGTTCCCCAAGAGAGCCGAGTCCTTGGAAGCCGTTCAGGCCATGATTGGTTTTCCCCAATAGAGTACTGAATAACGGATGTTGTAGTTCCCCATCGGAGTCGTTATCTCCCAGAAAGTTTTGCCGCAAAGGCCGTGCAGTTTATTTCTGCAATTGACATCGTCTTCCTCAGCAGTTGTGGTTCGTACACCTAGATGAGCAGGGCCAGGTTCTCCTAGAACTTTGTTCCCCTACAGCAGTCGACTGAAGATCATTTCCCCAGGCGGAGTCCAATTGAGATTGATGTGACTTCTCCTCGACAGGATGATTCCTCCTCTCCACCAGAGTGGTTCCTTCTCCTTGACAGGAGGATTCTCCCTTCAGCATTTATTTTGCTGATGGGGTCGTATCATCTTGCATGATTGCATAGCATTTACCCTAAACGCGTAGCATTTCCACCGCGTGGAGCATTGCGCCATTGTCAAACATATGCATATGAAGCATGAGCTAGGTCGTTACCGTTCTTGTTTTGCAAGTGTTCGCCGACAAGGTGTTTGCTCAGGATGATTCCTGAAATCTCAACAGAGTTGTGTGGCTCAAGATGATTCTTGAATTCCCCAGCAAAGTCGCTTGCCCAAGATGATTCTAGAATTCCCCAGCGAAGTTGTGTGCTTAAGATGATTCTTAAGATCCCTAGTGAAGTCCCCGACAGAGTGTTTGCTCAGGATGATTCCTGAAATCTCCAGCAGAGTTATGGGTTCAGGATGATTCTTGAAGTCCCCGACGGAGTTATTTGTACAAGATGATTCTTGAAGTCCTCAGCAGAGTTGATTCATCGAGGATGATTTCTGGATCCCTGAAGCAGAGTTACTTGATAGTTCTCCAGAATCTCCAGCGGATATGCGTCATCCCCAGCAGGTTTCTGAACAACGAAGTTGAAACTTCCCTTGAAGACTTGATGATTGAAGTCCGGCAGTGGTGCCAAAACCCCTGACCTACTGATGAAGTCTAACCACGAGGTCGAAGCAGTTCTCTCAGCTGATGCGGAGTGCCAGACGGTAAAAGATTGTATATCCTTATTTGGTTCATGATTGACCGAAGAGTCTATTCCAGGCTTACTGATGAAGTCCGGCTGACGCCCGAAAGTTATTTGAATGCCCGACGGCATAATAAACTTGATTGTTAAAAAGTTCCTAATGACCTGATGAGTCTCGGGGAATTTTTCTGTTGCAGTGCCGCAGAATGTCTGACGGCAATATTAGCTATGTATCGCCGGTTACCGAGTGACTAGTGATCCCTTGATGAATTGAGGAAGAAGCTGCAGCAAAATCAGATGATCTTCCTGACGGAGATTTGAGATTATACCCTTCACCAATTCCCGTGTGACCAATTCTCCAGCTAGTTGCCGTGCAACTATCATTTCAGTTTCCGAAGATTTGTTCCCATCAGAGTACCGTGTACTTGTGCAGTTGGCAAATTTCTGGGTTTGTTGGTATTCAACCGTCTTTTACCTTGATTGGTTGAGAGTCGTTCGCTTCTCACACAGTCAGGTTCAAGCCGCTTGAATAGGGGCAGCTGTTGCACCCCAAAATTTGCCCAACATTTCTTTACCTAGCTTATGTTTCATTTCATTCATATTAGCATTATCATTTGCATTTCATTGACATGGGTGCAAGAGATCAAGAGGTATTATTACAAATTAAGAGCTATACAAGACTATGAAGCTAGCTAAGAAGGTTATTCAAGTGTTCAAGGGTTGACATCCTTGTCAGAGAAGTTAAAAGATCCTCAGAGAGAGTGATTGAAGCCAAGTGTGTAGGCCTCCTAACTTAAGAGTGGAGGGAAGTCATCAGATGATTCTGAAGTCATGAAGATGGACTTGAGGTCTTGAGAGAGCTCATGAGAAGTGTTGAAGATCACTTTGAGGCCTAGACAGGTCATAGTGCAAGATTGAGAAGGCTCAGCCATGAGTGGTTCAGCTAGGGTTTGACTGGGTCAACCCTAAGTCAACTGATGATTTGGAGAAGGTTGAGACCTAATCCAAGAGCCATGTGATCATGGATTGATACATTGATATGTTCTAAGGATGATTCCAAGGTTAACTCATCATGATTGAAGAGTTTGAGAAGTTTCAAGCTAGGGTTTTTAAGGCTTGATAGTGTAAAATCCCCTAGTTTGACCCCTATCTTCAAGGCAATTTAGCTCAAGATGTGATTGTTATCTCATCTTGCCCCCAACATGATTGTTGTAGATCAGGATCTTAGCTTTAATTTGAGTGCTAGAAGTCCTTGATAGGATTTGTAGAACTCATGTTATGGCTTTGACAAGCTACAAGTCATCTGAGGAGTGTGAATTTGGAGCTTGAAAGTTACCCCACTGGCATGAAACGTTTGCCCTAGAAGGATGATCCCTATGAACTTTTGGTCAACATGAATGTTGTTCCTTATTCTCTTAGCTTTCTAGAGAGTACTATAAGTCCTTGATAGGATTTGTAGAACTCAAGTTATGGCTTTGACAAGTCAAGGGTCTTTTGGGTATTTGGGCATTACAGGCCATTTTGAATCATGAGTCCATTACACCATCTTGCAAGCCTCAAATGCATTTTTTTTTCAACATGAAAGTTTTTCAAAATGATGTTTTTAGCGTGTCTAGACATCAAGTGTTCATTGATATGGGTTATATCAAGCATTGGTGGAAGAAAGTTCATATAAAAGCCATTTTAATGAATTAAAATGAGAAAATTCAAAATAATTGAGATTAACATGTTTTCAAGTCAAATTTTTGGTCATTTTGAATGGAATTGATGTTTTAGAATGATTGGCATTTTCACATTTTTGATTTGAGTTGCTTAACATAGCCATTTGGATGATTGCTTCACAAGTAAGAAACATACCCCATACATTCCATATGTTGAAACCAAAGGGATAAAACCACTTCATTACACTCCATAATGCTTAAGTGAATGGTTTGGAATGATTGTGGAGCATGACCAAGGCTTGAAGGCACATATCCATATTGAAATTTGGTGGAAAAAGGGAAGATCCAAAACTCATGAATGGGCCTAGTTTGGGCTTCTAATCCATTGAAACAGAACATAAAAGGGATTTAGAACTGAATGAGAGGGGTTGATGATTATTTTTCGTGAAGGAGCCATTAGAGAGAGGTGGAGCAAGAAGCTTGAAAGTGAAAATTCATTTTGGAGAATCAAGGGGTTTCAGCCAGAGTGAAGCATCAAGAAACATTCTCCATTAATCCTGGAAGAATTCTGCAAGGTTTGGAAGAGAATTGAGGCGTGTATCCACTACAATCCAAGCTCCAAGGTAGGTTCTAACTTCTTGAAATTTCTCACTGGTTATGCACTTTTAATGAATTAGAAGCATGTGGTTAGGTTCCCCTATTGATGTAGATGGATCTTGGATAGTTAATTGCAACTTTGGGGACAATTTAGATTGAATGCCATTTTCGGTTGAGATTGTATTTTCGCGATCCGTGCATTTTTAGAGTGAGTAAATGGTATGGTTGGATTCCTGAGGAAATTCTGGTCAAGATTCATGTAGACATCGTGGCCAATGGTTGAGTATAGAGGGACCTAGGGTTGCACAGGGGTGGCCGGAAAAGCCACCGGCGATTTGGCTTGCGCGCGTGAGTTGCAGGTTTGAAACGAGGAAGACATAATCCTCACCATTCGTTCATGTGGAGAAATTGACTTGGTCTGTGGATCCCAGGGCTCACGTTGAGCCACGCGTCCCTCCCCTTAAACGCACCGTTTCGTTTAGTAATCTGAGAAGCTTCGCTGTGTGGACCAAGGAGGGTTGAGTTCGAACCCTGGCGTGTAGTGTTTCTGATTTTGTGAATTGAGAAATTGGAGCGTTGGGCTTGGGTTGTAGCTGCTCTTCACACCCCCTTTCTGGCCCAAGTATTGAAATGAACTGATTATTTTTGCTATTTGCCACGCGTTCTTATCAATTTTCTTTTATTTTCTTTTATTTTTCATTGTTTCATGTGACTTAGAGATTAATTCATAAAAAATAGAAGATTAACTCAATTAAATCCAAACTTTTTTTCCCTGATTCATGATTGAATCTAGAATTTTTTAGATAAAAAATATTAATAATTCATACATTTTTTATTTTTATTTTCATTTTTGAATATTAATAGACATTCAAATAACCATGGTTGATACCTTGTTTTGATGAATTTGGTTTGAGCATTTGGTGATGATTGTTGCCTTGTTTTTATTGTGTGTAACTAGCATAGATATGCATGCTCCCCTTAGATTTTTCTCACATTTTTGTGATGAATGTAGGTGGTAGTTTTAAGTTGAAACTTTAGGTGCTCTATTTTTAGGGTTATGTTTAGTACCTTATGATTTAGGATTTTTTTTAGGACTTGGTGGATGATTCAACCTCTGAATTTTGTATGGTAGATTCATGATTGAATTAGGGTCCCATAGTTATTTTTGTAGGAATTTACAATTGGTTTTAGTATTTTAGTTAGGACTAACTTTAGTACTAAGTTTTAGGTGATCCTAACTTGCTAATTCAACTAGAATGGTTTCTTTAGTTCCCTTAGATTGGGGTTTTGCCTTTCTGGCTCTTGGATGATGTTGAAGACAAGCTAGGGGCTACTATGGAGTGCTTGAAGAAGCTTGGATGTGGAGACTTCCCTTCTTTTAGTGTAGTGTTGATTAGGTGTTAAGATTAGGGTTTGTAGGCAGAGCTTCTAGATAGATTCTCTTCTTTCACAAACATGGAAGGTGTTGATCACTTCCATTCTTCCCTATGATATAAGGTCCCCTTGTAAAGGCCTCATCCCTCCTTTGGTAGGATGTGTGGCTCTTCACAAGTTGGTAGAACCTTTGAGGGTTCCTTTCTCTGATGATGGAATGCCTAGTGGTGACCTTTGGTCTTCACTCTGCTGTCAATCATCCAAATCTTGCTCTTGTTAGATGAATCTTTCTTCCTTGCTAGAGGATGGAATTCCTTGTTATAAGCTTTGAAGAGGATAGAGGTTGCTACTTCTTTGTGGTTGAAGACTGCCATTGAAGCTGAGGCTTGAAGATCCAGGAGAGCAGGTTGACACTTGTGTGGAGAAGATCAAGCTGAGATTGAAGAAAGAGCTGAAGCTTGGAGAAGATGATGAACAAGTTGATACTTGTGAAGGGAATCCATTGGAGATTGAATGAAGAAGCTAAAGCTTGAGGTTGGAAAGCAAGTTGATACTTGTGAGTTCAATGCTTGGAGTGCCTGAAGGAACAAGTTGATACTTGCTATTGGAATTGAAGCCTGAAGGTGTTGTTTACTTTGGAGCTGAGGCTTGAAGAAGAAGGATAAGTTGATACTTATGTTTGATGTATTAGAAGCCTGAAGAAGCAAGTTGACACTTGCTATTAAAGATGAGAGCCTTGAAGGACAGTTACAGACTGAAGACTGAACTGATGTCAGAGGAGCTTTGCTGTGAAGTTGTGGGAGCTGTTGATCTGCTTTCTTTCCTGTCTGTTTGCTCTCTGTGCAACTGTATTGATGTGACTTGTTTTATTTGCTTGATGCATTAGAATAAGTTCATGTTTAGCCTGATTTAATCTAGGAGCATGATTGCACTAGAGGTTGAGTTGCTCCCTCTGCTTGTATTGTTACTATGTGGCTTTGCTTGCTGATATTTGGTAGAGCCCAGCTCCCTTGCCTATGTGGTTTGTTATTGTGCTTGATAGCATGTTATTCCCTCTGTATGATTGCAGTTATTCATATCTCGCTTGAGGTTGAGATGAGTTTGTGGAGGCTGATGCCCCACACACATTTCCTCCCTCACTTGCATTGCATGCATTTTACAGTCGTTTACTGTTTACTGTTTTAGCTGATGCTTTATCTGTTTCTGTTTATCATTGACATGATCCCCTAGGAATCTCACTTCCTTTGATAAGGAAGTGATGATTAGAACTTTAGGTTGAAACCTATGCATGATAACTTCTAGGAGTTCCCTATTTCAAGCCTCAACCATAGGATGAATCCTTGGCATGACAACATTAGGACTTGATAGTCTCCCCTTAGTTGTCCCTCTCTCTTCCCATCTCAAACAACAGTAAAATACAGTAATAAAGGTTAACTGACATCGTACGTTACGAGCCTTAAGCTATCTTAGAAAGGATTGTTGGAAAGTTTCTTTTCAACAGTCTGGATGTTTAGTATGGCACCCTTTGGGTGACATGCGACACATTCACTCTCAGGTCATAGTCTCTAGTGCGATATTGGTTGCAAACATCCTAAAAAACAGTTCTTCCGTAAAAGACAAAAAACAAACTTCAAACCTTTTTGCCCCGTGGGCCCGTAATTCAAAGGAAAGCTTTTCCGAAGAAAAGAGTGTCGTTAACTCCCAGTTCTACCGCAAATGGTAACGCCTAAGTCTCCAAGGGTCGAGCTGCGTACATCCAACTGCTGGAACTGTTTGTTAACCCTTCTCAATAAAACAGATGAATCTGAATCCCCGTAATCCGTATTTTCCCGAACTACGTAAGCTCTGATCTCTCATATCTGTTGAGAGTACGTAGGCACAATACTGATGTATTGGCGAGCCACCTTCCCCGTAACCCGTAGTTAGCCGAACTACGTTGACTCTGATTTCTCATTCTCTGATGAGAATACGTAGGCTTAAAGTGCGACGCTTTGCCGAGTCATTTTCTTTTCTTTTTAAGCCAGCCTTGATAGGTAGATAGTAAAACCAACCCGTCAGATAAACACAACAAGCGTGGATCCCATCGAGTACGATGGACGTGAGGGGTGCTAATACCTTCCCCTTGCGTAACCGACTCTCGAACCCAGACAATGGTTGCGATGACCTTGTCTTATACCTTTTCGTCAGGTTTTTCCGATCGTTTCCTTTCCCGTTCTGAGGGATAGATAACGAAAGGTGGCGACTCTTCTGTTTTGCCGGCACCTTATTTTCGCGGTAGCGACAATCACAAGGTCAATCTCTTGATTGGGTGGGTTTATATTTTTCTCATGATGTTTTTAGCCACGGTCAAACATAAGTTTCTATCTCAAGGGTGACCTCTATGAAAGGAATCAAGATTTTGGTGCATGATGAACAAAATAATTCCAAGCAATCAACAACAAATGTTGTTTATAAAGAGGTCTTCTATAATATCTAGAGGTATAGCACATCTTAACCTTATGCATTGAATTAATATAACTTGGTTATTTTTCAATTACTATCAATTCATTAACCATAAAACATTTTGTGTCATTTTTACTTTTACAGAGCTGTGAACAATGCAGTGGCCATTGTTTTTATGCAGGATAAAAAAATGTAGCAGAGTTCTATATTTTGTGTATTATTTTTGATAAGTTTTTTGCAAATTAAGTATGAAGTCTTCAATCGCATATGTGTTGAATATTATATTTTGGCAATTATGTATTGAACCTTTATGATCAGTAGTATAAAAATTTGAGTTTTTAAAGCAATCACATTATTATAACCTTTATGATCAGTAGAATACATATCAGGCTTTTGAAATTTATGTCTACATTATTTTTTTGAAATATTTGTTTTAAAACATATAGGGCAACTTTTTCTTACACGAATACAAAGAAATGCTGCATAACGTTGTATTTTAACGTCTTCCCATTTCTACTCTTTAGTATACTTACTTTTTAATATTATATCAAATACTTCTGTTACAATGGTTAACATCTTAAACCCCACCCCACGATATGAGCTTTTGTATTGAAGCTAAATCATTCAACTTTACTACATAACATTACTAAAAAAGTATCCTAATTTGCACTGTTATACCAAGTACATCATATTTAGCATAACCATTAACCATTAACAAAATGAATATTATATTTCATTCTTCACACATATCCAATACACAAAATGATAAATAGATTACAAACTTGACACATAACCATTTCCAAAATACAACAATACACAAAATACACCATAATGTTTTCCAAAATACAACAACTAAAAGAGTTTATCACAATTCTTGATCAACGATTAAGAAATGACACACACATCTCAAATGGAGGATAGTTTATGGAAAATCCAAGCTTATCTTCTTTCCGAAGCTTCTTAGCTTTCGTGTATCGATACCACCCATTTTCGATATACTTTTATTTCCTAAAGATCTTTTGGTTTCTTTTTGCACAATGCACTTCCTCATAATAGATCTTTCTAGTTTCATTATCAATAAACCCTATTGCAGTTTGATTCTAGTAGAGACATTTTTTCGTAACTTCTCTTGGGAAATGCTATCAACATTGAAACAAAACTTTAAATTTTCATTGGTTCGTGTAACAAATATAAAAATTAATTTCTTATTTATTATAACTTACCAAAACTTGGGTTTTAGCATTGTCACTATCCGTGATTTCTTTCTCCCAAAAATATTCATCATCTGGATGTTCTTCATATTCATTTTCAGAAGAACTACTATGCTTATTAATGTTTGGATCCTTGAACGCTTTCATCAATCTAATATGGACGTCCCTCAGTTTTTCTTTTTCAGTTGGTCCGAGGTTATCTTTCCTGCATAACAATAATTTACATACTACATTTTAGCACCATTTAGTCAAGAACTTAAAGTACGTCTTTTTGCATCACATAGTGATGCCCAATCATTTTGTAACACAATGATGATATATGTAGACCAACAACCAGCCCCAAATTTAACCACGCATTTCTAATGAGTAAAATAAAAATAAATTACCTTTCTCTTCGTTTATCAAATACTTCTGCAATGTTCGAACATTGGCCAACTAACTTGGAATGAGATATTGCTTCAAACCTCAAACCCTTTAGGGTTGGTGACATTTCTTTGCCAACTCCATCAACCTCCTTCCTGCACTACATTAATATATGAAGATCATTAACAAAGACCTTGTTGCTAATTATCTATATCATTCAATGACATGACAATGAAAACTTACCCAGAATTCATTACTACACAATTCTTTGAACATCACTTAAGACCAACAAATATTACACAGTACCTTCTCAATAATGGCAAATGATGAATTTGAAATACTTATAAAACAACATATTTCATTACATACGACAATACTTACATAGAATTTTCTAAATGATAAATTCTAAATCATTCAAATACTTTACCCTTTTCTGGTTTTTCCTTTAATATCTTTGATGTTTAAACATTCTCTATCAACCATTGACTTGGAAGCACCGCTGACTTTCAAAGACTTTTGTGTCGGCGGTGAGTCTTTTACAGAAACTCCAAAGTTCTTCTTCCTACATTTGGATGAAATACATTATAAAATTTGCAGCTAACTCAATGCAACAACAGGTACCCGTTTGTAACAAATTGGGTAATATAATCAATTTTCAAACCAAGACCTCAAACGAAAATTTCTATATAGACATGCAATAGAGTATTTAAGTTTGTAACAAATTGGATTCCATGGATTATGTGTTACTTTTAAAAAAAAACTTGTAACTATTGTGATTAAAATGAAACACCGTAGCTGGGCACAAAAAATATTGTCATATTTCGTATGCAATGATCTATTCAAATGGAATACCTCCTTATCAAGTTTTCAATCACGGCTTCTCTATAACTTTCTCCGGCTACTTTCGATTGAAACGATCTTGCGTCATGTGAACTGTTCTCATTTTTCTGATTTTCCCTTTGGATCTTCTTCTTCCTTCCAGCAACTGTTTTCCCATTATTTCCAACATTGGCTTCATCATACATAGCTTTCAAAGTAGTTTGAATAAACTCTTCATCTCTTTGGGATTCAGATGATGAGCTGTATGAAATTCATCAAATACATTACAAAAGGAAATTCATCAAATACATTACAAAAGGTATAATCAGTGTTCTAAAAGTGTGAACAAATAACATTCAACTTAAGTTTCAAGTCTGAAAACATTACCCGCTTGAGATATAGATTGGTTTTGAAAACATTGTTTTTCTTCTACAATGCGTTCTTTTTCGGTTTTCAACTAATTCAACATGTCAAAATGAACCAAAAGCTTTTCTACTATAACGTTATTGGGCTCATCTGATACCCATCTAAAACCTACCCAAATTGACAAAAAAAACTTTTATCTTCAATACTCTTTTTCTTGGATTATATGGCCCGTTAATTTTTCAAAATTGCTATTAAAATCATATAATGATTACCATTTCTTCTTTTTAAATTTATTATATTTCAATTTTAACAAATTTTCCATTTTTTTATATAATTTATATTATCTCTATTTTCAATTCTTTTCAACAAATAATACATTATTCATGACACATTTTAATTTATTAATCACCACTTTTTTTATAAGCATTAATCACCACTTATTTTTTAAAGTCTCTAACTTCCTTTTTAACAATTTCTATTTTTTTAAAACACAACAACATTTTTTTTATATTTTAATTTCAATCAAACATCAAAATCATATATTTCACACTTTTTTTCTATTTAACCACCCAATCAAAAAATTTTATACTTATCTTTACAACAATTTATTTCTATTAAATCTATATTTATGATTTCAACTTTCCGTTTTTCAATTGTATTAACAATAACACATCCATTAACTAAAACCATCTAACATCCTAACCCGTGCGAACTGACATGTTAGTTACTAGTTTTTTAATAATATTCATCAAATATAATCATCAGTGTGAGTTAAAACATACATGTATAAAAAAAACTATTAGTGATTAAAAAAGGAATATCCTTTTAAAAAAACCAAATAATTAAAAATAAAAAAGACATAAAAAAATTTAAAAACAAAAAAAAAACATATATGTATATATATTCAAACGTGACACCCCATTTAGCATTTCTTTTTGTTTTTTTGTTTTTGTTTTTGTTATTTTTTTTTATTTTTAATTTCTATGTTAGTAATGTGTAATTATAATTAAAGTTTTAGTTGCTTTGGGGTTTTTCTACTATTTTGCTAATGTTCACTACCTCAATTTCTTTTGCCACCCTTGATTTTATTTAGTTTCTTTTTATTTCATTTATTTAATAAATTTTTATTATTTTATTTGTTAAATTATTTAGTTAGATTAATTAGGTTACCTAATTTAGTTTATTTAAACATACAAAGTCCAAAAAATATTCATTTTCATTTTTATTTAATTAATTTTAGTTAAATCAATTTCATTATTAGGTTTTTATTAATCCAATTTAGGCCTCTAAAAATAAAAAAATCTAAAAATATGTCATCATTTCATTAGGTATATAATTAACATGTATATATTTAGGATTCCCGATCAATTTAACATTCACACATTCACTAGTAAATAGTCCATCTTGTATATAATCAAATTAATTTATAAATACCTGTAATTTGCCGATCAAATTAAAGCATAAAACCTCTTTTGTAAATAATCTTGTAACTTGTATATGAATCATCAAATATTTTCTAAATCAAATTAAATACATTTTTGCAAACTAAATTGGTTGGCTGGCGTTACGCCTTGTTGATCAATAATTCAAATCGAAACTTAAAACTAATCCCAACACATCAAATATTATTTCTCCGTCCATGTGTGTTGAGATCTTTTTCAAATAAACTTTTCTTCTCCTCCGTGCGTCGAGACATTTTCACAACTAAAATCAACAAATGCACAATATTTTTCTAGATGAACTACAGTGCTCTTATCCTTCATATTGTTATAGGGTAAGTAGTCACAGAGTTGTAACATTTTTGCGATTACAACAACAAAAAACATTTTCTTTGTCCTCTTTCGTGATTATATTTTCTTTTATTAAATTGATAATTTAATTTTCTTATAAATAATAAATAATTCCCTATAAATGAGTATATTAAACAAAAGTAGGTAACATTAAGGAAACATCCCATAAACAACATATTAACCTTAGAATTGAAAAGTATAACATTGAGTACAATAGAGGTGAGGGGTGTCTAACACCTTCCCCTCACTTAATGACTTTCGGACCCAATTGTCTCACCCTTAACTTTAGGTTTTATCATTACTTTCTGGTTCCTTAAGAACAAATAAAATATGATGGCTAATCGGTTAACTAGTTGATTAACTAGTTGCAGTGCAAAACTGGTTAATCGATTAACCAGTGTTAATTTCAGGATTTTTGGCTTTTCAAAGAGGGTTAATCGATTGACCACTTTTACACTGTGTCATATTCCAAATTTGTCCTACCAGTATATACCTTCATATGTGCATCCACCTACTAACGTTGTTCAGAAAATCAAAAAAAATAAATATGTTGCTACTTTCATCTAAGCCCAAGTCTTATTGGAGGACATCAGGCAGCGATGGTGTATTGAGGTTCATGTGGGTTTCTCATGTTGTCTTAATTAGACGAAAGTTGTTTTCATGATCAAGCCAAAGAGCTTTCCAAAAGTTAAAGCATTTAGTCAATATTTCAAATTTTCCAGTCTTGGTCATGTGGTTCTTACGTTCACCAAGAATTCAAATTGTAGTTGAATTCAATGTGCAAGTCAAGGGGATAATTTCAAGGTCATTTCATGAAAGGGGCTAAACATTACTTCAAAAGAATCCAAGTATGGCTAAAGTGAATGAGTTCATGGAAATCTTACAAAAAAGGGCTTAATGAGGATTCTACAAAAAAACAGAGTTTGTTGTTTTTATAAGTCCATACCATTCTCTTTTCTCTTCATCTACAAAAATGTTTATAAAAAAAAAGGTCCAATTAACCATATGTCTCAAGTTCATTATCCAATATTTTATTTTGGTTATGAGTAAATAGGACCCATTTACACTTTCATAAGCCATATCCTTTTTTTTTACAAAGTCTATGTCACTTTTTCAAGGTCTTATCAAATATACAAAATGACAGAAAACTAATATGTCCTCATGAGCCATATATGCTTCATAAGTACAAGCAAAGTTGAGCTTTGAAACTTTTGATGCACATCATTTTGCACCATCCAACGCAGGCCTCCATGATCCTTATGCATACAACAAAACACCAGATCCTGCACAAGACCAATAACAAAGGAAATGAACCCTTCATTTTTCTGCAGAACAGTCAAGCTCCAAACCGTACGAAGCAGGATGTCGCTACCAGTCACCAACTTGTGGACCACAAAATGCCCCTGCATAAACCGTACCACTGCTACAAGCCTACAACAAGACGAAAAAAACCCATAATGAAACCTGCAACAAAATACAGAAGAAAGCAACAAACACACATTTTGCTATGCTTTAATCCCCCCCACACCAGACCAACAAACATACTCTGCACAAACCGTACCTTGCAACACCACTAGCTATAACCATTATGCTACCAACAATGCCCCACGCTTTACCCAATTCGTGATAAAATAGTCCTGCAAAACACAGCCAGGATAAAGACAGAGTGAAAATTACAAAGAGGGAGGGATCATTTTTCTGAAAGCAATGGATAAAAAAAAAGGACAATAAGGAGAAAAACTTTTAATTTGGAAAAGAAATAAGGTTTTGTTGAGGGTTTAAAGAGTGGTCAGAAAAGAAGGAAAAAGGGCTCCTTCTAGCTCCACTCTATCTTCAACCAAAAACCACTTCCTTCAAATTTGATTCCTCACCACAATCATCAACGACATCCTTCTTCCTTTCTTATTTTCATTAACCGACATCACAACTTCCATTTAACCCTCACCATCTCATCAACTTCAGCTTAAGATCTTCCTCCAATTGTCAATTCATATCAACCGAAATTCCACCATAACACACTCACCTTCATTTTTGCTTCAACAAAAATAACACTCTCTTGCTACCTTTTCCTTCCTGCAACCTCATTACAACATAAAAACTCCACTACACAAACTCTCACTCAATAACTTACTACCTGAAAAATATCCTCTAACCCTTAAACTTGCTTTCCCTTCAGTTCATCATCTTCTTCAACTTACAACCAACTCTAGACAAACTTAGACCTGCAGCAACACACACATAAACCCCCACTTCCGTTTCTGCAGAATGAAGTTTGGTCACCATCCTTCAACAACAGCCAGAAAACCCTCCTTCCACTCATAAACTCTTCACTCTCCATTAAACTCCAGACACTCACACAACAGCATCTAAAAAAAAACTTCAACAAGCTCTTCTTCTCAAACACGTTAACCCTGAACAACTCTAATCTCCATCGCCTCTTCTTGAACCTACACATTCATTTCTCACAAAACCCACAAAAATCCTTCTGATTCAAACTCACACCCTCACAATCCCATTAACCAACCAACATAAACTCAACAACCTTCGTCATTCCGAAAACCCCCTACTCTCCTCTAATCTCTCTCACAACAGACTCTCTCTTTTTCTCTCTGTTCCTGCGTGAACCACCTTCAAAACAACAAACACAACCCTCCAAAAACTTGCTTCAGCCCTGCGCATCAACAACCAAATCCTGCAACACTCTGCAGAAAACACACCAGACCAAAAATCAAACAAAAACCACAATTGATACCTGCAGGAGAGAAAAAGAAGACAATAACCAACATCTTGTATCTCAAATTTCACTCATCACCTGCATACTCCCACAAACCACTGTCTGTTCACCTTCTCCCTCTGCATCATACCACAAGATCCAAACATTACACCACCTTTCCTATGAACATTCTTCCATAAGAGACCATAAACACATACTCATCATAACTCCTCCCTAACACCTATATTAACCTTACTACGTTAACCATACAAAGGTTCTTCATCAACCTTACATCATCCCTCCATCTACACAAACTTCACACTGCCAAACATCTTCGACCTCCGCCTTGCACTTTGAAGTTTCCTCACATCCTCCACAAACCTTCAACCATAATCCACTTTTTGCCCACCATCTTCAACTACCATTAACACTTCACCAACTTCCATTTCATCATCAAGCTACCAACAGAGCTTCATTCCCAACCTCCAAATCTCAGCCCAGCTAACAACAACAATTATTTTTTTTGTTTGTTTTGTCACTTTAAAGCAACCAAATCCATTTTCTTCTGTGAACAAATCCGATTTTCAAACAAAACCACTTCCATTCTTACTCACCTTACAACAACCTTTCATCTTCATTTTCCTTCTTCTGTGTTAACAACAATCTCAAAAGTAAAAAACCCAATCCCCTGTTTTTCACTACGAACTCTTCAACAACCATCCAAGCCTTAACAGTACTTTCATCGAACATGTGGTAAGCGAGCTTGCAAACCATCAAAAATCAAGCCGTCGTCGTTCCTACAGCCAACAACGCAATCCGTCATTGGTTCTTCACCTTCAACATCAAACTCCATACCCAGAAACAACCAAACTCCGAAAACCCACGGTCACCACGTCCGCCGTTTCTTCACTCAACCAACATCTCCAAAAGCAATCCCAGACAAACTTCCTTCAAATTAAACCCAATCCCATGAATCAAACACAAAACCCCTTTCACCCTTCAAAATTCTACACCCACAGACCCAAATCCATTTCTTAAAACTCCAAAGAAACACCCAGGTCAAGAACAGAAAACGAAACAGAGAAGAAGGCTTTGAATTGGAGAGAAAACGGAGGTGTAAAGTGTGAGGGAGAAGAATCAACCCGACCGAGTTTTTATGGAAGAGGTGGACCAGAATGTTGGTTTCGGCATTTGAAAATGAAGACTTGCTGAAAGTATGAAGACTTCTGTTAGGTTTTTCTTGTTCATAAACTTGTTTTTGCTTGTTTGAGTTTGCCCAGATTCACACGCGTTTGGTATATGTGTTAATGGGGTGGCGTTATACAACGGATGTATCGCACCCCAGTGGTTAAGACTTAAGCCTAGCATTGCCCTTGTCCCCTGTTCGAGTCCCAGCGGAGGACATTTTTATTTTCTTTTTATTTATTTCTTCATGTTTTGTGTTTTCTGTTTCATTTTCCATTAGTTTCTACGTATGCATATGTGGTTGAGTTGGTTTATGTTTTCAGGTTGTCACCCCAAGGTCTTGGGTTCAAACCTTGGGGAGGCAATTTCTCTTTTTATGACTTTGATCTTTTTATTTTTTCTTTTCTTATTTATTTTCCATTTATTTAAAATTAGCATTTAGATATTTAAAAAATCTTTAAAAAATCTTTTTATGTTTTGATATAATCACTTATTTTTCTATCTCTTTTTATTTTCATTTATTCTTTTCTCTCGATTTTGGGCTTTTTTTTAGTCCGTCTTAAAACATTTTCAAACAAATTATCTTTGTATTGAATTAAAAGAGAGGATTAAGTGTAGACTTCTTCCTCTCCGAGTGTCGAGATGCTCACTGTAGTGTGGGTGGTTTAGACACTCGATTGTCAATGCGAAGATGCTTCCATTTTCATTCTTAAAACCTTGGTCCCGTACCGAGTGTGTTTCCATACATCTCGCAATAAAGAATTGGTTTCTCTTTTTATTGAATTAAAAAAGAGAGGATTTAGTATAGACTTCTTCCTCTCCGAGTATTGGGATATTCACTGTAGTGTGGGTGGTTTTGATACTCGTCTTTCAATACGAAGGCGCAACTTTATCCATCACTTATCTTCTTTCACCACCTTTCCTTTCACAACTCCTTTCCGAAACCTTTCCCACCTAAAACCTCGGTCCCGTACCGAGTGCTTTTTCCAACTCTTTTCTTAACAAAAACTTGAATGGTCGCGGAGTGGTTAGGCGTAGGCCTTCTCCTATCCCGAGTGCTGACATTTACCGTAGGGTTCTCTGTCGCAAACTACTTACCATTCAAAACCAAAACATCTTTAATAAGAGAACGAAGTCCTCTTTGCATTGAATTAAAGAGAGAGGATTAAGTGTAGTCTTCTTCCTCTCCGAGTGTTGGGATGCTCACTGTAGTGGGAGTGGTCTCGATACTCGTCTTTCAATACGAGGACACTACGCCACACCATTTTCATAACAAAAACCTTGAGATAAAGAATTGGGTACTACTCGTAAGGGTTACTATCCGAGGACTTATCTCGCCCCCCTAAAAAACAAATCCACAAATCAAATGTGACATCTTGCCTCGCCTGACAAAAACCTAATATCTTTCAAAAAGGCATGCTACGTCTGTTATACCGCAAACAGGTAACGCGTAAGTCTCCTCACATGCGAGCAGCAAAACACCTAAACTGCTAGAATGTGCACGATAGCATTGTCTACCAAAACTTCCTCGCAAACTGTAGGCCGAACTACGGCTTCTCTGATTCTTTACTTCCTTCAAGTAAAGATACGTAGGCACAAGGGCCACAATCCTTGCCGAGCACATTCCCCTCATATCCGTAGCCCCGAACTACGTCGACTCTGACTTTCTCATATCCGTTGAGAATACGTAGGCCTAGGACCACGAAGTCCTACCGAGTCTGTTCTTTCTCTTTTCTTCCCCGTTCTCTCTTTCCTCATAACTTTCCTGTTTCTAACCCTTCTTTTACCTCGTGGAACACTTTTTATAGCATAATATTTAAGCAACTAAATTCATACGTCGACAAACAAATGGTTCCCATCGAGTACGATGGATGCGAGGGGTGCTAATACCTTCCCCTCGCATAATCGGCTTCCGAACCCGTTCTTGGTTACGAGACCATCTTATCCATTTCTTTCTTAAGGTTTTCTCGATATTTTCCTTTCCCCTCATGGGATAAATAAAGTTCGGTGGCGACTCTTCTGTCTATCTTTTTCGCCTCCTCGTCGTTGCGCGATGCATTTTTCGAGTAGCGACAGCTGGCAACTCTGCTGGGGACCCCTAGCGAGCCAAGCCTATTTTGTTTTTCGTGTTTGTATTTTTATTTGTTTTATTTATTTATGCTTTATTCTCTAACTGTTGGGTTTATTTGGATGGTTTGTAAGAATAAAAGCTTTCTACCCGAGCTTTCGAGTATACATTAAGATTAGGAGGTGGTTTCTTTCTAATTTGCGAAACTTAGGACTCGTTGAGTTGGATTGAATTCCATCGCTCAGATGAGACCCCTTTGGGATGATTATGTCTTACGTGTAGTTGTAATGGCGTTCTTATTTCCAACTTGGGAGTCCGCGATTCTGAGGACCTTTGTAGAACCTTATTCCAAAGGTTGCTAAGACATAACTCTGTGTTCATCCTTTGAAATGATTACCGTCTTACAAGTAGTCGTTATGATGGAAAATTTTTTAGGGTTAGTGCATGGGACTTTGTTTAAAAACCTTTGGGATACCCTCTTATAAACCAATAGATAACCCACCCGATGGGAGAGATACTTTTTGTGTTGTTTTGCAGGACCTATGACTTTGATCTCGCTATTGTTCTTTTATCATGTGCTCATTACATTACATTTGCATAAGCATCTCTGCATCATTTCTTGCATTCCTTACAACCCGACCTTACACTCCGCTTACCCTTACAGAGAGTGTAAAGCAAGCTGACTTCACGACATCGGTATAACACAAGGAATAATCAAAAAAGAGTCATGGATCAGATAGAGCAAGACCAGGCTACTATGAGGAGCGAGATGCTAGGCATGAAGACGCAAATGCATCAACTCATAGAGGTGATTCAGAACATGGCAAGGAGTCAAGAAGAGATGAGGCAAGCAGCAGAGAGGAGCGCTAATCAGACTTTGGCTGGTGCAGTTCCCAACGCAAGTGGTGCAGTTCCAATTCCTGCCGAAGCCACCCCAACCCCTGTTGGGGCAATTCCTACTTCTACAGGTGCAGTACCTATCAACACCGTCCATCCCCCAATCGGTACAACACATCCTCATGGTACCACGATCCCAACACAAGCCCAGTACGATGATCATGAAGGTTTCTATGAGAATTCAGGTGAAGCATATGGACCACCGACCGCTGAATTAGAGAAGAAGTTCAATGCTTTACAAGAGATGGTGAAGGCATTGCAAGGCCCCGGTGTTTTGGGACTAGATGCTGCTGAAATATGTCTTGTACCCGGAGTTAAGATACCTCCGAAGTTTTTAATCCCAACCTTAGAGAAATACAAGGGTAACAGTTGCCTTAGGACCCATATAAGGTCTTACTGTAGAATGATGGCCGCATATTCCGATGATGAGAAGCTGTTAATCCATTTTTTTCAAGATAGTTTGACAGAGGCTTCTCTGGAATGGTACATGCATCTTGAACGATCCAATGTGAAAAGCTGGAAGGAGTTAGCAGACGCTTTTGTGAAACATTATCAGTACAATACTAACATGGCTCCAAATCGGATGCAACTCCAGAATTTGACCCAGAAACCGAACGAGTCTTTTAAAGACTTTGCTCAGAGGTGGAGGGGAGTCGCTGCAAGAGTACAACCCCCGTTGATGGAGAAAGAGCTGACAGACGTCTTCATGGGCACGCTGCAAGGACCGATCCTTGAGCGTCTAGCATCTACAACCTCTACAGTGTTTTCAGAACTTGTCACGGCTGGAGAAAGATTAGAGAGTTTTATGAAGGCAGGAAAGATTCAGAATGTTGGCGAATCTTCAAATGGGATCAAGAAGCCCTATCAGGGGTTCGTTAAGAAGAAAGAAGGCGAAACTAGTGTTGTGTTCACAGATAGAGGAAGAACTCATCAGGGTTATCACCATGTTGCTGCCGTCGCTCCACAACAGTCGTTGTCCATTCCGGAAAATCAACCCGCGTTTCAACCAAACAGGCAACAACAATCCTATCAACCAAGACAAAATCAGTACCAGAGTCTACAAAGATCGAGGGGACCAGAAAGAAGATTCGATCCAATTCCGTCAACTTACGTCAGATTACTACCGTTCTTGTTGAAAGGAGGCCTTGTTCAGCTTAGGGAAATGAGGGATCCTCCGGAGGTTCTTCCTTTTGGATTTGATGTCAATGCCAAATGTGAATTCCATTTTGGCTCCCTAGGCCATGACATTGAAAATTGCAAGACTCTGAAGCACATTGTACAAGATCTCCTCGATTCAAAGGCGATAAACTTTACCCGAAACACCCCCAAACATCAAAACTAATCCAATGTCGACTCATCACTCAACAAATATGATTGAAGAATCCTATGGTCATCTCCAAAAGCCAGTGGTCTAGACCGGCAGACATCTTCAACATTAGCAGTCCTTAGACGCTTTTATCATTTGCATTTGTAGTTTATTTTCTGTCAATTGCTACTTGTTATTTAAACATTGTTGTGTTGAATGGTAACATTAATGAAAGGATTATGCATTTTCCGAATTAATTATGTCACATTCGCTCATTATTTCCACTTATCACAATCACAGACACATACACCTTTTTATCCACTCCACTTTATCACTGTTGTTTTAGCAAAAATTGGAGGGAGGATGACGAAAACGAAATACCCACAATTGCAAACCATATGCTTTCAGATAAAATATTGCCGATGATGTACAGGCATTGTTTCAAACCCCCTAAACACCGGATATATAAGGAGTTAATCCCTAGTTAACCACTTTGAGCCTAGAAATAAGAGTTTCCTTCGGATGTTCAAACCCTTAACACTCAACCTGGGGCAGGGTAGTTATTCAGTTAATCCAATCCCGCACTCAAAATTCAAAAGACATGAAGGTTGTTCATCAATAATCCATGACATGGCAGTCACAATCCTCCAACAAAATCAAAAAAATCAAAAGCCTGCTAAGTCAAGTACCTCAAAAGAGGGCTTAGGCAAAAATCAGGGCCATCCCGATGGATCTGACAAGCAAAATCAGTCCACGCAAAAGTTACGGATCAAAAACAGAAATCAAAAGAGGTCTTCAAACCCTCAACAAAAACAAAATAAAATTCAGTGGCCACCCAAATCAAGGGGTTACTGACATCCATCAAAATAAGGTGACTGTCATCTCAAGCAAACCTTGAACCATCAAGCTTACACCGTCAGGATAAGCACGTGCAAATTAGCTGAACGCAGGAATGAAGATCATCAAGAAGAAGGGGTGGGTACAAATTAAGTTTGAGCCTGATATCCTTTGTTTATATAACCGTGAACCAGACCACGTTATAACCCTCGAAAGACCTAATTGAGGCGAGGTTTATTCTGAAAGCATATTATCGCAAGGTTGCGTAAACTGACTCCCCACATATTTGTTAATCATCAGCATTGGTGTCATTATCCCTATTATATCTTTCACACCAATCATTTTAGCACAACGTTTGGACTAAACGGTCCATTCGTTTCACTATCACGACACTTAATAAAAGACGTTTTCTTTCAAAACTTGCATGAACTTTGCATTAAGATTATCATTCATGAACAAATAGTTTTATTTACAAGTTAGTAGTTGGCATTAAGGAAATTCCAACACAAAGCAATCAAGCATGACTGGAATATCCAGTGGTCTGGACCAGAACCAAGTATACCATATAACCTTATGGACCTGGGGCATTGACATCTGAGAGCATGAGATCAGTCAGTCTGAGGCAAATCCCTAGGCATCGGTCGACCATGGGGCAAATCATTCAAGAAGTGCTTGATCGGAAGTAAATCATCTCGAGAATACCGATCAGGGGCAGGCCACCCAGAGTTTCTTCGAGCTAAGGGCATATCCCTCCAATGTTCATTCAAGACAAGTTAAGTTGCTTCCACGCTCTTTCAGGGGAAAGCTACTCCAAGAGTACATTGAAGCCAACTACCACGAGAATCGACTAATCAATGATGAATCCATTTGTGGTACAAACTCTGGGGCAGACCATCTCGAGTTCATCTCATGGAAAGCTACTCAAGCAAGTTCATTCTCGTCAACAGCTGTTAAGTTTAAAATGATGTCAGGAAGTCAGGCTTGTCCTCCATTTTCCCACATAACCCAGAGTCCAATCCGCATTGGCAACTACCAAAAGTCCGCCACATCGGCACCTGCATTCCCGATTACCCGTCTGCATCATATGCATCATACGCATCGCATTCGACTTCATAAGCATCTTGCATCATATACATATCCAGAATCATGTCATACTCTCCCAGCTCTTGCATCTCCGCGTGTTAGCATTTGCATTTGCATTTCCACTTGTTATGGAATATCATTATCATCAAGCATTCGCATATGCGAGCTCAGGTCCAGGATCGATCTCAAAGATTTCCAAGACCATATCTGCATAGTCAGGGGCAATTTCCACAACACCGTGGGTGTGCCCCACGAATTTGTCCAACGCAACCATTAGCCCGGTCAGGGGCATTATCTGCAAAGACCGTGGGTTTTTCCCATGGAATTCAAGAATATCAAAGCAAAATTCAGCCCAGTCAAGGGTATCCTTTCAAGACCATGGGTATTTCCCATGACGTATTTCAACCTCGCGGTTAATCAGATTCTTCAAATCAAACATTTAGCCCAGACAGGGGCATCTTCAGCAAAGTCGTGAGTATTCCTCACGAAGTTGTTCAACCTTTTGTTGACCAAGACAAAACTTCAAAGACGAATTTAGCCTAGACAGAGGCATCTTCAGATTATTATATCTTCAATTATCCTTTTGGTAATGGATTCCTTACATCCTTTTGGTGTTAGGGTTGATTGTCTTCCGCTCCATCATCCTTTTGGTGTCATGACTAGTGTGTTTTCCATTATCCTTTTGGTAATGGACTCCTTACATCCTTTTGGTGTTAGGGTTGATTGTCTTCCGCTCCATCATCCTTTTGGTGATGGGTTTGGCATCCTTTTGGTGTCATGACTAGTGTGTTTTCCATTATCCTTTTGGTAATGGACTCCTTACATCCTTTTGGTGTTAGGGTTGATTGTCTTCCGCTCCATCATCCTTTTGGTGATGGGTCTGGCATCCTTTTGGTGTCATGACTAGCGTGTTTCCCATTATCCTTTTGGTAATGGACTCCTTACATCCTTTTGGTGTTAGGGTTGATTGTCTTCCGCTCCATCATCCTTTTGGTGATGGGTCTGGCATCCTTTTGGTGTCATGACTAGCGTGTTTTCCATTATCCTTTTGGTAATGGACTCCTTACATCCTTTTGGTGTTAGGGTTGATTGTCTTTCGCTCCATCATCCTTTTGGTGATGGGTCTGGCATCCTTTTGGTGTCATGACTAGCGTGTTTTCCATTATCCTTTTGGTAATGGACTCCTTACATCCTTTTGGTGTTAGGGTTGATTGTCTTCTGCTCCATCATCCTTTTGGTGATGGGTCTGGCATCCTTTTGGTGTCATGACTAGTGTGTTTTCCATTATCCTTTTGGTAATGGACTCCTTACATCCTTTTGGTGTTAGGGTTGATTGTCTTCCGCTCCATCATCCTTTTGGTGATGGGTCTGGCATCCTTTTGGTGTCATGACTAGCGTATGTTTTCCATTATCCTTTTGGTAATGGACTCCTTACATCCTTTTGGTGTTAGGGTTGATTGTCTTTCGCTCCATCATCCTTTTGGTGATGGGTCTGGCATCCTTTTGGTGTCATGACTAGCGTGTTTTCCATTATCCTTTTGGTAATGGACTCCTTACATCCTTTTGGTGTTAGGGTTGATTGTCTCCCGCTCCATCATCCTTTTGGTGATGGGTCTGGCATCCTTTTGGTGTCATGACTAGCGTGTTTTCCATTATCCTTTTGGTAATAGACTCCTTACATCCTTTTGATGTACGGGAAGTGTATGTGAGTGAACTGCCATCCTTTTGGTCTTAGCAACCCTTGCAAGATATCCATTATTTCATTCCCAATCATTTTATTTCTTTTTGTACAAATTTAGTGTTTTCTTTGTATCTAATTGACTTCTACCTTGAAAAATGAACGCTGCAGCAATTCATCTTACTCGGTCTAAGCCAATTAGATAGGGGCATCTGTCATACCCCAAATTTGTCCTACCAGTATATCCTTCATATGTGCATCCACCTACTAACGTTGTTTAGAAAATAAAAAAGAAAATATGTTGCTACTTTCATCTAAGCCCAAGTCTTATTGGAGGACATCAGGCAACGATGGTGTATTGAGGTTCATGTGGGTTTTTCATGTTGTCTTAATTAGACGAAAGTTGTTTTCATGATCAAGCCAAAGAGCTTTCCAAAAGTTAAAGCATTTAGTCAATATTTCAAATTTTCCAGTCTTGGTCATGTGGTTCTTACGTTCACCAAGAATTCAAATTGAAGTTGAATTCAATGTGCAAGTCAAGGGGATAATTTCAAGGTCATTTCATGAAAGGGGCTAAACATTACTTCAAAAGAATCCAAGTATGGCTAAAGTGAATGAGTTCATGGAAATCTTACAAAAAAGGGCTTAATGAGGATTCTACAAAAAAAGAGAGTTTATTGTTTTTATAAGTCCATACCATTCTCTTTTCTCTTCATCTACAAAAATGTTTATAAAAAAAAAGGTCCAATTAACCATATGTCTCAAGTTCATTATCCAATATTTTATTTTGGTTATGAGTAAATAGGATCCATTTACACTTTCATAAGCCATATCCTTTTTTTTACAAAGTTTATGTCACTTTTTCAAGGTCTTATCAAATATACAAAATGACAGAAAACTAATATGTCCCCATGAGCCATATATGCTTCATAAGTACAAGCAAAGTTGAGCTTTGAAACTTTTGATGCACATCATTTTGCACCATCCAACGCAGGCCTCCATGATCCTTATGCATACAACAAAACACCAGATCCTGCACAAGACCAATAACAAAGGAAATGAACCCTTCTTTTTTCTGCAGAACAGTCAAGCTCCAAACCGTACGAAGCAGGCTGTCGCTACCAGTCACCAACTTGTGGACCACAAAATGCCCCTGCACAAACCGTACCACTGCTACAAGCCTACAACAAGACAAAAAAACCCATAATGAAACCTGCAACAAAATACAGAAGAAAGCAACAAACACACATTCTACTATGCTTTAATCCCCCCACACCAGACCAACAAACATACTCTGCACAAATCGTACCTTGTAACACCACTAGCTATAACCATTCTGCTACCAACAATGCCCCACGCTTTACCCAATTCGTGATAAAACAGTCCTGCAAAACACAGCCAGGATAAAGACAGAGTGAAAATTACAAAGAGGGAGGGATCATTTTTCTGAAAGCAATGGATAAAAAAAAGGACAATAAGGAGAAAAACTTTTAATTTGGAAAAGAAATAAGGTTTTGTTGAGGGTTTAAAGAGGGATCAGAAAAGAAGGCAAAAGGGCTCCCTCTAGCTCCACTCTATCTTCAACCAAAAACCACTTCCTTCAAATTTGATTCCTCACCACAATCATCAACGACATCCTTCTTCCTTTCTTATTTTCATTAACCGACATCACAACTTCCATTTAACCCTCACCATCTCATCAACTTCAGCTTAAGATCTTCCTCCAATTGTCAATTCATATCAACCGAAATTCCACCATAACACACTCACCTTCATTTTTGCTTCAACAAAAATAACACTCTCTTGCTACCTTTTCCTTCCTGCAACCTCATTACAACATAAAAACTCCACTACACAAACTCTCACTCAATAACTTACTACCTGAAAAATATCCTCTAACCCTTAAACTTGCTTTCCCTTCAGTTCATCATCTTCTTCAACTTACAACCAACTCTAGACAAACTTAGACCTGCAGCAACACACACATAAACCCCCACTTCCGTTTCTGCATAATGAAGTTTGGTCACCATCCTTCAACAACAGCCAGAAAACCCTCCTTCCACTCATAAACTCTTCACTCTCCATTAAACTCCAGACACTCACACAACAACATCTAAAAAAAAACTTCAACAAGCTCTTCTCCTCAAATACGTTAACCCTGAACAACTCTAATCTCCATCGCCTCTTCTTGAACCTACACATTCATTTCTCACAAAACCCACAAAAATCCTTCTGATTCAAACTCACACCCTCACAATCCCATTAACCAACCAACATAAACTCAACAACCTTCGTCATTCCAAAAACCCCCTACTCTCCTCTAATCTCTCTCACAACAGACTCTCTCTTTTTCTCTCTGTTCCTGCGTGAACCACCTTCAAAACAACAAACACAACCCTCCAAAAACTTGCTTCAGCCCTGTGCATCAACAACCAAATCTTGCAACACTCTGCAAAAAACACACCAGACCAAAAATCAAACAAAAACCACAATTGATACCTGCAGGAGAGAAAAAGAAGACAATAACCAACATCTTGTATCTCAAACTTCACTCATCACCTGCATACTCCCACAAACCATTGTCTGTTCACCTTCTCCCTCTGCATCATACCACAAGATCCAAACACTACACCACCTTTCCTATGAACATTCTTCCATAAGCGACCATAAACACATACTCATCATAACTCCTCCCTAACACCTATATTAACCTTACTACGTTAACCATACAAAGGTTCTTCATCAACCTTACATCATCCCTCCATCTACACAAACTTCACACCGCCAAACATCTTCGACCTCCGCCTTGCACTTTGAAGTTTCCTCACATCCTCCACAAACCTTCAACCATAATCCACTTTTTGTCCACCATCTTCAACTACCATTAACACTTCACCAACTTCCATTTCATCATCAAGCTACCAACAGAGCTTCATTCCCAACCTCCAAATCTCAACCCAGCTAACAACAACAATTATTTTTTTTGTTTGTTTTGTCACTTTAAAGCAACCAAATCCATTTTCTTCTGTGAACAAATCCGATTTTCAAACAAAACCACTTCCATTCTTACTCACCTTACAACAACCTTTCATCTTCACTTTCCTTCTTCTGTGTTAACAACAATCTCAAAAGTAAAAAACCCAATCCCCTGTTCTTCACTACGAACTCTTCAACAACCATCTAAGCCTTAACAGTACTTTCATCGAACATGTGGTAAGCGAGCTTGCAAACCATCAAAAATCAAGCCGTCGTTGTTCCAACAACCAACAACGTAATCCGTCATCGGTTCTTCACCTTCAACATCAAACTCCATACCCAGAAACAACCAAACTCCGAAAACCCACGGTCACCACGTCCGCCGTTTCTTCACTCAACCAACATCTCCAAAAGAAATCCCAGACAAACTTCCTTCAAATTAAACCCAATCCCATGAATCAAACACAAAACCCCTTTCACCCTTCAAAATTCTACACCCACAGACCCAAATCCATTTCTTAAAACTCCAAAGAAACACCCAGGTCAAGAACAGAAAACGAAACAGAGAAGAAGGCTTTGAATTGGAGAGAAAACGGAGGTGTAAAGTGTGAGGGAGAAGAATCAACCCGACCGAGTTTTTATGGAAGAGGTGGACCAGAATGTTGGTTTCTGCATTTGAAAACGAAGACTTGCTGAAAGTATGAAGACTTCTGTTAGGTTTTTCTTGTTCATAAACTTGTTTTTGCTTGTTTGAGTTTTCCCAGATTCACACGCGTTTGGTATATGTGTTAATGGGGTGGCGTTATACAACGGATGTATCGCCACCCCAGTGGTTAAGACTTAAGCCTTGCATTGCCCTTGTCCCCTGTTCGAGTCCCAGCGGAGGACATTTTTATTTTCTTTTTATTTATTTCTTCATGTTTTGTGTTTTCTGTTTCATTTTCCATTAGTTTCTACGTATGCATATGTGGTTGAGTTGGTTTATGTTTTCAGGTTGTCACCCCAAGGTCTTGGGTTCAAACCTTGGGGAGGCAATTTCTCTTTTTATGACTTTGATATTTTTATTTTTTCTTTTCTTATTTATTTAGATATTTAAAAAATCTTTTTATGTTTTGATATATTCACTTATTTTTCTATCTCTTTTTATTTTCATTTATTCTTTTCTCTCGATTTTAGGCTTTTTTTTAGTCCGTCTTAAAACATTTTCAAACAAATTATCTTTGTATTGAATTAAAAGAGAGGATTAAGTGTAGACTTCTTCCTCTCCGAGTGTCGAGATGCTCACTGTAGTGTGGGTGGTTTAGAAACTCGACTGTCAATGCGAAGATGCTTCCATTTTCATTCTTAAAACCTTGGTCCCGTACCGAGTGTGTTTCCATACATCTTGCAATAAAGAATTGGTTTCTCTTTTTATTGAATTAAAAAAGAGAGGATTGAGTATAGACTTCTTCCTCTCCGAGTATTGGGATATTCACTGTAGTGTGGGTGGTTTCGATACTCGTCTTTCAATACGAAGGAACTTTATCCATCACTTATCTTCTTTCACCACCTTTCCTTTCACAACTCCTTTCCAAAACCTTTCCCACCTAAAACCTCGGTCCCGTACCGAGTGCTTTTTCCAACTCTTTTCTTAACAAAAACTTGAATGGTCGCGGAGTGGTTAGGTGTAGGCCTTCTCCTATCCCGAGTGCTGACATTTACCGTAGGGTTCTCTGTCGCAAAGTACTTACCATTCAAAACCAAAACATCTTTAATAAGAGAACGAAGTCCTCTTTGCATTGAATTAAAGAGAGAGGATTAAGTGTAGTCTTCTTCCTCTCTGAGTGTTGGGATGCTCACTGTAGTGGGAGTGGTCTTGATACTCGTCTTTCAATACGAGGACACTACGTTCGCCACACCATTTTCATAACAAAAACCTTGAGATAAAGAATTGGGTACTACTCGTAGGGGTTACTATCTGAGGACTTATCTCGCCCCCCTAAAAAACAAACCCACAAATCAAATGTGACATCTTGCCTCGCCTGACAAAAACCTAATATCTTTCAAAAAGGCATGCTACGTCCGTTCTACCGCAAACAGGTAACGCGTAAGTCTCCTCACATGCGAGCATCAAAACACCTAAACTGCTAGAATGCGCACGATAGCATCGTCTACCAAAACTTCCCCACAAACCGTAGGCCGAACTATGGCTGCTCTGATTCTTTACTTCCTTCAAGTAAAGATACGTAGGCACAAGGGCCACAATCCTTTCCGAGCACATTCCCCCCATATTCGTAGCCCCGAACTACGTCGACTCTGACTTTCTCATATCCGTTGAGAATACGTAGGCCTAGGACCGCGAAGTCCTACCGAGTCTGTTCTTTCTCTTTTCTTCCCCGTTCTCTCTTTCCTCATAACTTTCCTGTTTCTAACCCTTCTTTTACCTCGTGGAACACTTTTTATAGCATAATATTTAAGCAACTAAATTCACACGTCGACAAACAAATGGTTTCCATCGAGTAGGATAGATGCGAGGGGTGCTAATACCTTCCCCTCACATAATCGGCTTCCGAACCCGTTCTTGGTTGCGAGACCATCTTATCCATTTCTTTCTTAAGGTTTTCTCAATATTTTCCTTTCCCCTCATGGGATAAATAAAGTTCGGTGGCGACTCTTCTGTCTATCTTTTTCGCCTCCTCGTCGTTGCGCGATGCATTTTTCGAGTAGCGACACACTGCAAATGGTTAATCGATTAACACTGATGCAGAATGTGATTTTTGTGCATTTTCAGGTTTATTTTGATTCCTTTCCATTTCTAATCTTTATGAATTGATATGATGCATATATGTGGACTGTTTTTGAGCTGTTTCATCATATTTGATAGCATGCTTGTGATTTTTCGACGCACAACTTTTGGTTTTTGTGGTGGAATATCTTTGGTTGTTGTGTTATGTTCTTGACGTGACAATCATGTTGCATAATTGTTTATACCATGTCAATTGCTGATCAATTATGTTTATCTTGCTAGATTTGTGCTGCATGCTTATGTTCATTTCCAATTCCGCAAGTGCATGTTTTTTTGGTTGATTAATTGTTGTTGAATATGCATGATATTCTTGATGAATGATTCATTGTGCATCAAACTTTCTTGTGCTTAATTATTAATACATGTTCATCATTCGACTTTGCTTGATGCATGTTCACGATTGATCCTCACGATGTCATATGCCTTTCTTGAATGGTGGATACATAATCATGTGTTATTCTTGGATGACTTGATCATATGCTAATTGTTGCTTAATCTTGGTTGATTGCAATCTTGATGCTTGGTTTAGCTTGTTGTGCATGCTCGTTTATGATCTTCGCTTTCTTGATGTGTTGCTTCATGGTTGATGTATGCTTGCTGCCTGGCCTTTTACACCTACTGTTATGGATTTTCACATGCTGTTAATTATGCAACTATGTTGCTTGCTACTTTTTACACCTGTTATGTGATGAAACATGGGTTGTTAAATGTTGTTGTGCTACTTGTTGTTTTTCTATAGTTGTTCTGAAGCTGAAGCGTTGTTGTAGCTATTGTCTTTGGTTTGTTTCCCTTCTTTGGCTTATTCTTGCATGCTCCCTAAGGGATTTCTAGTCCAACTTAATTTTCTATTAAGCTTGGAGTAGGATAGACATTAGGAGTTTAATCCATGCATGATAACAATATGTTAGTCCCTTTTAACTTCAACCTTATGTCCACCTTTTGCATGCTAACATTAGGATAGAATTTCCTTTCGTATCCCGACCTTAAGGCTATTTTTTATGACAACGTTAGGATCGAGTTTCCCCTCAGACCTTTTATGCGTCTTTCTCTTATCTATCAAAACAACATCAAAACACTTAATAAAGATAATGTGCATTGTACGCCACGAGCCTTAAGTACATGGAAAAAGGTGAGCGGGTGAATTTCTAACCTCATCTTAGGATACTTTTTGTGCGAGAAGCTTGGATCGTTAGCATGCAGTATTCGATCCTATGTCGTAGAATTTAGTGTGATGCATATTCCAAATAAAGTCAATTCATTTCTCTAAAACTCACAAACAAATTCAAATCATTTTTATCCTTTGGGATTGTTTGTCAAATCATTTTTAGAAAGAGTATGTTATTTTTCCGTTCTACCGGAAATAGGGATCGACCCTAACTGCTGGAATGAGAACTTAACGTTGCTCATAAAAAACACTAAGAAACCCGTGTTGAGCCGAATTATGGCGGCTCTGATTTCTCATACCAAATGAGGATATATAGGCACAAGACAACAATGTCTTAGCGAGCAATCTTCCCCCATCACTCGTAGTTTTCCGAACTACGTGGACTCTAACTTTCCCATTGCACAAGGGAATACATAGGTCTAGGACAATGAAGTCTTATCGAGTCTTTTTTTATTTTTCCCTTTTCATTCTTGTTTTCATTTAGCAGTAGGCTTTAGATAAACACACCCTTTGATTAAACAACAAGCGTGGATGTTGAGTACAACGGACGCGAGGGGATGCTAATTCCTTCCTCTCGCATAATCGACTCTTCAACCCAGAATTTGGTTGTGATGATCATGTCTTCTCCCTTCTTTGAGGTTTTATTTGATCGTTTCCTTTCCCCCGTTGGGATAAATAAAGTTCAGTGGCGACTCTTCTATTTTTTTTCTCCAGATGTTTTTCACAGTTGCGACACTAACAACCATCAAAAGTCTTGTCTCTTAACGCTCTATCCATCCTCATCATTTGATTCTCCCAAAATTTAACCAAAACCCTTATGTCTCTGCTCCATGAAACCTGTCATATCCTAAAATTTGACCCCTAGATTCCACTACCATTCTAGGAGCATCAATAATTGTTTCCTAACCCTAACATTGTTCAAGTTTATTATTGTTGAGGTTCATTTGAATTAGGGTTTTGCACTTGTGGAATCAAGAGGATTATTGCGTGATTAGTCAATGTTTTAGATTGATAATAATCAAATCAAGTTCCCATACATTCCATGAGCTTATAATCAACAAGAATCAAGTGCTAATTTATCTCACTACAAGACAATTGAAGCTTAATTTCATCTGGCCCCAAATTAGGGTTTTGTCAAGAAAAGTCAACTGTGCCTTTGACTTTTGGTCTAAGGATGATCCCAAGCCTTGAGACATGATTCAACATGTTAATATAAATCATTGAAGCCTACCTATGATGTTTTAGAAGTCTCAAGATGCAAATTCATTAAAGATCACACAGTTGAATTCATCTGATTCAAAATTCATGTAACTAAGTCAACTCTTTGACTTTTAGGTTTTTTGGTTCAAATTTGGTCAAGGATTTTGTCATATCCCAATGACGGGATGGTTCTGCTTCCTCTATCAATTAGAGGTTAGAACAAAGTGATGAATCCAGAGAAATTCCTCTGAGATATACCCGGTTGTTCCCTATACTCTTACATAATGGATTGATAAATAAAGAAACTCCACCAGCTATCCCTCAAGCCCACATGAGTTACTTTAAGACGGATGCTTTAGTTGCCTTCCACCAAGGAGTGCCTGGCCATAATATTGAAGAATGCTATGTTCTCAAAGAAAAGGTAAATGATTCAAGCAGGGGTTCTATCTTCCAAGATGTGCAAACCCCAGGTTCGAGTCAGCCTTTTACTTGGGCAAGAAGCAATTCCCTCCTTGCATATGATGGATTAATGAAGAAGATGCAAGATTTGTAATATCAGATTGTAGTATTTTATTTGTATTTTTCCTGCATTTTTGTTGTATTTGTTTTAGTTTAAATCTGCACCTAGTTAGTGGGATCAAGAGCAAAGAAAAACCGCCAAGGGTTGGGTTACAAACCAAGTCATGACAAGACTCAAGAGTTTGCCAAGAGACGACTGAAGACCATCAACAAGGTGTTCATCAATGAAAGAATCCAAATCAACACCGTTGAGGAGGATTTTAAGGATGACTATGTTAATCAATTGGTATATCATGATGAGGCCGCTCTAAGCAATTGGGAGGTTGTTGAGATTCCTGTCATCTTTCCTGTGACGAAGTAATTTGCTTGTTTTGTTTTGTAGTTTCCTTCAAAAAAAATTCCATAACCATGCTCGAAGTTATCGGATTATTTTGTATGGGCCACATGCTTTCAAATTATTATAATCAATGAAGATGTTTTGTTAAAATCCTCATTTGTTTGTTTACTGTTTTTTACTTTTACTTTTAAAGAAAATGGCATGTCTTTTGAAAACTAGAAAAAATATGTTCCTTTTGTTCTGTGCATTTATCTTTGTGTGTTTTAATAAATCAAGCCATTCCAAACATGCAAAGAAACTCCAAAATCCATCGAATCCAATGACTATGTTTTCCCTCCTGAATTTGATTCACCCATATACCAAGCCAAAGAAGAACATGATGATGATTTTGAGATTCTCGATGAGTTGGAAAAAATGTATGAGTACGAGTACACAAACCTTCAACCTCACCAAGAGCAGGTTGATGTCATTAATCTTGGCACTGATGAAAATAGAAGAGAAGTCAAGATTGGGACAATTCTTGGGGAATAGATCAAGCAAAGACTAGTGAAGCTTCTAGAAGAGTTTGTTGATGTATTCGCTTGGTCATACCAAGATATACCTGGTTTGAGTACCTCCATAGTTGTTAACAAGTTACCTCTCTGACCTAAGTGTCCGCCTGTCAAACAGAAGCTCAGAAGGACCCAACCCGACATGGCTCTCAAAATCATAGATGAGGTCAAAAAGCAGATAGATGCCGGTTTCTTAGTAGTATCGAAATACCCAAAATGGGTGGCCAACATTGTGCCCGTGCCAAAGAAGGATAGAAAAGTTAGAATGTGCGTAGACTACAGGGATCTGAATAAAGCCAGTCCAAAGGACGACTTCCCTCTGCCACATATTGATGCTTTGGTGGATAACATTGCTAGATTCGTTGTTTTCTCTTTCATGGATGGTTTGGATACAATCAGATAAGGATGGATCCCGATGACATGGAGAAGACTACGTTCATCACACCCTAGGGCATTTATTGTTATAAAGTCATGCCTTTTGTTTTAAGGAACGCATGAGCCACTTACCAGAGAGTTATGGTCACATTATTTCATGACATGATACACAAAGAAATTGAGGTATATGTAGATGTTATGATAGCCAAGTCTCAAACTAAAGAAAATCATCTGGATCACCTGTTGAAGATATTCGTAAGGCCCAGTAAATACCAGTTAAGACTGAATCCAGCAAAGTGTACTTTTGGAGTAAGATCTAGAAAATTACTCAGTTTTATTGTCAGTTAGCATGAAATTGAGGTAGACCCTGACAAGGTGCGAGCTATTCAAGAGATGCCTGCTCCAAAGACAGAAAAACAAGTCAGAGGTTACCTTGGGAGACTAAACTACATCTCCAGATTCATCTCCAATGCAACTCAAACCTGTGAGCCGATCTTCAAGTTGTTACGAAAAGATCAAACAGTTGTTTGGAAGGAAGACTGTCAACAAGCATTCTACAAAATTAAAGGTTATCTCCATGAACCTCCGATCTTGATTCCTCCTGTACCAGGAAAACCTCTCTTCATATACATGACAGTGCTCGAGGTATCTATGGGTTGTGTATTGGGTCAACATGATGAGCCCGGACAAAAGGAACATGCCATCTATTATCTTAGCAAGAAGTTCACCAATTGTGAAAGTCGTTACTCACTTTTGGAGAAGACTTATTATGCTTTGACTTAGGCTGCCAGACGTCTAAGGCAATACATGATATGTCATACCACTTTGTTGATTTCCAAGATGGATCTAATAAAGTATATTTTTGAGAAACCTGTTCAGACAAGAAGGCTCGCCCGTTGGCATATGCTCTTGTCAGAGTATGATATCCAGTAAGCCGCTCAAAATTCCATCAAAGGTAGCATCTTGTCAAATTACCTCACTGATCATCCAATAGAAAACTATGAACCTCTCAAGTTTGACTTCCCAGATGAAGACATTATGCTAATCAAGAAAGAATGCGAAGAGCCAGGCCCTGATGAAGGTCCTGAGCCCAGTTCTCTATGGAAGATGTTGTTTGACGGTGATTCCAACCAAAAGGGGCATGGTATAGGTGCCATCTTGATGAACCCGGCTGGTGGGTATACTCCTTTCACAACAAGATTGTGTTTTAAATGTACTAACAACATTGCTGAATATGAAGCTTGCATTTTGGGACTAGAAGCAGCAATTGATCTTCGCATCAAAATTATAGAAGTGAGTGGTGACTCAGGTTTAGTTGTCTACCAGCTCACAGGTGAATGGGAGACCAGAGACGAGAAACTAATCCCATACATAGCTTATATTATGGAAATGATTGAGTATTTCGACGAGATAACCTTCAAGCATGTGCCAAGATCTGAGAGTCACATCGCTGATGCTTTGGCTATGATGGCTGCTATGTGGCAGGTCCATTTTGTTAATGAAGCAACACTTATTCAAATTGAGAGGAAGACCGAGCCTGCTTACTGCAGATGGTGGAAGAGGAGTCTGATGTGAAACCATGGTTTCATGATATTAAACATTACCTGTACAATCAGGAATATGCAGTTGATACCATTTTGCTCGAAAAGAAAACTTTGAGAAGGCTGGGATCCAAATTATTTCTCAGTAATGATGTGCTCTACAAAAGAAATTACGACATGGTCCTGCTTAGGTGTGTCGACAGACGAGAAGCAGACTTGCTGATGCAAGACATTCATGAGGGGACGTTTGGCACCCATGTCAACGGCTATGCCATGTCCAAAAAGATTCTAAGAGCTGGATACTATTGGTTAACTATGGAAACCGATTGCATCCAATATGCCAGGAAATGTCATAAATGTCAAATTTACACGGATAAGGTCCACGTACCTCCAATGCTGTTGAAAGTTGTATCATCGTCGTGCCCTTTCTCTATGTGGGGCATTGACATGATTGGGGAAATTGAGCCCAAAGCTTCCAATGGGCACTATTTCATCCTCGTTGCCATCGACTATTTTATAAAGTGGGTTGAAGCTGCATCCTACGCCAACGTGACCAAGCAAGTGGTTGCTCGATTCATCAAGAAGGAGATTATCTATCGATACGGAATTCTTATTCATATTATCATAGATAATGGAACTAATATGAACAACAAGACTATGAAGAGCTCTGTGATAACTTCAATATCGATCATCACAACTCTTCTCCTTATCGCCTAAAGATGAATGGAGTTGTTGAAACCGCGAATAAGAACATTAAGAAGATCGTGCAGAAAATAGTTGTAACCTATAAAGATTGGCATGAGATGTTACCGTTTGCCTTACGCAGATACAAAACATCTGTTTGCACTTCGACAGGGGCAACCCCCTTTTCCTTGGTATATTGAATGGACGCAGTCCTTCCCATTGAAGTAGAGATACCTTCTTTGAGAGTCCTGATGGAAGCTAAGTTGGAGGAAGCTGAATGGGTCAGAGAAAGGTTCGATCAGTTGAACCTCATCGATGAGAAATGAATGACTGCCATGTGCCACGACCATCTATATCAGAAAAGGATCAAAAGAGCCTTTAACAAGAGGGTCTGTATTCGAGAATTCCGATAAGGAGAACTTGTACTCAGGAAGATATTGCCAACTCATAAAAACTCACGTGGAAAGTGGATGCCCAACTATGATAGTCCATTTGTTGTGAAGACATCCTTCTCTGGGGGTTCACTCATCCTTAAAACAATGGATGGAAACAGCTCACTCACCCTGTGAACTCTGATGTAATCAGAAAATATTATGCTTAAAAAACCCGATGAGTTGAAGACCCGCAAGGGCGGCTTAGGAAAAAATGGGTATCCCGGTGAATCATAACCTATAAAGGAGATGCAGGAAAAAACTAGGGATGGAAAAAAAAGAGAGCTTGCTAAGTCGAAAACCTGAAAAGGTGACTTAGTAAAAAATGAGCATCCTGGTGAGTCAAAAACCCGAAAGGGCGACTCAAGAAAAAGTTAGGGACAAAAGCATTTCGCTACATCAAAGGTCGTTATCACTACTTGAAATTACTAAGGAGATCCACTTCCACTACTCTTGTTAAAGGCAAAGATCTAGAGAACTCTCGGTTATTAGGGCAGGATAGTCATTGGATTTGATGTAGCCTTTTCCTTTTTGCCATTTTCAAATTGTAAATATTCCATGGAGCTTTGTCATTAGCTACCATTCATGAAATAAAATCAGTTTGAACCATTCAAATATTTGGGATCTACTGCGTTCTTCACTTTTCTTGTTATGTAAAACATCACTTATTTGTTAATAATGATTTTTGAAAGCAAGTTTTGAATCAAAAACGATTTTAAACGAAATATAAAACATAACAAGTAGTTATTATGGTTTATGAAGGATTTCAGCAGAAATTAATTTGCTTCCCAGAAAGTCTAAAAGCAGCCAAAATCTTGATATTGCCACCTCAAGCAACGTTGGCCCCACTAAAAAACAATTTCTCTAATATCCCTCACCTGATGAAAGTTTTGAAGACCCATCCTCAAAGTAGGAACTTAAACTCTCCAAAGAGATTTTTGCTGTTGGCTGGCTCGCCTAAGCCCATAATGTCCCCAGTGAAGTGAATGGTTGTGACCTCTGTGTGTTGTCAAGGACACCTTCGTTCCCTGGATTCAGTGTGACATTTTGTTTCCCTGGTGAAGTAGATTGTGATCTGTCTTCCCCTTTGAGTCAGCTGTTTTCGTGTCTCTCGTTAGAGTCAGTTCTTGTGCGTCTTTGAACATTTGCATTTCGCATATCTTTTCGGGTTGTGTTTGCTTTACTATTGTTTTCGTTTCTAAGTCTAGTTCTAACTGGTAATCTTTCGCGTTTGTTGTGGCTGTTGTCCACCTTTGTCTCCCGCAGAGTCGCTTAGCTCCCTTTTCGAGATCTTTGGTTATCACTAAACCTTTCTAGATCAGTTGTTACTGCCATATTTTAACCTTTGGTTGTTACCAATTTCCCTGTGAAGTCTAGTTGTTACTAGCCCCCTATTGATTTTGCTTGTCTAGTCGTCTCCAGATTCCCCTGTGAAGTCTAGTTGTAACTAGCAATTTCTAGTAGAGAATCCAATTACTGTTGATGCTTTTGTCAAGAAATTACCAGCGTTACCTTGTGAGGTAAGTTGTTACTATTTCCTCAAATCATTTTTGCTATTTGGTGGTCACCGACCTTTTCCCCATGTAGTTTACCCGTTGCCATCTGCTTGAAGCCCAGTAATGTTTTGATTGGTGTTCTTTAAATCCAATTGTTATTGGTATCGTTGATTTGGTTGTTACCATATCTGCTTTGAAAGTCCAATAATGTTTTAACTGACATTGTTTAAAGTCCAATTGTTATTGGCATCTTAGTTTTGGTCGTCACCAATCCCCTGAAAGCCCAGTAGTTACTGGAATTGCTTAAATCCAATTGTTATTGGTATCGCCGATTTGGTTGTTACCATATCCGCCTTGAAAGTTCAGTAAGGTTTTGACTGGCATTGTTTAAATTCCAATTGTTATTGGCATCTCGGCTTTGGTCGTCACCAATCCCCTGAAAGCCCTGTAGTTACTGACTTTATTTAAAATCCAATTGTTATTGGTATTGCTGATTTGGTTGTCACCATATCTATTTGAAAGTCCAATAATGTTTTGACTGGCATTGTCTAAAGTCCAATTGTTATTGGCATCTCGGTTTTGGTCGTTACAGTATCCGTTTGAAAGCCTAATGGTTATTGGCAATGTTCACATAATCCTGACCTAAGGATGGTTGGTTGTTACCAACATTCCTAGTGAATCCTAGGATGTTTTGTTTGTCACCAACATCTCCGGTTGTTTCCTGAAGATCCCGTTTGAACTCTTCATTATAAGGAAATTCTTTGTTTTGGTTTTGTCCCCGGTGGAGATTTTTGTTTCCCCTAGTGGAGATTTTGTTTCTTTCTGGATTTCCCTGGTGGAGTTTTGTTTTCTCCGGTTTTTCCCTAGTAGAGTTGTTTCCTGCCCCTGTTAGGAGATTCTTTCCTCTAGAGTGATTCACTGGTCATGTTTGGACCTCGTGCTTGATCACTTTAGATTTCCCCGGTTTGTTTCAGCTTCCCTTGTGTTACTGGGTTTCCCTAGTGAGTGGTTACTCATTGTGTTGGCTTTCTTCTATTTTCTTGCGTGTCTGTCTGCCTCTTGCATTTGTGTATTTCTCATCATAAAGCATCATTTTAGAGTTCATGGAATGTCAACACTTGCATGTTTTTTTGACGTCCTTAGCATATCATTGCATCTAAGGGACAAAATTTTCAGTTTGCTATATTTAAATACCTTTCACCATAATTCTATGGAGATTGTCATCTCTTATACCATCTGGTAAAGCTATTTAAATAGGGGAAACTGTCATAACCCAAATTTTGACCTCTAGATTCCATTACCATTCTAGGAGTATCAAACATTGTTTCCTAACCCTAACATTGTTCAAGTTTATTTTTGTTGAGGTTCATTTGAATTAGGGTTTTGCACCTGTGGAATTAAGAGGATTATTGTGTGATTAGTCAATGTTTTAGATTGATAATAATCAAATCAAGTTCCCATACATTCAAGGAGCTTATACTCAACAAGAATAAAGTGCTAATTTATCTCACTACAAGACAATTGAAGCCTAATTTCATCTGGCCCAAAATTTGGGTTTTGTCAAGAAAAGTCAACTGTGCCTTTGACTTTTGGTCCAAGGATGATCCCAATCCTTGAGACATGATTCAACATGTTCATATACATCATTAAAGCCTACCTATGATGTTTGAGAAGTCTCAAGATGCAAATTCATTGAAGATCACACAATTGAATTCACTTGATTCAAAATTCATCTGACAAAGTCAACTCTTTGACTTTTAGGTTTTTTGATTCAAATTGGATCATACAAGACAAATTTCATCAAGATACGTTCAATCAATGAGTTTGACCTTGGAAAATCAAGATTTGAGAGGTTTCTTGCAAAAGAAGAAAACTTAGACAACTTGAAATTTTTCTGTGTGGAAAAACCTTAGTTTTGGTGCCAACTCTGAAAGGCCATAACTTCCAATTCACACATCCATTTTGTGAGTTCCAAAGATCAATTTTTAGATCTCCTCATGTACTAAAAAAGTGTTCTAGTTACCTATGAGCAAAAGATGCTTATATTTTGAGTTATGAAGCTTCAAAGATTGGAAGAATTTCAAAGCACTTGAAAAACTTTCAAGATAGCTTTGTTACACCAATTTTTAGCCAACTTCAAGGTCAATTTCCATCAAGATCCCTTTGGATTCAAGGAATTATCAAAACATTGAAAGTTGTATAGTATGTTTAGGGATTTCAAAAAAGTACAAGAACTCCTTGTCGCAACTGCGAAAAACACCCGGCGAAAAATAGAAGAGTCGCCACCTTTCGTTATTTATCCCATAGAGAGGGAAAGGAAACGATCGGAAAAACCTAACGAAAAAGGGAAAGACAAGGTCATCACAACCAAGTCCTGGATTCGGGAGTCGGTTACGCAAGGGGAAGGTATTAGCACCCCTCACGTCCGTCGTACTCGACGGGATCCACGCTTGTTGTCTATTTAAGGATGTGTTGAAACTATCTACGCTAAAGGCTCACAGGACAAAAAGAAAAGAAAAGAGAGACTCGGCAGAGCATCGCTGCTCTATGCCTATGTATTCCCTCATGCAATGGGAAAGTCAGAGTCAACGTAGTTCAGCTAACTACGGGAGAAAGTGGGAAGGTTGCTCACCAAGATATCGCGTCTTGTGCCTAAGTACTTTCATCTGCTATGAAAGATCAGAGCAAACGTAGTTCGGGCTTACATGAAACCACAGGTTGATTAAGTGTTTTAACTGAGTAAGGTTAAACATCCGTTCCAGCAGTTAGGGACGAAGCCTGTTTGCGGTGGAACCGAAGCTTAACAATACTCTTTTCTGAAAAAAGGTTTCCGATTAATCTCGAAGGAAAAAGGTTTGACATTTGTTTTGTATTTTTTAGTGAAGTGAATTAGCTCGGTTTGTGATTCTCGTTGCACTAAAGACTATGACATAGAGGCGAATGCGTCGTATATCGCCCCCAAATGGGACGTATACTAAACACTCTAGATAAGCGAGAGGAGACCCCTCACTCATCATTCCCCATGTAGCTTAAGGCTCGTAGCGCGCAACGTTCATCGCCTTTATTAGATGAGGTAGAATTATTTTGAGATGAGAAGAGAGACGCACGGAAGGTCTAAGGGAATCTCGGCCCTAACGTTGTCATGCAAAGTGGTCCTAAGGTTTGGATTGGAGAAGGGGGAACATCTACCCTAATGTTAGCATGCTTGGATTGAACACCTAATGTCTCTCCTACTCCCATCCTAAACAGAGGGACTAGGAACCCTATGGGGATCATGGCAAAAAGCACAAGAAAGCACCAAGTAAATTCAATCACAAGTAAGATATGCACACATGAAAATGCAACACATAGAATGGTGGGAGGGAGGAAAACATGTGGGGAAGCAGCCGCCACAAGCTCGTTTCAACCTCAACAGCGATGCAAGAATGATGTAAACATGAAGGAAGCGCAAAAGAGATGAAAGCAAACGAACATGCAAGATATCATCAACTTTGAACCACATCATAACAATGCATTCAAGTGGAAAAACACGAATGTCGGTGAAATCTCGATTAAACAACCAAAACAGTGACATATTTCCAGAAACATTTCATCCCTAATACATCACATTGATCTATGATGATTCGAGATGAAACGGTATGCAAACAATCAAACAAAGTAGCAAAACATGCCTTCCAGCACAATGTTAATCGGTTAACCCCAGGGGTTAATCGGTTAACACATTGTTAACGTTAAAAAAAATAGAAAATTTGAACTGGTTAATCGGTAAACCATATGCGTTCACCGATTAACGCTTTGAAAAATTTGAAAATCTGTGATGGTTAATCGGTTAACCATATGTGTTAATCGATTAACACTGTGCTGATAGCAGAAAACATCAAAGCAGAATCACTTTTCAACAGCTTATCACTTCTCTAAACATGCTAATGATCACATAATCACTTAATCACGAAATTAAATCAGAAAAACATGATTCCAACAGCATGTATACAGATCCAAACAACAACATCACAGATCATACGAATCAAAATTCAATTGAATATGAAAATCATCATCAACATGCAAATAAGCTCAAAAATGCTATGGATATAGAATTCCAACCTTCGAAGCGGAGATTTGCTTTGGTTAATGTTGAATTAACTAGAATTGCATAGATCCGATGCTAGAAGTCCGGAATACTTCAAGATCCACACCAATTCTTGTTGTAGCAATGGAGATCCTTCAAGATTAATCCAAAATAAGCCAAATAATCACTTCCAAAATCACTTCCAGATCTGAATCCAACTGTGCACGAAAATTGGATGGAGAAATCGCTTCAATGGAGATGATGGATGGAGGTTTGAGCTCAAGAATTAATTGATTCCAATGAAGAATCAAATAATTCAATGAAAAAGAGCTTTGAGTGAGGGTTTTGGAATTGGAAAGTTGAGAGAGTTTGAGAGAATTGAGATGAATTCTGAAAAATGAATGTGAGAAATGAAGATTGGATCCCTTTGGTTTGGAGTGAATCACTTAAATATCATCTAGGTTTGGATCCCAAAGCAAGGCTTGGAAATTGGTTTGTGAATTTTGGTTTGGCACTAGGAATGGGATTTTGGAGGGAAATGAAATTATGAAATGATTCTAGATCCTTCCCAAGTGACAAATTTGAATCTAAGTGATCAAAATTGGACCCCAAATGGCTCTGCATTGAAAAATCACGTACAGAGGCAAAAATTGCACTGGTTAATCGGTTAACCATATGCGTTAACCGATTAACGCCTTCAAAATTTCAAATCTGGCCTGATTTCTCTTTGGTTAATCGATTAACCATATAGGTTAACCAATTAACACCTTCAAAATTTTGAATTTGGCGCCTTTTGGAGGGAAATCTGTCCATTTGCCCTGTTTCAACTGTTTGGAGCTCTGTTAAGCTTCTAAATCTTATTCTTGAACATTATCATTGTAAAAATGCTTGACATGAGCCTGAGTGCTGCTTTCTGAACTGCTATTCTCCTGCAAAATAAAATAAAATCGGCCGCCTGACCGCTGGGTAAAATAAATGCCAAAGCCTCTGATGCTCGTTGTTCATTGTTCAGTCCTTTTGCGCCGAAATGAATCTGAGTCACAGGAATACTTCGATCCCATGCCTCGAGAACAAATGCTATGATATGCAAAAATGGAAAAATGAAAAGAAACAAAAGTCAGTCAAGGTTAAAACGAAAGGCAAATTTTGAGGTGCTACACTCCTTCATAGCATTTATGGGCTAGGAGTTTCAAAGAGAAGAAGTTGGAGTCCAAAACTTGATTTCTAGGTCATGACCTCATGGATTCACTCTTGCAAAACCACTCAAATCTCTAAGATTTCATGTGGCAGACCCTATTACTTCCTAATGTGGCTTAAATCAGATAAGTACACATGCTTTTGGTGCATTATCCAAAATGTTGAAGCTTGATTTCAAAGATCTTTCCATTTTTAGCATTAAGGCATGACTTCCATTTTGATAAAGGTAACTCTATGCATAAAACCAGCTTCTTGAGCCTCCAACTTGTCCTCTCTGCACTAAAGTATTTTCAAAGTCATAAGCAATATCTCAGCCACTCAAGATCTCATTGTACTTTGCCTTGAAACCATGGAAAACCACAAAACACGAAGTTGGAATCCAACCAAACTATACAAATCAAGTGAACCTTCCAATCTGTTATGCTGCAAGACAATAACCTCCAATATTTCCCTATAAATAGAGGATTCCATCATGCTTCAAAAGAGGAGAAAAAAACAGAAAAGAACACCCTTAAACCTCCAAAGATCAGCATCTTGCAAATCAAACACTACCTGAACTAAAAAGCTCCACTTTGTACAAATCACTCCATCGGCATTTCCATACCTCAAACCACCAAACCAATTGCCCCAACAAATAAAAAAATACATTATAAGGGTGTTCAAACACTCACATCCATCAAAAGACCAAAGAACTTAAAAGTTAACCACCAAACCACAAAACTGTTGACTTTCTGCATCTTCTATACCAAAGTGTGATTTTGATCTTTTCCAAATCATTTGGTCCTTTAAAATTAATCCTTAAACATGTCTTGAACTTTCCTCAGCACCAAAACCTGACTATAATCCCATTTGGTTAAAGTTCAAAATCTCATTTTTCCATTTTTTGCAAGAAGAAGGTATTTTTTGTTCCAGTGGTTTTCTCTTGAGTCCAAGCATTCAAAAAGCTTCTTGGAGATATATTAGAGGTGTCCAAAGCATCAAAGCATTTCTGTACCAACTGTTGTGGAATTTTCAAGTTTTCTCCAAGAGGTAAGTTCCCTCTAACTTGGCACTTTGAAAATCATGCTTTCATTTGATGTACATTGATCGTGAAGTTGTTTGATATGTCATATGTGATATGTTTGAACTGTTACTTGATGCTATCCATAATGGTATGAGGTTGTGATATAGAAATTGCAAGTTTGTGCTATTTTGAGGTTTCACTTTTGTGTTTTATTATAGAAGCATTTTAAAACAAAACCAATGGTACCATTGAATTCCTTGTGAAAAGATACGCAAGTTTGGTTTTTGTTTCATTGAATTTCATTGAGTATTGAGGAAGTTACAGGTGCTTTTGCAAAACTGATATTGGTGATGATCAAGGTCTTTCCATGGTGCCTTGGGTAAGGCTTCAGGTCATCTGTAGGCCAATGTTTTAATTGAATGAGGTGATACAATGGATGTATCACCACCCCAGTGGTTTACCATGCGTGCTTTAGTGCCTTCTTGCCTTGCCTGACCTGGGTTCGATCCTGCTGATCAACCCTTTTTGCTTTTTTAAAGCTGATTACTTATATTATATCGTTTCCATAATTGTTTCATAATGCACGTGTAGTTCAGCTAGCAAATGTTTTGAGCCAATAACCTTGAGTGCGCGGGTTCAAACCCCATTAAATGCATCCCCTTAATTTTAATGCCTTGTTTTTATGTTTTTCTTCACAAATTGAATTGATCATAACTTCTTTGATTTTTATCATTTGAATCCCATTCTTTTTGCTAAATGCTCATGAGAATATCTATTTTTTTATATGTCAAGAAGAATCCAAAAAGATTATTTATTTGGTACTTGTGCATGTTCAAATTTGGTGACTATTTAGGGTTTCTTAGGCTTTCTCTTGACCTTTTTGATTGATTCCTTTGATTCTACTTGCTTGTATCCACCCAATATAACCTGTATAAACCTCACTTGATATGTTAAGATGCATACCCTTGTTTTTACATGATGGTTGTCACTTTTCAAGTCCATTTTCACATATTAATGTATGTTTGAATATCATAAAACCTTGGTTGTTACCTTGCCCTTGACATATGTTTCTCTTCTATTGATTGAATGATTAAAATGTATATATGTTTCATTCCTTCCATACCTTACCTTGGGTGTTCTTATGCACTTGTTAGTTTACTTTGAAACATGTTTGGTATGCATGAATCACCTTTGAGATGTTTCTCATATTCCATGATTGAATTCTTTTACATGATGGTTGTTACCTTCTTGTTTAACATGATTCACCATAATTCACATGTTACACTCTTATTCAAAGATGTTTTAGTTGTTACCTCTATGTGTATCCATGCTTAAATATTGTCATGATTTATACATGTTGATCTTTGAACTTTGTCATAAGTAATGTTTTGACTTATACATGATTCTCTACTTATATCCATTCTTAAATATTGCTATGATTTATGTATGTTAATCTTTGAACTTTTCCATAATAAGTAATGTTTTGACTTATGTATGATTCACTTGTCCTTCATAATGTTTTGTCTTGTAAGAACCTTATCTAATACTCTTCTAGATGTTGTAACATCTATTTTTACCTTTGGTTGTAACCATTTGGTTTGATTCTAAAATTCTATGGATGAATACTTCGTTGTAACCTTGTTATTTGTCTTTGCTTGATATTGTCACATGCTTGCCCTTATATTTCTTGGTTGTTACCATGATTTTATATCTTCGTCATGTTTGAATGAATGTATATGTATGCTTAAAATTTGTTAAATTTCCCCCAAGTGATGTAGCTTGTTAGCTCTCATCCTAAAGAGTTACCTTGTGTCCCTAAGTCCAAAGGAAAGTCTCTCTGTTGACTCAATGTCATAGATAACTCATTTTGTTCCCATCTCCCTTTGATCTTGTTAGAATCATTAGAACTTTTAAAGAATCTTATCCCTTTGACTTTGTTAAGTCAAGACCTTTAGCATACATTGTTATGAATCCTATAACTTAGAACTTAGGTCTAGAGTTTGTTAACTTTATGTGTGTACCATTGTTATGGGTACTCACTTTTCCCCTTTTGAGTTGTGTTACAGTCAAACCCCCAGTTAGTATTTCAACTTAGACTTAGAGAGTTTGTTAACTCTATATAAGTATCATTGGTATGGATGCTTATTCTCCTTGATCCTTGACCATAGTTAAGAGTTCTCTCCCTAGTTAGGAGAACTAAAGTTGCTCTGATTCCATCCTTGTTAGGATACGTAGGCACGGGGTGCAACGTCTTGGCGAGCATACTTAGTGTATATACCCATAGGTATTTACCTTAACACATAACCATTAGCAAATAGACATTGACAATAACACAACTACCGAACAAGAGGCTCCTGTAGAGTATTATAGATACTTAAGGTGATAATACCTTCCCTTAGTATAACCAACCTCGAACCACCCCCCCCCCCCCAATCTCTTAGCTTCGTTGTTATGTAGCGCACTTAGGGTTTTCTTCGATATTTACCCTTTCCTTTTGATAAATCAAAGCTCAGTGGTGAATATTTAAAGATTTGCAATTCAAGTTAATTAATAGCTTGATATCCGATTCTTGCAACAGAACCATAATGCAACCTTAGGACTTTTACTCACACTAAGTAGCTCTACCACATGGTATCAAAACTTTACAAGAAAGATGAAGAATGAAGATTGAAGCTTCCCAACAGGGTAGAGATTCACCCTAGTAGAAGTAGGAGTTGAGGAAGATGTTGATAGAAACCCACAGGAATATGCAAATTCAGGTAAGATACTTGTCTAATTCCCAACTCCAATCTTCTTTTTCTCTTCTTCTTCTTTTTCTTTTCTTCTTGAATTTTTTGTTGAATATTATAGTGCGATTATTGCTGAGATTGTTGTGGTGTTGTGGTGTTGTGGATTGAATAGGATAGGTAGTGATGTAGAGATTAGGTAAGATGTTTGAATTTACAGAGGTGAGTGGATGGAGGGGCCAAGCTCTATTGCTCAAAACTTCAGAGGTTGAAGCTCTATCAATGGTGGAGATAGAGTTATGAGTGAGGATTAGGGAGGTTAGGACATGAATTATACAGAGCAATAATAGGGGGATTAGACACTTAGAACTTAACCAAATTTTGAACTTAACCGATCTTTGAAAGCGAACATCTTTCTAAACTTGGTTTTTAGTTTTTGCAACCTTAGTAAGTAAGGAAAGTGAACATCTTTCTAACCGATCTTTTTAGTTTTTTAGATTTTTTAAATAGATATTCCCTTTTTAAAAAAATAGTTTTAATGGTTTTTTTTAGTCTATTAGATATTAGTTTTTTTTGCATTAAATAGAATAGTTTAATATAGATTTTAATATAGATTTTAGATTTTTTTAAATAATTTTTTGATATAGTTTAAAAAAAGGGGAGTATAATAATGTGAGATTTTGGTTTAATAAATAAGTGATAAAGTTTTCAATATAGAATTTAATAGGTTTTTTATAGATTGTATTAGTTTTTTTTAATTGATTTTATATATTTAATATAGGATTTAGATAGTTTTTAGATATTAAATAATATTTTTCTGTTTTAAATAGGTTAGTTAGAGTTAATTTTGTTTTTTAGGATTAATTAGGGTTTTTATTATTAATTTTCGTTTATTTAATTAGGGTTTTTAATCAATTTTCGTTTAGTTAATTAGGGTTTAATTAGGTAGCTCATTAGCATTTAATTAGGTCTTAATTAATTAGAATCAAAGTCATTAATAATGGGCTAGGTGTCCAGTCAAGGCCCAAGTCAGAGGAGTCCAAATTGCCAAGTGTCTTATAAATAGTCATGCCACGCGTGTCATCATCTTTTCAGCCACCTCACACAGCCATTGCCAACTCACAGACCCACTCTCCCTCTCTCCTCACACGTGTAACCCTCACCTCTTCTCTCAGTGCCACACGTCCGCTTCAGACTCCACCACAGCCACACCTCTTGCATGCCCGCCAGCTGTAATCCACTACCGCCTCCTCGCCGGAACACATGCAAGCGCCGCCGAACCACTTCCCTTCAGCCGCAACCGTCGTCAGAGATCGTTGAGGCCGTCGGAAACTGAATTTCCCCCCAGAAAATTCATCCAAGCATCTTTCGATCTTCTTCATCCTCCATCAATCTCGACGGAGATTCAAAGACCTCGTCGGAGAACTCATCAGAACCACCGTGTTTTCCAGAGAACCTTCAACGAGCAAGATCAATCTTCAACTGATTTTTTCCAGATTCCTCAGCGTGTTCTTCATCCAATTCCAGGAAGATTCAAACGACCAAGATTCATCTTTTTCGTTCGTCAATATTTCCAGAAATCTTCAACGACCAAGAACATTAACCTTCCTCCTCTCTAGATCTCCTCAACACCATCAACGAAGTCATCACACGGACATCTTGATATCTCCAAGATCGCCAGAACGCCAAGATCGCCATCAAGCTTGATGATCTTCATCTGTCACGCCCAGAAATCAACATCGTTGCCGTCACATCTCCAGGTTCCCTTCGAAATTGCTTTGAACTTGTTTAGTTTGGTTGTTGTTAGCGGTAGAACTGGGTGATTTTTGTATGGTTGAGAGGATAGCATAGAGTGAGATCAGAGTTCGTGTTTAGTTGAGAGAGGTATGCAGAGTTCAAATTGAAGCTAGGTTAGGGAGAAATGATATGAACTGAGAGACTGAAGCATAGTTGGAGATAGGTATTGATGAACAAGTTTTGTGAAGGGGAGGGTTTTGATTAGAGTGTTTCAGAGCGTTTGGGAGGACGGAGGATGGAGAGGGTGTGGAGGCGCCGTTAGGGTTTGGGAGGAGGATGATGAACAGTAGTGAGGGAATGTGAGGTAACTTAGGTTTTGTTGCTAGTACTGAGGGGGAATTGGATTCGGGCCTTAGGCCCATGGTGTTGGTTTGCTGGTCGTCTCCCCCCGTTTCCCCAGTGACACCCCCTTGAATGCGTTTTTGTTTTGGGCCATAGCCCATACTTGCTATCCGCACCCCAAGTCTGGGCCCAATCAGGATTACAATGCGAATAAATGTTATTCGCCCCCCCCCCCCCAGTTTTTTTTTCTTTCCCTTGTTTTTTAGGCTTTTCTGAGTAGTACTGGGCCTAGCGCGCTGGCTATGCGTACCCCCCTCCTGAGCCCAAGTCCCTTCTGAACTGTAAATAATTGCTATTCGCCACGCATATTTTTCATTTTTAATTGATTTTTCATTTTTTTCATGTTTGCATATAGTTTAGTAAATAAATCATAACAAATTGAAAAATGGTTATTTTTGCATGGGATTTTTTCCCTCGTTTTCATAAAAACATCAAGAAAATTATAAAAGAATAAAATTGGCATTTCATTCATTTTTTATTTTCTGGTTCATTTTTACATTTTATGGCATTTATTTCATTTTCACTTGGTATATGTTACTTGCTGAATTTGGTATGGTCATTGTATTTCACATTTTGATGTAATTCTTTTTGCTATGGTTAGATTAGAGTATTAGGTTCCCCCTGGAATTTTGTCACATTTTTGTGATTTAATTTAAGATAGTTTTGAACCATCAACTTTAGGGTGATAAGGATTAGGGTTTCAAAACAATTAGGTGCAGTTTAGGGCATAATTTTGGGGTTTTAAAATTGATTTAAGTCTTGGGGTTTATATGGGGTATAGGGTACATAGTTAGGGTCCCCAAGAAATTTAATTAGAATTTTATAGTTAGTTTTACCATTTTTACTTGATTTTTGCAAATTGGTTGATATTGGTGTGTTTCCCACCTGGGCATTTCAATTGGGCTTGGGGCTTGGATCTTGCTTGTTGGGGTTGAGTAAGACCTTGGAGGATGATTGAAGACAAAGGATAGAGATTGATGCATGAATATTCCTTTCCTGGCAGATGGTCTTTTGAAGACATAGGAAATAGGAGAAATAGGCAGAGCTTTAGATTAGACTGAATTCTTCCACAAACATGGAAAGCATCTTGTGCTTCCATTCCTCCCAATGACTAAAAGTCCTTCTAAGATATTCACATCCCTCCTTTAGAGGGATAAGTGGCTTATCTTGGAAGTAGAACTTTGAGGGAACCTGTCTCTCATAATGTTAAACACTTATAGGCTCCCTTTGGTTGTCAGTAAGCTGTTTAGCATTCAACTTATTCTGTTAAGTGATTCTCTTCTGGAGCGTTGGCCTTGAAGAAAGAAGTTCATTGGAGATAAGAAGTTCATTGCATTGAAGATTGATAAAGATGATACCTGTTCATGTCAAAGCTGCTCAACTGTGGGATTAGGGTTTTACTGCTGTCTGAAGCTGTCAACTATTGGGGTTCATTGCTTGCTCAGGCTTGGTGTTGCTTGGAGTGTAGGGGATCATTGAAGAGTTGATTTTGGGGTTCACTTGAAGATGTTACTGTTTTGCTGTTAATCAACTGTCAGAGTTTGATGTTTTTCAGAGCTACTGTTGTAGGAGCGAGTGTGCTGTCAGAGCTGGTGTTGGGGTTTATTTTTCTTTTACTGTATTGATTGTTTGTTTGCTCAACTTGCCCTTAGGTTTGAAGTGAAGCCGTTTCACTTTGCCTATTGTTTTCCCAAGTTCGAGGTTTAGTGGGACTCCCTTGCCTCGCTTGTATTGCTGCATCTCATGCATTTTACTGTTTAACTGTATATATGCTGTTTCTTTTCCGTTTATCCCTTAGGATCTCTGTTTTTCTCTGTGCAAGAGAGAAATATGACAGACATTAGGCTTTCATCCATGTATGACAACATTAGGGTAGTTTTGATTCCCATCTCAAACCCTAGGTTTTAGAGTTCTTTCTCTTCTATCTCAAAAATCATTCAAAGCACAGTAATAAGATTTCAAACATCAATAAAAGACAGTTCTTGCGTAAAAGACTGGAAACCAATCAAACATCATTTTTGTCCGCTTGGACGGTTAATCAGGAGAAAACCTTTTTTTCAGAAAGATAAAAACAGTCAGACAAATCTGTGTCTTCCGTAGCCCGAACTACGTTTGCTCTGATCTTTCATGCTGTATGAAAGTACGTAGGCATAGGATGTGATATCCTAGCGAGCAACCTTCCCCTCCTTTCCCATAGGTAGGCGAACTACGTTGACTCTGATTTCTCGTTCCAGACGGGAATAAGTAGGCATAAAGTGCGATACTTTGCCGAGTCATTTTCTTTTCTTTTAACCCCAGACCTGTAGAATAGATAGAATAACAATCCGTACTAGAAAACAAGTGTGGATCCCGTCGAGTACGACGAACGTGAGGGGTGCTAATACCTTCCCCTTGCGTAACCGACTCCCGAATCCAGGATTTGGTTGCGATGACCATTCCTTTCCCGTCTTTGCGTTAGGTTTACTTCGAGCGTTTCCTTTCCCTCCTTTGGGATAAATAACGCACGGTGGCGACTCTTCTGTTCAGCCAGCGCCGATTTTCGCAGTAGCGAAAACTGGCGACTCTGCTGGGGATTCCAACGGTTCCCTACGCGAGTCAATCCTAGCGCTTGTTTTCCCGTTGTGGGTTTTGTATGGATTTACGTTTCTGTATTTACTTTCAGCATTATATTATTGTGATTATTGCTGCTGTGGGTATGAGGGGGTTCTATGATTGAGAGATAAGTCGGACCTGGGCTTGAGTGCACCTAGAATTAGAGTGGAAATTAGTGGGCGCGTGCTTGCTTTGCAGGCACTAGTGTCTCATGAAATCCACTCTTGGACAAGGTTCTTCTGGTTGACTTCTTTTTCAACCCTTTGGGTTGAGGGGGTTGTTGGTTAGTTGGATTGTCGACTCCAGGGACCGATCAATTGGAAGTTGGCTAAGTGAGGCCTCTTCAGGACATGATGATGCCACACCTTCTGGGTATCGTATCATCAGTCTTGAAAGTCTGTGACGCCGACGACCGCATAGGATGCCGTACCTTATGTCAGTTATTAGGGCACCTACCTGTGAGAGGGGTTAGGGCATGCAGGTAACTTGACCTCCCGATTACCGGTTTTCTTGATTGAGATTCAGTGGTGTTGATATTTGAGGACAGTATTATTGGGTCTGTCAGAGACCAGGTTGGAGCATTGTGGATGGTTTTGAGCAGTTTGTGGGTCTATTTGAGGCCAATAGTGTGGATTGGGCTTTGCAGCCAGGGGCACTTGATCCCTTGTTGCATTGCTTGCATATTGCATTGTTTTCATCATCATGTGCATATCATTAACGTGTGTCTGTGCTGCAGGTGCATTTTCATACTTCCCGATTCTAGTGCTCCGGACTTCTATCAGTTATTATGAGTACTTTGAGGAAGACTGTTGCGTATAAGTTGCCTACCCCTGATGTGACTTCTCTGTTGGGTCTGATTGCCCTAGCTGACGATGATGTGAAGAGAAGTTTTAGGAAGAGCTATGGGAAGCTGCTGAGTTTGGTTTGCAGGCCAACTACATATGAGCTGAATGGGTTATACACATTGATGCAGTTATATGATCCCTCCTTGAGGTGTTTTATGTTCCAGGACTTCATTTTGGCTCCGACCATGGAGGAGTACGCTGAATTTCTAGAGTTGCCAGTTCAGAACAGAGTGCCCTTCATTCATTTTGATGCTAAGCCTAAGCTGGAGGACTTAGCTGTTCCCTTGCATATGGATCCTGCAGAGTTGTTGTTGACTTCTTGGCATGGAGTTTCTGGGTTTTCTCTCAAGTTCTTGGTTGGCAAAGCTCAAGAATATGCCAAAAGTGGATGTTGGATTATGTTTAACGCTGTTCTGGCTTTGTGCATCTATGGGATTATACTGTTCCCTAATCTGCCTAAATTCGTTGATTTGGATGCATTCCACTTGTTTGCTGCAGGCAACCCGGTGCCTACCTTGATTGGAGATTTCTATCATTCCTTGCATTATAAGAATGAAAACAGAAGGGGGAAAAATGTCCATTGTTGGGTACCTTTGCTGAATATGTGGTTTGAGAGCCATCTGCCCAAGAAGGGTCCTTTCGTTGAGTCTGCAGATACAGCTGAGTGGTCTGAACGGCTAATGGGACTTTCCGCAGAAGACCTTGTCTGGTTCGATAGAGATTTATTTAGGGTCAGATATTATCCTCAGTTGCGCCGGGTTCCCCAACGTTCCTCTAATTGGAAGGAAGGGGTGTATTAACTACAACCCATCTTTGTTGGTTCGACAATTCGGGTATGCTTTGAAGAGTCCGCCGAAGGAAGAAGAAATATAGGAATATCTGTATTTCACTGGTGACCTGAGTGGGGAATTATTGGCCAAGATTCAGCATGCTTGGAACCAAATCTGCAGAAGGGGGAAACCATTACTAGGCAAGAATGATTGTCAAGCCTATATGCCTTACAAGGTGTGGATTCAAGAGAGGGTAAGACAGGTGCAGATGCCTTTTCCAGCAGTATCACGTCCTGTTCCCGTTCCAGTTGAGGAGCCCACTTCTGTGGCTATTGAGGTATATGAGCAGGTCGTAAAAGAAAAAGAAGACTTGATAAAGATCAATGAAGAGTTAGAGAAGGAATTGGCTCAAATCTGGAGGGAGAAAAACGAAGCTGTGTATTCCTTCCAACAGCAGACTGAGTTGGTAAGCAGGTTAGGTGCTGAACTGGCAGAAGAGAAAAAGAAGCGTGAACGCCTGGGAAAAGACTTCAAAAGCTCTCATGACATGTTAGAGTCCAAGAAGAAGTCACTCGATATAGCTTACCGGGAGATCTCTGCATTTAACAAAACCTGGAACGCCACGTTGACTGGCAATAAGGAAAGAGAAGACAAACTGAGGCTGCAGATCTCTGAGCTGGAAGGTCAGTTGAAAGCTAGCCAGAAGAGGTTGGAAGAAGAGGTTACGCGGAGGTATGATGTCCAGAATTCCTTGAACAAAGTTATCAAGTGCAAGAAGGAGTCTGCATCTCAGAAACAGAAGTTAGATGACTGCTTTGGAGAAGGGGCATGGGAGGAATCTATTGGTGATTTACGGCGTGTTCTCAAGCGAAGAGATCTACTTATCGAGGGATTGCTTTCTCAACCAGACCATCAGAAGACCAAAAGGCTGCTGGAAGAGTATCGGGCGTATGGCCGCACGTGATCGTTTTATGTACTATTGTGTATGCTTTATTTGCATCGTGCTGACCATCACCAGGATTGTTGGTTGAGGTCATGCCTCCTTGTTATTGTATATTGTATTCCCGGTTCGGGGGGTCTTTCAGCAATAAATGAGTTGTTTCTTATGTGAATGTATCTGAGCTTCTTATCACCGCATTGTCACAGCACTGCACGACACAAAAGCACATTGGCACTAGAATTAGGGAGTGATATTCCCTAATGCACAGACACATGTTGCATTTGCATACACATTCATATTGCATTTACCAGGTAATTATTGAACTGTATCTCATTTCTTGCATCTCGTCAGGTTTTTCCAGGATTGAAAGTCAACGTCCTCACCGATACTCTACTCGCACCAACTGCAAAAGAGTCATGGACCGGATGCAAAACGAGATGCAGGAGATGCGTGAAAAGCTGGCGATGTTCATACAGACGATGGAGACAGTTGTGAAGGGGCAGGAAAGCCTGCAGACTTTGGTGCAGCCATTACTGGCGAGAAGTGCTGGGAACGGAAACGAAGACCACAATTCTGTACGTGTTGAAACCATTCATGGGGATGGTACTCCTACGCCTGTAGCTCCACCTGTGGTGAATATACCTGTTGTGAATGTGAACAATGGCGCTGGCGCCGGGAATGGTAATACATGAATTGGTAATGAGACTGTCATTAACAATGTTGGATTCGGAGACGCCAATCTAGGTGGTGGTAACAATGGAGGTAATGGCTTTGGCAACAACGGGTTCGGCTATAACGATCAGGGGTTTGATTATGTCAATCAGGATGGGAAGTTCGGCTTCAACGCTCAGGGTTTCGGATATGATGGTTTTGGTAATGCTAATCAGGGCTATGGTGGATTCGGTAACGGAAATGGTGTTGGAGTAATGCCTTTTGGACCTGCCGGGGTCACTCAAGGGTATGGTAACAGAGGACGGGGTCCTATGATGAATCAGATTGGATTTGGTCGTAACAATGGGTATGACGGGTATGGAAATGAGAATGTTAATTGGGTTGAAGACCAACAGGAGGATGCCTTTTCTGGTAGAGGTATGGAAGGACCTGTGGATCCTGTGCAGAGGATCAGAATGCTTGAGGAACAAATGAAGGGTGTTGTGAATCAGAATACTTCGGGTTTAGATATGACTACAATGGGATTGGTACCTGGCCTGAGGGTACCGCTGAAGTTTAAAGCTCCCACGTTTGATAAGTATAAGGGAGACACTTGCCCAAAGGTGCATGTTCGCTCTTACTACAGACGAATGTCCGCGTACTCGAATGATGAAAGAATGCTGATGCATTTCTTTCAAGATAGCCTGTCCGGACCGTCGCTGGAGTGGTATATGGGGCTGGAGCCCACTCAGATCAAAACATGGAGGCAACTGGCTGAGGCGTTTGTGACACATTACAAATATAACAGTGACCTGGCACCAAACAGGGTCCAGCTGCAAGGCTTGTCACAGAAAACTGGGGAGAGTTTCAAAGAATATGCGCAAAGGTGGCGCGACATGGCGGCCAGAGTGCATCCTCCTCTAGTGGAGAAGGAGATGAACGATATGCTCATTGGAACATTCACGGGGATATTCTATGAGAAGTTGTTTCTTGTTGCGTTGGGCAGTTTCTCTTATCTGATCTTGATGGGTGAAATGATTGAGAATAGTATTAAGGTGGGAAGGTTCCAAGCTGGGGAGTCTACTTCGTCAGGAGGTAATAGAAAAGCATTTGGGGGTCGACGTCGGGGTGATTCCAGTGCAGTGTTTGGTGGCAGGGGCAGGGGCAGAGGAAGACATCAGTATGCTCAGCCGCAGCAGATAGCTAGTGTCACGATCCCGATTCCTCAACAAAGACAGCAACAACAACAACAACCACAGCAACAGCAGGGACAAAATCCTGGCCAGAGAAGGGTACAAAACGCAAGACCGAAAAGAGTGTTCGACGCGCCTCCTTCCACATATGCAGAACTCCTCCATACTCTGCTAGGTTTGAACTTGGTCGAAAAGAGGACTTTGGCACCGCCTACTGGGGCAGTACTTCCTTACGGATATGATGCCAACAAGCATTGCGAGTTTCATTCCGGGGCACCCGGGCATGACATAGAAGCTTGTCAGGCATTTAAACATAAGGTTCAGGATTTATTGTATAGAAAAGCTATTAACTTTGGATAGGCAAGTCCAAATATAGTGCAGCAGCCTATGCCCAATCATGGGGCAAACGCCATTTTGACTGAGGAGAATCTGAATCTAGTGACGGATGTCAATGAGCTGAAGACACCGTTGGGTGAGATTAAAAACAGGTTGTTAAAATGGGGTGTATTCCCGGGGTGTGACGAATTTTGCTTGGATTGTTGGGTACAGCCAGAGGGTTGTAATAATTTGAAACAGGGTATTCAGGCTTTGATGAATGAAGGTACCTTGCAGTTTGATAGAACCGCAGTTGAAGAGCCTGTAGAGGCATTGTGTGAGGGGCGGAACGATGTTGCTACGGTGACGATTCCAAGGAAAACAATAACGATCACGGCGCCCTCCAGGCGGCCAACGATCACAATTACCAAAACAGGACCAGTTCCTTTTGAAAGTACCAAAGCAGTGTCGTGGACTTACGGGTTGGAGGTATATTGCAACGGTAAGAAGATCGAAGTCAATGGACAACCAGCTGGGGTTGTAGATAATGTTGTCGGAACCGGGGGTATGACCAGAAGCGGAAGAATCTTCACGTCACCCGAGGTAGAGGCGGAAAGATTAGCCAAGGGTAAAGCTAAGGCAACTGAGAGTGGTCCTTCTCAGTCTAACGAAAAAGAAACGTCACTGAAAGATGTAGAGGAATTTATGCGTCTTATCCATAAAAGTGACTACAAAATTGTGGAGCACCTTCAACAAACGCCTTCAAAGATCTCCATATTATCGCTGCTATTGTGTTCCGAGGCCCATCGGAACGCTCTGCTGAAGATTCTAGACACGTCGTTTGTACCCCAAGATGTTTCTGTGAATCAGTTAGAGGGGGTGATGGCGCACGTGAATGCAGGCCATAGTTTGGGGTTCACTGATTTTGATTTGACCCCGAGGGGAAGAGAGCATAATATGGCGCTGCACGTCTCAGTCGAATGCAGGGGCACGGTCATGTCCCATGTGTTGGTGGATACAGGGTCTTCCTTGAATATGCTTCCGAAGAAAGCAATGATGAAATTGGATATCAGGGGGATCATTTGTACACCCAGTGACTTGGTGGTCAGGGCAATTTGATGGTACACGGAAGTCAGTTTTCGGATCCATAACATTGTCGTTGCAAGTGGGGCCTGAAATCTTTGAAACTGAATTCTATATAATGGACATCCAGCCAGCGTATAGTTGTCTTCTTGGCCACCCATGGATGCATGCTGCCGGGGCAGTCACATCCACGTTACACCAGAAACTGAAGTATATGGTGGGGGACAGTGTCGTCACAGTTTGTGGAGAGGAGGATATACTGGTCAGCCATTTGTCGTCGTTCAAGTATGTGGAGGTCGACGGCGAAATCCATGAGACACCCTGTCAAGCCTTTGAGGGGTTGTGAATTAAGGACAAAGCTTCAGGGCCAAGCAAAGCATCAGAGGTGGCAGTGTCGTCGTACAAAGAGGCTCAGGCTCTAGTGCAGGCAGGCCAAACCAAGGGCTGGGGTCAAGTGTTGGATATTCCCGTGAAGAATGACAAGTACGGGCTCAGATATCATCCTTCATCATCAACGCCTACCGCAGGGGCACCCCGTCTCAAAGGACCAATAACAATTACGGCTAGGGGGGTATGTTACGAGACCATCAATGCTGTTTCAAATTCCGAGGAAGGGGACAGCGATTGCGACATGGACGCCTGGATTCAGCCGAGCGTGCCAGGACAAGGGCTTTGCAATTGGTCTATTCGGGAGACTGTTCCTGTGACAACGAAACAGTAATGCTTTGTTTTATTAATTGTTGAACAATCCGGTGTCCTACCCGGGGCATCGTGATTTTGCTTAGGGCCATTCTGTTATGTACATTGCACTGTTTAATCGTTAAATAAAAGGCGTTTTTTCATGTACAAATATTGTGATCTCTGCTTTTCCTGTTTTTATTTTTACAATAAAATGGCAACGTGGTTATTTGCTTTGTATGTGTTTTGAAGCATTTAACCGTTTCCTTTGCAGGATTACTATTTCAGATGACATCTATGAACCGCCTATGACTCACTTCGACTTTGAGCACCCGGTATTTCAGGCCGAAGAAGAGATTGTTGAAGATGGCGACGTACCAGAAGAGCTGATCTGGTTATTGAAACAAGAAGAAAGAATCATTCTGCCTCATGAAGAGGTCATCGAGATTATCAACTTGGGGTCGGAAGGGGTTGAGAAAACATCCGTATAGGGGCTGCGCTGCAAAGCGACATCAAGCAAAGGTTGATTGAGATGCTCAGGGAGTATAGTGATGTATTTGCTTGGTCGTATGAGGATATGCCTGGATTGGATACGGATATGGTTGTTCACCGTCTGCCACTGCGAGAGGAATGCCCGCCTATTAAGCAGAAACTCCGAAGACCAGACATGGCTGTGAAGATTAAGGAGGAAGTTCAAAAACAGTGGGATGCTGGTTTCTTAGCTGTTACAAAATATCCCTCATGGGTCGCTAATATTGTGCCAGTGCCAAAGAAAGACGGTAAAGTGCGAATGTGTGTAGACTACCGTGACTTGAACAGAGCGAGCCCGAAAGACGATTTTCCACTTCCTCACATTGATGTGCTGGTTGATAACACTGCTCAATTCTCTGTATTCTCCTTCATGGATGGCTTCTCGGGCTATAATCAGATTAAAATGGCGCCAGAAGACATGGAGAAGACTACTTTCATTACTCCTTGGGGAACATTTTGTTACAAAGTGATGCCCTTCGGATTGAAGAATGCTGGGGCAACATATCAACGTGCTATGACGACTCTCTTTCATGACATGATGCATAAAGAGATCGAGGTTTATGTTGATGATATGATTGTCAAATCCCAGACGGAGGGGGAGCATTTGGTTAATCTGCTGAAATTGTTCAAGAGGCTTAGGAAGTTCAGGCTGAGACTGAACCCTAACAAGTGCACCTTCAGGGTGAGATCGGGTAAACTGCTGGGGTTTATCGTGAGCGAAAATGAATAGAGGTTGATCCTACGAAAATAAAAGCAATACAAGAAATGCCGACGCCTAAAACAGAAAAAGAAGTACGCGGGTTTTTAGGGAGGTTGAACTATATCACCCGGTTCATATCTCACTTAACCGCAACATGCGAGCCATTATTCAAGCTGTTAAAGAAGGACCAGGTTGTGGCCTGGAATGAAAATTGTCAAAAGGCGTTCGACAAGATAAAAGAATACTTGCAGGAACCTCCTGTGTTGATACCCCCAGTGGCCGGGAGACCGTTGATTATGTATTTGACAGTTCTTGAGGAAAGTATGGGTTGTGTTCTCGGTCAACACGACGAGATTGGGCGCAAAGAGCATGCGATCTACTATTTGAGTAAGAAGTTTACTGACTGTGAGTCCAGATACTCAATGCTCGAGAAAACGTGTTGTGCGCTAGCCTGGGCCGCCAAACGTTTGAGGCAATACATGCTAAATCATACAACCCTGCTCATTTCAAAGATGGATCCAATCAAATACGTGTTTGAGAAGCAAGCACTCTCCGGAAGAATTGCCCGATGGCAGATGGTGTTAACCGAATATGATATTCAGTATGTCTCGCAAAAGGCTATTAAAGGTAGCGTCTTGTCAGAGTACCTTGCAGAGCAGCCTGTTGAGGACTACCAATCGATGAAGTTTGATTTTCCTGACGAGGATATCATGTACCTAAAGATGAAAGATTGGGAAGAACCGTTGCCGAACGAAGGACCAGAGTTGGGTTCCAAGTGGCAGTTAATATTTGATGGAGCTGTGAATTCCTATGGTAGCGGAATAGGTGCAATTATTACTACTCCTCAGGGGTCGCACATCCCCTTTACTGCCCGATTGACCTTTCTCGTTACCAATAATGAGGCTGAATACGAGGCTTGCATCATGGGTCTTGAAGAAGCTATTGACTTGCGAATCAAACATCTGGATGTATACGGAGACTCAGCTCTAGTGGTGAATCAGATAAAAGGAGAATGGGAGACACGTCAGCCCAATTTGATACCATATATGAATTATGCAAGGAGACTGTTGCCTTTCTTTGACAAGGTGGAATTGCATCATGTGCCGCGAGCAGAAAATCAAATGGCCGACGACCTCGCGACATTGGCTTCGATGTATAAAGTTAACTTCTGGGACGAGGCTCCCCGGATTGTTATCTCCCGACTTGATAGGCCTGCCTTCATATTTGCTATTGACGAAGCATCTGATGATAAACCCTGGTACTATGACATCCAGAATTTCCTGAAGAACAAGGAGTATCCGGCTGGGACATCCAGTCGAGATCAGAAGACTCTCAGGAGATTGGCTGGCAATTTCTATTTGAATCCAGACGGTGTCCTATACAAGAGAAACCACGACTTGGTGTTGCTACGTTGTGTAGACGAGAAAGAGGCGAAGTTGCTCATGGAAGAGATACACGAGGGTACATTTGGTACACATGCTGGTGGGCATGCTATGACGAGGAAATTGCTGCGGGCAGGTTATTACTGGCTAACTATGGAAACAGACGGTTTCAAGTTTGCAAAGAGGTGTCATAAATGCCAAATTTATGCGGACAAGGTCCATGTACCCCCAATTCCTCTGAATGTGATGTCATCACCGTGGCCATTCTCGATGTGGGGAATTGATATGATTGGAAAGATCGAGCCTACGGCATCCAATGAACACCGGTTCATCTTGGTGGCAATCGATTACTTCACCAAATGGGTGGAAGCAGCATCATATGCCAATGTCACCAAACAAGTGGTCACCAGATTTATCAAACGAGATATTATCTGCAGATATGGAATCCCTGAGCGGATTATCACCGACAACGATTCGAATTTGAATAACAAGATGATGAAAGAGCTGTGCCAGCATTTTAAGATTGAACATCACAACTCTTCTCCTTACCGACCCAAGATGAATGGCGCTGTTGAAGCGGCCAATAAGAACATAAAGAAAATTGTTCAGAAGATGGTTGTGACGTACAAGGACTGGCACGAGATGCTACCTTTCGCTTTGCACGGTTATCGTACGACGGTACGCACATCAACCGGGGCAACCCCTTTCTCGTTGGTATACGGAATGGAGGCAGCGTTACCGTTGGAGGTTGAGATTCCTTCCTTGAGGGTTTTACGAGATGTCCAACTTGACGAGGCAGAATGGGTTAAAGATAGACTGAATCAGCTGAGTTTAATGGATGAGAAGAGGCTAGCTTCTCTCGCATACGGTAGGTTGTACCAGAGCCGGATGAAGAAAGCGTACGATAAGAAGATACACCCTCGAAGCTTTCAGGTGGGCGACCTTGTGCTGAAGAGGATTCTCCCGCCACAAACAGATCACAGGGGCAAATGGACCCCTAATTACGAAGGGCCATACGTTGTCAGGAAAGTCTTCTCAGGAGGAGCATTGTTGTTGTCCACCATGGACGGTGAAGACTTTATGTCGCCTGTGAATTCGGACGCAGTTAAAAAATACTTTGCTTAAAATTGACCCGCTGGACAGAAAAAAGAGAGTCCAGGCAAAAATGGGGCATCCTGGCGAACCAAAAAACAAAATAAAAGGTTCGGGCAAAAGTTAGGGATAAAATTGAAAAGATGTACACCCGCGAAGTCGAAAACCTACATTGGGAGACTTCGGCAAAAAAGGGTATCCCGGTGAATCGAAAACCCGCAAAGGGCGATTCACACAAAAGTTAGGGATTTAAAAGGCAAATGACTGCGGTCCGAATCTGAGACTACATTGCTTAGTGGTTTGGGAGCGCCTGAGGGTTCGTTTATCCAACACAATCTCTTCCGAAAATTGAATACCGGGAAAGAAACGGAGTCAGGCGAGTCATAGGAGGATCAACTCATGATGTTTGTCTGCACCACGTCGCCGACATGTGTACAAATCCATTTTGTATTTTGTATTTTTATGCTTTCTGTGCATATATGTATGTGTGTGTGCGTAACTTCCTCTTTTCAGGAGTTGCATCCGATGTACAAAACTTTGCCTATTCAGAGGCCTGTTATTAATAAAACATGTTATTCAGCATTTGATGTTTGTGCTTTACTGTTTTGTATGTGGAAAACGTTGATGTTCCGATGAACTTGCATGTGCATAACTTTGCTGGCCCTTGCCAATAATTGCTAAAACTTCGAATTGACTGAAGTAATGTCACGGACACTAACCCGAATAGATTTGGTTGTATAGATTTGTCTTGCCTCGTCTGTGTTTTGCAAGGTCCTCACCTTTGAAACAAACGATCAGGAAATTGTGGCCTCAGCCGGAGGTTCGTGGTGAAAGACTTGATTTGGTGTGACGCTAATCCCCATGCAGGTTGCGCCTCACCCCAGGAGTTGAAATGTGTTATCCCTTACCGAAGAGGGATCAATCTCCCCAGCTAGTTGTAGCTTACCCCCCACAGGACATCCCCAGCGAGACAGGATCAGTGTCTCATGCAGAGTTTATACTCCCCAGAGAGTTGAAGATGCGCGCATTCAATCCCCAACTAGGAGGATCTCCCCGACGCGTAACCAAAATAGTAAGTTCAGAAAGGAGTATCCCCACCGAGGATGGTTTTCTTTCTCCTCGCAGGTCGTCATGCCTTCGTCAGGATGATTATCCCCAGCGGAGTGGTAGTTTCGAGTTCATAAACTGTACCCAGACAGTTGTCTCCCAGATGGGTCGCTTCTTCCCCAGTAGGAGTTAGTCTTCCCAGCAGGTGTTATTCTTTCCTCCAGTGGAAATTGATGTGTAATCTCTCCCCGGCAGAGTGGGTTGTGTCTCCGGCATTTATTTTGCCAGAATGTTTCGCGATATCTGTTCGTCCCCAACAGGGTGGTATTTCGTCCTCAACGGCCGTGTTGAAGCAAGCTTATCAGAGCTCTCCAGCAGTCTGAGCCTGCATTTGCATTTGCATGCATTATCATGTTTGCATCTACCCAGAAAACGCGTAGCATTTCCATGTCGTATGGAGCATTACGCCATTGCCAAACATACGCATTTTAAAACATAAATCAGGTTGGTTAACCTTTTGTTTTTCAGGTGTGTTTCTCAACAGGAGTACGGGGTTCTATCTCAGATCCATTAACAGACGATCAAAGTCTCGCCGTGAGACATATGATGATACAGTTCTCATTATCATTCCCCACGGAGTTACTGGCTGAAGTTTCTCTTATCCGACCAGCGGAGTGTTTTTCTTCAGGTTTGCTGTTGCGGCAGCATTTCAGGGTTTCATAAATCACGATTTCAGAAATGGTCACTTGTTGTCGAAACGGGTGTCGGGCCGTTATTTTCAGGATATCCCTAGTGGAGTTAGCTACTACTGCAAACAGGCTAGGACGCTATATCCAAGGTTATATTTTCTTGTATGAAGCAGGCGGAAGAACTTTCCTGTATGTATCAGGCAGACGTGTTGTATTTTCCCGTAAGAATCAGGCGGGTGAACTTTCCTGTATGTATCAGGCAAACGTATTGTATTTTCCCGTAAGAATCAGGCGGAAGAACTTTCCCCTATGTATCAGACAGATGTGTTGGATTTTCCTGTATGTATCAGGAAAATGAGTTGTATTTTCCCGTATGAAGCAGGCGGAAGAACTTTCCTGTAAGGATCAGGCAGATGTGTTACGATGTGTTATCTTTCTCGTATGAAGCAGGCGGAAGAACTTTCCTGTAAGTATCAGGCATATATGTTACGATGTGTTATCTTTCCCGTATGAAGCAGGCGGAAGAACTTTCCTGTAAGTATCAGGCAGATGTGTTACGATGTTATCTTTTCCCGTATGAAGCAGGCGGTAGAACTTTCCTGTAAGTGTCAGGCAGATGAGTTGTCTTTTCCCGTAAGAATCAGGCGGATGATATTTCCTGTACTCAGACAGATGAATGTTCCTGTATCCAGACAGATGATTTTCCCGTATGAAGCAGGCGGATGAACTTTCCTGTAAGTATCAGGCAGATGACTTTTCCCGTATGAAGCAGGCGGATGAACTTTCCGGTATCCAGATAGATAATTCTCCCCGGATAGCCAGAGTATGTGAGTTGTGTTCCGATGTTTGACAAAAGTATTTTTCCCAAGGAAGTCGCCGTGATTTCCTCGTGTTACTATCCCTAGTAGAGTCCTCCTCAAAGCCGTTTGTGGGAGGGGACCAACGGATTTGGCTACTGCAGAGGTAGGCAGAGAAACGGTATTCAAATAATTTTCCCATATGAAGCAGGCGGATGGATTTTCCTGTAATCAGGCATACGACTTTTCCCGTACGAAGCAGGCGGACAGAGTTTCCTGTAATCAGGCAGATGACTTTTCCCGTATGGAACAGGCGGATGAATCTCTCGTATTCAGGCATATAGTTTTCTCATGATAAGACAGAGTATGTGTCTCAGGACAAGACAAAGTGTGTTCAGATATTTGACAGAACTGTTTCCCCAGCGAGGTCGTCAGGATTTCTCTGTGTTAACAGAATATGGACAAAGTTTTATCCCCGCGCTAATAGAATCTTTTTCAGGCTGATGAAAATAATTCCCAGCCCGGTCGCTAATTGATCAGTTTGTTGTCGTAACAACCAGATCCAGTCAGCGGGCGGTGTTGTCCAAGCAGTTGCTGCAGTTTATTTCTGCGGTTGGCAAATTTCTGGGTTCTTGGTATTCAACCGTCTCGTACCTCGATGTTTGAAGGTTGTTCGCTCTTCACCCAGTCGGGTCCAAGCCGCTTGAATAGGGGCAGCTGTTGCACCCCAACATTTGACCAATCGATTCACATATCTGGTTTATGTTTCGACGCATTTTGCATCTGCATTCGCATACTGCATGCATTGCAATTTTCTCAGTCAGATTGATTTTATCGGGATTGCAGCCCCTGGCATTTCAGGCCAGTTTGAATAAGTGTATTTTTGAGAATTGGTGCTCGTTCCTTGTTGTTTTCAGGCCATCTCGGTGCCCGGGTTTCGCTATGGTTGCGCAATCGTTCTCTAATCGATTTAATCGGCTTTCTGGCATTTTTAGTTTTTTTCTTTTATTTTTTAGATTTTTAATGCATTTAATAGATTTTTTTAATAGATTTATTTGTTTTTTTAGATATTAAATAGGTTAGTTTTTTTTATATAGAGTTTAATAGATTTTAAATCTAGATTTTTTAATAGAAGTAAATAGTTTTTTAGATTTTTTAAATAGATATTCCCTTTTTAAAAAAATAGTTTTAATGGTTTTTTTTAGTCTATTAGATATTAGTTTTTTTTTGCATTAAATAGAATAGTTTAATATAGATTTTAATATAGATTTTAGATTTTTTTAAATAATTTTTTGATATAGTTTAAAAAAAGGGGAGTATAATAATGTGAGATTTTGGCTTAATAAATAAGTGATAAAGTTTTCAATATAGAATTTAATAGGTTTTTTATAGATTTTATTAGTTTTTTTTAAATTGATTTTATAGATTTAATATAGGATTTAGATAGTTTTTAGATATTAAATAATATTTTTCTGTATTAAATAGGTTAGTTAGAGTTAATTTTGTTTTTTAGGATTAATTAGGGTTTTTATTATTAATTTTTGTTTAGTTAATTAGGGTTTTTAATCAATTTTCGTTTAGTTAATTAGGGTTTAATTAGGTAGCTCATTAGCATTTAATTAGGTTTTAATTAATTAGAATCAAAGTCATTAATAATGGGCCAGGTGTCCAGTCAAGGCCCAAGTCAGAGGAGTCCAAATTGCCAAGTGTCTTATAAATAGTCATGCCACGCGTGTCATCATCTTTTCAGCCACCTCACACAGCCATTGCCAACTCACAGACCCACTCTCCCTCTCCTCACACGTGTAACCCTCACCTCTTCTCTCAGTGCCACACGTCCGCTTCAGACTCCACCACAGCCACACCTCTTGCATGCCCGCCAGCTGTAATCCACTACCGCCTCCTCGCCGGAACACATGCATGCGCCGCCGGACCACTTCCCTTCATCCGCAACCGTCGTCAGAGATCGTTGAGGCTGCCGGAAACTGAATTTTCCCCCAGAAAATTCATCCAAGCATCTTTCGATCTTCTTCATCCTCCATCAATCTCGCCAGAGATTCAAAGACCTCGCCGGAGAACTCATCAGAACCACCGTGTTTTCCAGAGAACCTTCAACGAGCAAGATCAATCTTCAACTGATTTTTTCCACATTCCTCAGCATGTTCTTCATCCAATTCCAGGAAGATTCAAACGACCAAGATTCATCTTTTTCGTTCGTCAATATTTCCAGAAATCTTCAACGACCAAGAACATTCATCTTCCTCCTCTCCAGATCTCCTCAACACCATCAACGAAGTCATCACGCGGACATCTTGATTTCTCCAAGATCGCCAGAACGCCAAGATCGCCATCAAGCTTGATAATCTTCATCTGTCACGCCCAGAAATCAACATCGTTGCCGTCACATCTCCAGGTTCCCTTCGAAATTGCTTTGAACTTGTTTAGTTTGGTTGTTGTTAGCGGTAGAACTGGGTGATTTTTGTATGGTTGAGAGGATAGCATAGAGTGAGATCAAAGTTCGTGTTTAGTTGAGAGAGGTATGCAGAGTTCAAATTGAAGCTAGGTTAGGGAGAAATGATATGAACTGAGAGACTGAAGCATAGTTGGAGATAGGTATTGATGAACAAGTTTTGTGAAGGGGAGGGTTTTGATTAGAGTGTTTCAGAGTGTTTGGGAGGACGGAGGATGGAGAGGGCGTGGAGGCGCCGTTAGGGTTTGGGAGGAGGATGATGAACAGTAGTGAGGGAATGTGAGGTAACTTAGGTTTTGTTGTTAGTACTGAGGGGGAATTGGATTCGAGCCTTAGGCCCATGGTGTTGGTTTGCTGGTCGTCTCCCCCCGTTTCCCCATTGACACCCCCTTCAATGCATTTTTGTTTTGGGCCATAGCCCATACTTGCTATCCGCACCCCCAATCTGGGCCCAATCAGGAATACAATGCGAATAAATGTTATTCGCCCCCCCCCCCCCCCCCCCCCCCCCGTTTTTTTTTTCTTTTCCTTATTTTTTAGGCTTTTCTGAGTAGTACTGGGCCTAGCGCGCTGTCTATGCACACCCCCCTCCTGAGCCCAAGTCCCTTCTGAACTGTAAATAATTGCTATTCGCCACGCATATTTTTCATTTTTAATTGATTTTTCATTTTTTCATGTTTGCATATAGTTTAGTAAATAAATCATAACAAATTGAAAAATGGTTATTTTTGCATGGGATTTTTTCCCTCGTTTTCATAAAAACATCAAGAAAATTATAAAAGAATAAAATTGGTATTTCATTTATTTTTTATTTTCTGGTGCATTTTTACATTTTATGGCATTTATTTCATTTTCACTTGGTATATGTTACTTGCTGAATTTGGTATGGTCATTGTATTTCACATTTTGATGTAATTCTTTTTGCTATGGTTATATTAGAGTTTTAGGTCCCCCCTGGAGTTTTATCACATTTTTGTGATTTAATTTAGGATAGTTTTGAACCATCAACTTTAGGGTGATCAGGATTAGGGTTTCACAACAATTAGGTGCAATTTAGGGCATAGTTTTGGGGTTTTAAAATTGATTTAGGTCTTGGGGTTTATATGGGGTATAGGGTACATAGTTAGGGTCCCCTAGAAATTTAATTAGGATTTTATAGTGAGTTTTGCCATTTTTACTTGATTTTTGCAAATTGGTTGATATTGGTGTGTTTCCCACCTGGGATGTTGCTTTCTTTAATGGGTTTTGGGCATTTCAATTGGGCTTGGGGCTTGGATCTTGCTTGTTGGGGTTGAGGAAGACCTTGGAGGATGATTGAAGACAAGGGATAGAGATTGATGAATGAAGATTCCTTTCCTGGCAGATGGTCTTTTGAAGACATAGTAAATAGGAGAAATAGGCAGAGCTTTAGATTAGACTGAATTCTTCCACAAACATGGAAAGCATCTTGTGCTTCCATTCCTCCCAATGACTAAAAGTCCTTCTAAGATATTCACATCCCTCCTTTGGAGGGATAAGTGGCTTATCTTGGAAGTAGAACTTTGAGGGAACCTGTCTCTCATAATGTTAAACACTTATAGGCTCCCTTTGGTTGTCAATAAGTTGTTTAGCATTCAACTTATTCTGTTAAGTGATTCTCTTCTGGAGTGCTGGCCTTGAAGAAAGAAGTTCATTGGAGATAAGAAGTTCATTGCATTGAAGATTGATAAATATGATACCTGTTCATGTCAAAGCTGCTCAACTGTGGGATTAGGGTTTTACTGCTGTCTGAAGCTGTCAACTGTTGGGGTTCATTGCTTGCTCAGGCTTGGTGTTGCTTGGAGTGTAGGGGATCATTGAAGAGTTGATTTTGGGGTTCACTTGAAGATGTTACTGTTTTGCTGTTAATCAACTGTCAGAGTTTGATGTTTTTCAGAGCTGCTGCTGTAGGAGCGGGTGTGCTGTCAGAGCTGGTGTTGGGGTTTATTTTTCTTTTACTGTATTGATTGTTTGTTTGTTCAGCTTGCCCTTAGGTTTGAAGTGAAGCCGTTTCACTTTGCCTATTGTTTTCCCAGGTTCGAGGTTGAGTGGGACTCCCTTGCCTCGCTTGTATTGCTGCATCTCATGCATTTTACTGTTTTACTGTATATATGCTGTTTCTTTTCCGTTTATCCCTTAGGATCTCTGTTTTTCTCTGTGCAAGAGAGAAATATGACAGACATTAGGCTTTCATCCATGTATGACAACATTAGGGTAGTTTTGATTCCCATCTCAAACCCTAGGTTTTAGATTTCTTTCTCTTCTATCTCAAAAATCATTCAAAACACAGTAATAAGATTTCAAACATCAATAAAAGACAGTTCTTGCGTAAAAGACTGGAAACCAATCAAATGTCATTTTTGTCCGCTTGGACGGTTAATCAGGAGAAAACCTTTTTTCAGAAAGATAAAAATAGTCAGACAAATCTGTGTCTTCTGTAGCCCGAACTACGTTTGCTCTGATCTTTCATGTTGTATGAAAGTACGTAGGCATAGGATGCGATATCCTAGCGAGCAACCTTCCCCTCCTTTCCCGTAGGTAGGCGAACTACGTTGACTCTGATTTCTCGTTCTAGACGGGAATACGTAGGCATAAAGTGCGATACTTTGCCGAGTCATTTTATTTTCTTTTAACCCCAGACTTGTAGAATAGATAGAATAACAATCCGTACTAGAAAACAAGCATGGATCCCGTCGAGTACGATGGACGTGAGGGGTGCTAATACCTTCCCCTTGCGTAACCGACTCCCGAATCCAGGATTTGGTTGCGATGACCATTCCTTTCCCATCTTTGCGTTAGGTTTACTTCGAGCGTTTCCTTTCCCTCCTTTGGGATAAATAACGCACGGTGGCGACTCTTCTATTCAGCCGGTGCCGATTTTCGCAGTAGCGACATATATATATATATATATATATATATATATATATATATATATATATATATATATATATATATATATATATATATATATATATATATATATATATATATATATATATATATATATATATATATATATATATATATATATATATATATATATATATATATATGAGTGGGGATCAACTTACCCCAAGAGTAAGTTTTTTTAACTTACTTTACATCATAGCCTTTAAATTGAATATAATCTAGCGGTTAAATTAGCATTTTTTATACTTATAATCATTCAATTAAATATAATTTAAAGGCTATGATTGTGGAGTAAGTGGATCCTCTCTCTCTCTCTCTCTCTCTCTCTCTCTCTCTCTCTCTCTCTCTCCTATTTTTATTTTTATTCTTCTTCATTCTCTTTACTTCCAGCTTTAAGTTTTTGTTTGATATAGGTTTCATCGCTTTATAAGACTAGCAAGATTTAGGATTTTGATTTATGTTTGTATATATTTGTTTGGATAACCTATAATTGGTTAGAATAAGTGTCCAAATTATTAGTTTGTTTAACATTATATATAGGATATAATATAAAATGTTTATGAGTTTAATCTAGATTTATTTAAACCACTAAATTTAAATCAATATAAATTTCATCAAAATTCCTAGTATCTCATATCCATTAGTTTGTAACCCTTTATTCACCGAGTATAATTAATCCAATTACACATTGTTTTAAAAAGGTTTTTAAAACAATTTTACCTCCTCGAAAACTCTGATTCACAATTTTTAAACTAACATAGTCTATTCAAGCTCCTCCATTTTTGACTTTTATGTAGCCATTTCACCAACAATTGGCATTAGGAGCTTGATATTTTAATCAGGGTATCACTATTAAAAAAGTATTAATATAGTCAAGAACGGTCCTAAGGGTGTATACAATCGAGCTCCTCTTTTTATGGGATAAAATTATATGTATTTGAAAGATTTTATATATGTTCACCTCATGTTTTTTAGCTTGCAGGTTTGGGTTGCATTCCAAGAAGGCCCTTTTATTCCTAAAAGTACCATTGATTGTTTATTTAAGAAACCCCTCAAGGATTACAATGGTGGTGAAATAAATAAAACTTCTTAAAATTTAAAAGCGAGAAATATACTTATCTATGATTTAAGCATTAATGTAAACATTCCTATATCAGATTGTAAGACTGTTAAAGCAATGTGAAATGTGCTTCAAGTTCTCCACGAGGAAACTTAATACAGTAAGCAATCTAATATTAATCCTTTGACATAATTTTGTGAAATCTTATGCATGGAGATATGTATTTTTTGTTATATGATGAAATTGATTTATGAGGAAAATTAGTCTCAAACATTCAGATAATAACTTAATAAAACTCATAAAGTTAAATCCACCTAGAAAGTGGGATGACAAGAAGAAGGAATAAAATAAAATATCATGTTATGAGTGTGGTAAGCAATGACATATTAAGACTAACAATATATGTTTAGTGAAGTGTAAAATCCAACAAATATTCTACAAGAAAAAAGGAAAAGCTGCTAAGGGTCGTAGAGCATACATTGCTTGAGAAGCTAATGAAAACTACTCGCCTTTCTACTACGACTCCAATGAGGATGTAATTTCTTATATGTATTTAATATTGCAACCTCATTACCTTCTTACAATGCATTATCAACCTCATTGCATGAAATGCATGAAGAGGCTTTGAATGCTTTTAAGAAAATATCCCTCTAAAAAAACATTGGAGGGAGAAATTTTATAACTCAAAGATTCTTTAAGATCTCTAAAATAAGACCGTGTATATGTTATGACGAACCATTTTAGTATGCCAAAAGTTGTAACCTTGTGAGTGTGAGATTTGTCTAAATTATAAAAATGAACTTAACAAGTTAAAGGGAAAAATAATAAAACTCTCTAAAAATCCTATAATTTTCACTATGATACATAATAATGATAATAAATTTTTTATAAAACCATACAAGAAGTACGCCTAAAAAATGTCTCTTCTAAAGTAACATGTCGTTATTGTAGATGGATTGTAGATATTATGTCTAATTGCCAAGTTAGGAATGTAAAAGTTTTTAATGGACTTATGACATTATTTTAAAAGATTTTTGAGACTAACCTTTAATGGTCTAACATAAGTTGGGGTACCTAAATTTCCTTCATAACATATATGTAGGAGTGTCTTAAGATCACAAACATGATAGGGATCTTGGATAATGGATGTTCATGACACATGACGGGAGATACGTCTATGTTCTTTGACTTCAAGGAAAAGGAGTACGGTTATGCCACTTATGGAGATAACAATTGAGGTAAAATATTGGGAGAAGATATTATGGAAAATCCATCCACAACTACCATTGATGGTGTTTTACTTATGAAAGAGATTAAATATAATCTTCTAAGCATAAGTCAATTATGCAACAAAGGGTAAACTACAAATTTCAATACCATAGGTTGTATAATATAACACATGCATGATAATGAGATAGTGTCTACGGATTGTAGAGTTTAAAATTCCTATACTCTTAAACTTGATGATGTGTCAAATAATGATACCAAATGTTTAGTCACCTGGTGTTAAGACTCTTGGTTTTGGTATTGACGTTTAGGTCATGTTCATTTTGATCTAATAAATAAGATATTATCCAAAAACCTAGTATTTAATTTACATAAAATAAAATTTTCTAAAGAGAAATTAACTGATGCATGCCAAATGAAAAAGCAAATATTAGTGTCTTTTAAATTGAAAATTTTTGTTTCTAACAACAAAATCTCTTGAGCATCTTCATTTAGACCTCTTTGGTCCCTCTAGGACTAAAATTCTAGTAAAAAACATTATGCTTTCTTAGTAGTAGACATATTTACTAGGTATACTTGGACTTAACTCTAAGCACACGAGGAAGAAACTTTTAAAGCTTTTGTAAAATTTATCTAACTTGTCCTTTCCATTATTTAAGATGACGCATTTGAAATTAAAAAAAGATGTAGGTAATAAATATTTAGTTTACTACCCTTAAGTAAATTATATGGGGTTTCAACAAATTTGCTGAATGATAACACATTTGATGGTTAGTGTGATCATGATCCATTTTCCCAGATGCAAACGTTTCTCACCATCCTTCTAACCTCTAGCATATGCATATCATCTATCATTTTATCACTTATGTTTTTTTCTTGTATATTTTTGTTAACCTTATTTTAAAGTGCATTCACATAGATTTATATGTTTTGGTTTTGTTTTATCTAGTATATGCATTTTTTTTGTGTTTTTGCTTTTGTCTATATTGTCTACTTTTAAAATTGCTTATGTTGTGTTGGGTACATATTATTGCTATGTGTAATTTTATAACTTATATTCAATAACTCAAGAATTACAAACAATGAAGATGTGATTCTAAAAATTTATCATCAATCTATATTGATTCAAATTGAGTGGTTTCAATAATTTATATCAAAATCTCAAACATTCTAGATTACATCCTTTACAAAATAATAAACAAACTAATAATTTAGAGACTAATTCTAACCATACCTAGAGTTTATAAATAAATATCTACAAACTAAAATCAAAAGCATAAATCATCCAAATCTACTAAAGTAACAAAATCTATAGCAAATAAAAATATAATCTTAAACACCAATAATATGCATGTGAGTGTTGAATGAAAAGGAAGCTTAACAATAAAGCTCAAAACTCAAAATATTTCCAAGGATAAAAAAGGGGAGATTGAAATTGCTCATAAGGTAACAATTCAATTTAGTTGTTTTGATGCATTTTCTTAGTGTAATATCATTGTGTTAGAGTTCCTCACACAACCTTAAATTCATTTTTGGTTGAAATATCATTGTGTGGTATTTTGGATCGAACTCTAGTGTCAAAAAGTGTAGCTTCTTGGTTTGGCAGAAGCCATGCATGCTGTAATCGAAGTCAAAATATGATTTATTTAAAGCATGTCGAATTGAGCCTTACTTGTAAGCCCAATTGTTTATTTAGCTTGTAGTCTAAGTTACCTTAGTAGTCTATAAATAAACTAGTTCTCATAGGTTGTTGAGAGAGGTTAATTTTTGTTATTCACTTGTAATCCTTGAACCCTTATTGAGTAAGTGAATAGTAAAGAATTTTTAACCAATTCTTATTTTGTTCTTCTTCCTTCTTCTCTCTCCTTTATAAAACCTAATAGGGTTTTTTTTGTTCAACAAACTCACTCTTTCTCATATTTTGATTTGTCCTTGATAACATCAATTCACAACAAACTGGTGCGGTGAGTGTGAAGAAGAATATCTCATCAACAAAATATGAGATTGAGAAATTCACTGGTGTGAATAGTTTTGATTTGTGGCGCTTCAAGATGCAACTCCTACTGGTTCATCAGGATTTATTAGAAGCATTGAAAGGATTAGAGAAGATGGATGTTGCCCTAACAGAGAAAGAGAAGACTATGATAATCTAAAAAGCCCATAGTGCCATCACATTGTACCTTAGTGATAAGGTTCTCTGGCAGGTCTCAAAGGAGAAGACAATAGCGGATGTGTGGAGTAAACTTGAGGGTTTGTATATGACCTAACATTGGTCTATCGCCTCTACCTGAACCAAGATTTGTGTTTGTACAAGATGAGTGATGACAAATTCTTGGTTGAGCAGCTGGATATGTTCAACAAGTTTATTCTTGATCTTGAAAATATCGAGGTCAGGATTGATGGTGAAGATCAAGCATTATTGTTGTTGTTGTTGTTGTTGTTGTTGTGCACTTTACCTAAGTCTCATACTCACTTCAACGAAACTCTCTTTTATGGAAGATATTTTTTGATCTTTAAAGAAGTTTAATCAGCCTAGTACTCTAAGGACCTGAATGAAAGAAATGAGCATAAAACATCTTCTGTTTGTGAAGTTTTTTCTATTATGGGGAAATTCTTGAAGAAAGGTTGTAGGTTTGAGAAGAAGAAGGGTAAAGTTATACATACTTCTTATGGTGGTAAAAATCCTACAATTAGGTGTTATCATTGTAAGAAGGAGGAACATAAGAGAAATGTGTGCCTTGATTGGTCAAAAAATGGTAATGAAATCATGGTGCAAGATGGTTATGAATCATTTGATATTCTTGTGGTTTCAACAAGCGACTCTAGCAAGAAGTGGATTATGGATTCAGGTTGTACTTTGCATATGACTCTAAACAAAGACGTGTTTAAGGAATTATGTGATCAAGATGGTGCATCAGTGCTGTTAGGAAACAATAAATCCTGCAAGATCATAGGAATATGATCTGTTATATTCAAGCTCCATGATGAGTCAATAAGGTTATTGGCTAATGTCAGGTATGTACCTGATCATAAGAGGAATTTTATTTCTCTTGGTGAATTTGACAAGAGAGGACATGTTTAGAAAGGAGAGCAATGTATCCTTAGGGTAATGAAGGGATTGAAGGAAGTCTTTAGAGGCGTAAAGAAATAAGGCTTGTTTACCCTTGAGGATGATGTTGTAAGTGGTTCAACAGACGTGGCGTCCATTAAACATGTTCCGAAGACTGGGTTAAGACACAAAAGACTTTTCCATGTCATTGAAAGACGCCTCGTCAAATTGTCGAAACAAAATCTATTGTGTGGTGATAAGGTCGAAAAATTACAGTTTTATGAACCTTGTGTATTCGGTAAATTATGTAGGTGAAGTTTAACAAAGGGAAACAAAGAACACATGAATCCCTTTATTACATTTATTCTGATCTTTCCGGGCCTGCGAGGATTCCTTCATACTCAGGTGCAAAGTATTTCCTATCCATGGTTGATAATTATTCCAGAAAGTTATGGGTATTCATCCAGAAGACTAAGGATGAAACTTTTGAAAATTTAAAAATTTGGAAGACCCTGGTCAAAAACCAAACTAACAGGAATTCATGATCCATGAGTGCATGTTCACTTTAAATGCTTAGTTTTGGATGATCATTCATATTATTCTTGAAGCATGCTCTCTTGTTGCATTGCGAATACATGTTCACGCTAAGTGTTTGATCTTTGGACAATTTCTTGTTGGTGTTTCATATTCAAGATATTTGATGTTGATACTTATTTGTATACATTGTTGGTTTTTGTATGCATGTTGTTGTGGTGGTGCCATGTACCATGCATGTGGTTGTGATTTCATGTTCTTTATGCAACTTTTTTTGTGTGTAGTAGTATGAAGAGTTTTGTAGTTGTGAAATAGTGAGTTGGAAGAAAAAGGTGAAGGAAGTGTCATGAAGAAGGATCCACACGTTGCTTTTGAGGAAATGAAAAGTATGTATAGCTTTGTGTGTGTCTGTGAATATAAAAATATGAAGAAAATGGTGGTTTGTCTTTTCCTTTATATTGTTTTTTTTTAATTCCAAGAATGAATAAAAGTATCATGAGTTACTTGTCATACCCTAAATTTGCCCACCGACTTTTGTAAATATTTTTACATTTTTCTATTTTGCATTTTTTACTTAATTTCATGCCGTTTAGACATGTGTCCACCCCCGATTGGGCGTTTTTCAAATCTCGACTATTTTGCCCAATAGGAGTGTGACACGTGGCCAAAGGATATTTTTGTAATTATTATTTCCTATTTTTATTTATTTAATTTCTCCTTTTTTCTTTTTAAATATAATATTTTGTACACATTTTATTTACATTTAGATTTTTTTATTTAGATATTAAATAGATTTTTATTTAATAAGTTTCTAGAATTATATAGTTTTTAGATATTAAAGTTTTTAGAGTTTTAATAGAATTATTATGTCTTTATTTATTAAATTTTTATAATTATTTTTTTATTAAGTTATAGATTTATTAGAAATTAGTTTTGTTTAAAAGATAATTTGTTAGAATTTTATTTAGTTTTTTAATAGATTATTAAATAGTTCTTTTTTTAGAATTGTAATAATTTAGTATAGATTTTAATTATTAATTAGACTTTTTAATTGTTTTTAGATTTATTATTTTCTTTTATTTGTTTATTTAGTTTAGTTTTTTTAGGATATTGTTTGATAGTAGTTAGAATTATTTAGGTTTATATAAGTAAATATTAATTAGGTTTAGAATTAATGTTAATAAAATTAATTTATTTTATAGTTAGACTTGTTAGTTAATTTATTTCATTAGTTAAATAAATTTTATTGTTAATTATTATTATTAATTTGCTTTATTAAGATTTTAATATTCAACATTTTTTAACTATATTCATTATTAGTTAGTTTTTAGAGTCAATTTTATTTAATCATCAGCATTTAGTCTTTAATCTGGATTTAACAAAGTCATTAATCATGCCACGTGTCATTTTCATAGGGTATAAGACCCTATTCATCACCCCCTTTACAAAGATCTAACCCTAGCAGCCTCCTTCTGTGATTGTTCACTTTCTCCTTCGTTAAAAAAAACCCATTCTTGCTCCAAACCTTCAAAATCAAAACTCATTTCACTTTAACAAACCACAAACTAAACAGAAACAAAAACAACAACCATCAACCTTCCGCCTCCATAAACTCTCACTCAACAACCTTCAATCCTTATTCCATAAACAACCCAGAAAACCCATTTCCAGCGAAACTCCTTCATCCCCTCTTCTTCCACCATTTTCGGACCTTAAACACCTTCAATCTTCAAACTCGCAACACCAAAACTCAACAACTCCGAACCACTCCAAATCGAAACCCCTTTTCGAAACTCATCTGACCACCATCACTTCAACAACACATCAACCTCACGACATCATAAACCTTCAAAACCCGCAATCTAAAGCGAAACCTGTTTTTCATCCGTAACAAAAATGGTCCTCTTCCTCAAACCAGCCGCCGTGAATCTTTGTTTCCCGCAAAAAACCTCGAAACCAATTTCATCTTCTCTTTCTCTTTCCCATAAAAAACGAAACCCATCACCCCTGTCCATTTCTCTTCCTTTCATCAAACTCATAACAAAAGAATAAAATGATGACGAAGCTTTTGAGAGGAAGATATGACGAGATATTTGTTGCTCGTTCAGTTTGAGGTGAGAGAGAAGCAAAAATGGAAGGTTGGGGTGAGAGAGAGCGATAATAGAGATAATTTTATTTGCTTGACCGTTTCAACGAAGAGGAAGAAGACCGTTCAGTTTTATTTATTTATTTTATTTCTTATTTTTGTTCTCTATTTATGCTTAGAAGTCCACTTGGTTTCTAACCATATTTTGCTTCTACAAAACCCCCCTCTGTTTTTCTTTTTAAATATCATTATAATTATGTAAATATTATTATTATTTTGTAAATTATTATTAATTAATGTGTATATATTATTTTCTTGTATATATTATATATTTTTTCTTAATATTTTATATAGAAGTTCATATTATTTAATATTAGAGTTTTATAATATTTTCTTTTAGAGTTTGTATATATATATATATATATATATATATATATATATATATATATATATATATATATATATATATATATATATATATATATATATATATATATATATATATATATATATATATATATATATATATATATATATATATATATATATATATATATATATATATATATATATATATATATATATGAGTGGGGATCAATTTACCCCAAGAGTAAGTTTTTTTAACTTACTTTAAAGTTTCTATGTATATTATCCATTTTTAAATTTCAATTTTATTTAGAAGTCTTGTTAATTTATCTTTTTGAGTATTTTTATTTTTAGAGTTGAATCTTATTTCTCTTTTGTTATTGGGCATTTTTTGCCTTTTAGGTCGATGAAGAAATTTCCTTCGTTTATCCGTCAAATTGTTGACGAGAAACTATGGATCTGAGACCCACTTCTTTTTCACCTCGCATCTTTTATTACAATTTTCGATTTCAAACCGATGAAGTCTCTGATTCGTCACACGTTGATCTTCGAGGATGTTGAAACCTTCGTTATTTCAAATCTAAGGAGAATGACCATTTGGGTCATTTTCCTTACTTTGGGATCGCGAGATGTTCCCTTCGATTAAATTAACTTAAAGTTTGAGATTAAGACGAGGTTTGAGTTTTCTTGACTTTCTCCACTTCACCGATTACTAACTCCTGACTTTAATAATCTGTTAATATTTCATTATTTTATATTTCGGCACATATTTTTTCTGTTTATATTTCTATTGACATTATCTTGTTCATATTATCATCACTGTTCATACTTCATATTATCATATTGTGCATATTGTCATCTAACCCTCTTTTTTATTTGTACATTATTTTAAAACACTTAATAAATATCAAAACCATAAAATCCTAATTGGTGGACTGTTGGTTATCCGAACCCTGTATATATTTGTCTCTGTTTTTCATCTCTTTGGCAGGTTCTAAAAATCTCTTCAATAAAGTAATCGAGTTCTCTTTGTATTGAATTAAAAAGAGAGGATTGAATGTAGGCTTCTTCCTCTCCGAGTGTCAGGATGCTCACTGTAGTGTGGGTGGTCTCGATACTCGTCCTTCAATACGAAGACGCATCCGTATTCTCCACACCTCTCCTCCTAAAAACCTCGGTCCCGCATCGAGCGCATTTTCAAACCTTTTTCTCCTAAAAACCTCGGTCCCATACCGAGTGCATTTTCCAATTCTTTTCAATAAGTGAATGAATTTCTCTTTATATTGAATTAAAGAGAGGGGATTGAGTGTAGACTTCTTCCTCTCCGAGTGTCAGGATACTCACTGTAGTGTGGGTAGTTTCGATACTCGTATTTCAATACGAAGACGCGACTTTATCCACCACCCCTCTTTTCACAACTTCTTTCCGCAACCTCTCCTCCTAAAACCTCGGTCTCGTACCAAGTATATTTTCAACTCTTTTTCATAACAAAAACTTGAATGGTCGTGGAGTGGTTAGGCGTATGCCTTCTCCTATCCCAAGTGCTTGACATTTATCGTAGGGTTTACAGTCGCAAAACACTTACCATTCAAAACAAAAAACACTTTAATAAGAGAATGAAGTTCTCTTTGTGTTGAACTAAAGAGAGAGGATTGAGTGTAGAATTCTTCCTCTCCGAGTGCCAGGATACTCACTGTAGTGTGTGTGGTCTTGATACTCGTCTTTCAATACGAAGACGTTACGTTCGCCACACCATTTCATAATAAAAAATTTGAGATAAAGAATTGGGTACTACCCGCAAGGGGTTACTATCCGAGGACCTATCTCGCCCCTAAAAATAACCCACAAATCAAACGTGACTTCTTGCCTCGTATGGTGAAAACCAGTATTTCAAAAAGGATATGTTACGTCCGTTCTACCACAAACAGGTAATGCTTAATTCTCCTCACATGCGAGCAACAAAACACCTAAACTGCTAGAATGCGCACGATAACATCATCCACAAAACACCAGTTACCCGTAGTAGCACAAACTACGTTGCTCTAATTTCTCTTGCATGTTGAGAATACGTAGGCATAGGATTGCGAAAGTCCTAGCGAGCACCCTTTTCTCTTTTCCACCCTTTCCCAGAAAGGCATGCTACGTTCGTTCTACCGCAAACAGGTAACGCTTAAGTCTCCTCACATGCGAGCAACAAAACACCTAAACTTCTAGAATGCGCACGATAACATCATCCACAAAAACACCAGTTACCCGTAGTAGCACAAACTACGTCGTTCTAATTTCTCTTGCATGTTGAGAATACGTAGGCATAGGATTGCGACAATCCTAGCGAGCACCCTTTTCTCTTTTCCACCCTTTCCCAGAAAGGCATGCTACGTCCGTTCTACTGCAAATAGGTAACGCTTAAGTCTCCTAACAAGCGAGCAGCAAAACACCTAAACTTCTAGAATGCGCACGATAGCAACGTCTACCAAAAACATCAACAAACCGTAGGCCGAACTACGACTGCTCTGATTCTTTAACTCCTTTGAGTAAAGATACGTAGGCACAAGGGCCACAATCCTTGCCGAGCATATTCCCCCTATATCTGTAGTTTCCCGAACTACGTTGACTCTGACTTTCTCATATCTGTTGAGAATACGTAGGCATAGGACCGCGAAGTCCTACCGAGTCTCTTCTTCCCCCGTTACCTCTCTTTTCCCCGTTTCTAACCCTTCTCTTTATTCTTTGGAACATTCTTTAAAGCAATATCTTTAGGCAAATACCTTCACATGTAGACAAACAAATGGTTCCCATCGAGTACGATGGATGCGAGGGGTGCTAATACCTTCCCTTCGCATAACCGGCTTCCGAACCCGTTCATTGGTTGCGAGACCATCTTATCCGTTCTTTCTTAAGGTTTTCTCGATATTTTCCTTTCCCCTCATAGGATAAATAAAGTTCGGTGGCGACTCTTCTGTCCTTTCTTTTCGCCTCCCCGTTGTTGCATTTTTCAAGTAGCGACATTACTTTACCTGTTTTTTATTATATTATTTTGAATTGAAAAGTAGAGGATAGTATCACATGAAGCACGTGTATGCTACATTGTTGCAGGTTTCACAAAAAAACACAACAAAACAAACTAGTTTCTAAACTTCACTTATAGGTTTTACCTACAATAAAATAAAGATAAATTTAACTATAAAAATAAATAAATAAAAATAAACTATTTAATATAAATTCTGAAAGAAAAAAGTATAAATAGATTAAATAAAAATATTATTATTGAAAAATAGAAATAAAATCGATAAAAATGAATAATTGGACCGGTATCGAAGTGCTTGAAAAAACTAAAATGAATACACCAAAATGATCAGTAATAAATATATGATTCAGAAAAATACAGTGGTTGGTCAAATTTTGAAATATATTTTACCCCGTTAAATGGCTTAAATTGTAAAAAAAAGTGACCGAAAAGTGGTAGAAAAATTTAAATGAGCACACCAGGATAAACTACGTGAAACATAGATTAATATCACTAATGTTTGCAAGCTCGATTTTAAAATTTTGTCTCCACTGATTTTATGAACAATTGACTTCTGATTTGACCGATTCGAATGTCATTTCGACAAGTTTATTTCAAGTGATAAATTGGGTATTATAAAAAATACAAGAGATGATAATGCAAAAAGACGTGGGATCTTAGAGTCAAAAATTAAAGTATGACAGATGCCCCTATTTAATTTTCTTCGATCCGGAGATATGAATAATAAAAATTTTGCCTCGACAAGATCGGAGAGACTTAATATAAAATGCAAAATTTTTGGCCCTAAGATACCACAAAAATGCTTATGATATGATACAATATGAAATACAAGACGAAGATCTTGTAAGGAAAGACGCCACATGAGAGGAATATACTGGGATGATGTCAGGTAGGTCCACTAGGGAAAGACTGACAACTCCACGGGGAGAAGTCCCGAGGAGAAACAACTGAGGGATATAAGGTATTATGGGCATATGCCGAGGTGACAAAGAGCATCCAATAATACTTGGAAAAAGAGGGACTAACCCTAAACAAAGACACTGACATTCGAAAAAGCATTAGATGCTAAAAGCAAATAAAAAACCTCTAGAATAGCAGAAACAAGTTTATTGGGGAAAGGAACACAACCATCATAAGTTTTGTCAGAAGACCATTGAACAAAACTCTGGAAAAGAACAGTAACAACCATCAAAGACATTAAGAAGAACATTGAATGAACTTTGGAACATAAGCAGGCATCCATCAAAGATATTCTGAATAACATTGAATAAACTCTGGGACACACCAAGAAACAAATTGAAGACATCTAGAAGGGCATTAGATTAGGAAAAAAAATTTGAAGGTACATCCGAAAAATTTAGAAGAGCGTTAAATGTACGGGAAAAAGGTTTAAAGACATATCAGGAAGAACGTCAGATAAGCAACAAAGGAGTTCTGGAAGAACATCAGAACAAAAGTACATATTTGAAAAAGCATCAGATAGGTACAAATGAGTTTCTGAAAAAACATTAGAAACAAAGGTCATATCCGGAAAAGCATTAGATACAAAAGAGGAGTTCTGGAAGAACATTAGAACAAAAGTCATATCTGGAAAAGCATTAGATAGACACAAAAGGAGTTCTGGAAGAACATCAGAATAAAAGTCATATCCAGAAAAGCATCAGATATCCACAAATGTGCTCTGGAAGAACATCAGAAAAAAATTCATATCCGAAAAAGCATCAGATAGACACAAGAAATGAGATTCTAGAAAAGCATCAGAATTACAAAGGACTATTTGGAAAAACATCAGATAGGTTCTAGAAGAACATCAGAACAAAGACTCAATCTGGAAAAACACCAGAGAGAGAAAAAAATCTATAAAAACCTCGGATAGATTCTGGAAAAACATTAGAATCAAAGGAAATATTTGGAAAAACAACAAATAAGTTCTGGAAGAACATCAGAACAAAGACTCAATCTGGAAAAATATCATAGAGAAACGAGGGTGACATCCAAGAATGGCATTGGATAAAAAGATACCAGATGACCAATAATGGCTTTGAATGAAAGGCATAATCACAATATCTAAGAATGATATTGGATGTAAGAGGAACAAACATATCTAGAAAAATAATCGGATAAGAAATGTCATATCTGGAAGAACATCAGATAGACACGACAATACCTGTTTGGTTGGTGCCAAGTGAGTTGGACTTTGACCACAAGGTAAGACATGGATAACAACACAACCTCGGGAGAAACACAAATGAGGATGAAACACTCATGATATGCATATGTATATGAATTATGCTATGATATATGATCAAATGCAAATACAGATGCTGACGACATGGCTCGACTCTTTTGGTGAGATGAAAAGACTGGAAGAGTGATTCCTCAACACAGAGATCACTGATATTCTGCTTAGGGACCAAAGATGTTACTGCTGAACACATCTCTGCTACACTGATAAACTGTATCAAGTTGATGTTCCTTGTAGGAAGGATGGAGAGCTGCTTGGGGATTCTTCAAGTAAACTGTCGCAGACTAGCTGTCTATTATAAATGAACTGATAATTTCTTTAGCTTGTCTGATTCTGTAGATGATTACTTTATTGTGCGCTTGGAAAGTTTGTCCCAGTCCGAGCCTTGAGAGATCTTCTGGATAAACTAATTCTAAGAAGGACTTGCCCTGAACAAATCTTGAATTGATTCTTCAACAAGATATGAAAGGAACTTGCCCCTGATAGGATCACCGACCAAGTTTCTCAACTGTTTGAAAATTCCTTGAGAGGAAAGCCAGTTTCCAAGTAAAAGTATTCATACAAACATGGTGTAATACCCCAAATTTTGCCCTAAGATTTGTCGTCGCATTTCATTGCATTTTTATTGCATTTAATCAATTACTAACAAATTTGTGTAGTCGTTTGACTTTTTGCAGGTAAATATCATATGGCATGCATTTTTTTTTCTAAAAAGTAAAAATGGCATAATTGGCAAGAGGACATGTGTAAGGAGTTGTGAGTGTGAGAGGTTGAGAGTTCGAATCTCACCTTTGTCACTTTTTGTTTTTTATTATTTTTACTCTAAATTTTTCTATTTTTCATTAAAAAATAACAAAAATAGTTTTTTATTATTATTTAATTATTATTTTCGTATTTTAATTAAATCATTTTTTAAAATATTATTTTTTTCACTTTTTTCTAAATTATTCATAAAAATATCCAAAAAATCATAAAATAAAAAAATATTGGAAAATTTTTTGTTCTTTTTATAATATTTTTGATTTTAGGAATCAATAGGATTATTAGTTTTTACTTTAAGTTTGTTTTAAATTATTTAAATTTTATTTTTTCTTAACTAATTATTTAGTTTGGGCTTTAAAATGGGCTTTAGGGACATTATTGACAATTTGGTGTTAACCCTAATTTGTTCCCTATATATACATGTGTTGCTTTGTTGAAAAGGGGGGCAGAAGGTTTTCTTCAGAAAAGAGGAGAGAGAAAGGGAAAAACAAAGGAGATCCCCAGAGAAGAAAGGTGGTCGTTCCCACAACTCGTCAGAAGGATTGGAGCTCTCCAGTGTTCCCTTATTCAAACCTTTTTCACATTTATCGAAGCAAACCTCCGCTTCGTAGGTTAAATTACTAAATCTTTTGCCTTTTCATGTTTATGTGCATATTTTGCCATGTTAATGTGTTTAGGTCCGTTAAATTACTAAACCTTTTGCTTTTTCATGTTTATGTGCATATTTTGCCATGTTAATCTCCATGTGTGTTTAGGTCCGTAGATTTTAATATCAAAACCCTTTTTTAACAAAACCTTTTTTTAAAATCAAAATCCTTTTTTTTATTTATTATTAAAACCTTTTTTTTAGTAAGACCTTTTTTAAAAACTGAAAAGTCTTTTTGTTCCGAAGAAAAAAAACCTTTTTGTTCCCAAAAAACCTTTTCCCAAAAAAAAACTGAAAAGCCTTTTCCCAAAAAAAACTGAAAAGCCTTTTCCCAAAAAAACTGAAAAGTCTTTTCCCAAAAAAACTGAAAAGTCTTTTTTTGGGATGAAAAGCTTTTTTTGTTCTAAAAAAAACTGAAAGGACTTTTCCCCAAAAACTTTTTTTTTATAATTTAAACTTAATTTTTTTTATAATTTTAACTTAAATATTTTTTATTAAAAAATTAAAACCTTTTTTTTTTATAATTAAAATATTAAAAAATTAAAACCTTTTCGTAAGGAACTCCTGATGTTTGATGATTGTCGTGTCATTTTATGTACCTTTTTATTACTTTTTTTCTTTTGGCATTTCATGTGCATGCTCGAGGTTGAGATGTGCTTGTGGTGGCCACAGCCCCACACTATTTTCCTCCCTCACTTCATTCTAAGTGTCATTACATATTTTCATATTCTTCATGATTTTAGAAATGTTTCTTTGTTTCTTTATACCCTCTGCCTTTATTACTTTTCTTATTTCTGTACCTTAATTATTCCTCCATATAATGATTTGTCATATTTTCACATTTTTTACAGTTTTATCCTTCCGAAGGATTAGGTCCAGCCTTTTGGCCGCTGAGTCAATAGCCTTACCCCTTTAATAAATCAAACCCTATTTAGCCTAGGTGTCCCGCCGTGGGCAAAATTGCTTTTATCCTAGTGTTAGGCCAAAAGAGTCGTCGTACTCTGTTTTAAGGTTTTTCGCCGTGGAATCCCTAATTTAACCCTATTTTAATTTTAATTAACATTTTTTTAACATAGAGATTGGAGTCTCTGAACAAACCTTGGCCACAGTCAAGACGTTTCTAACCTCCCTTTTGAGGGGAACTACAGTTACTCTGATTCCATTCCCGTAAGAATATGTAGGCACAAGATGCGATGTCTTGCCGAGTAAACATAGAATTAACCCCTAGGTTTTTTTTTAATTTTCAATCCTTTGTATATACCCTAAAGCAAACTAATTAATGAAATAAATAAAAAAAATAAACAAAAGGTTCCCGTAGAGTACTACGGAAGTTTAGGGTGCTAATACCTTCCCTAAATTTAACCAACCCCCGAACCTTAGATCTCTCCCTTTTAGGTTTTTCCTTTCTTTAACCTTTCCTTCGGATAAATCAAAGACCGGTTGTAAATGAATTAAGATTCAAGTTAATCAATAGCTTGACATCTAAATTTCACCGCAACAGAAAATGGCGACTTCACTGGGGAGTCCTAACTATTGAGGGTTATCCCTATTTTGTTTATTTTTCTTTATATATTTGTTTTATTATATATTTTGCTCACTTGTATGTATATATTGGGGTACCTTACTTGGAGTTACTGTGTTGTGAGATAAGTCCTACACCCGGACTTGAGCGACCTTATGATAGGATGGTTGATATATTCGACGAGGCTTATAGGGAGTGAGTCCCGACTAAGCTAAATCGAGAATCACTGCTCAGTTGAGACACTTTCGAAAATGGTTCGGTTGATCGAGTGTAGTCGTGAAAACTTTTACCATTATCGATTGGAGTCTGTGATACTGGGAACCGTAGTACCTTTACACCATCTTGGCCTTATCTAGGACGTAGTGCGGGAACTATGTGGGAGTAGTCCTACAATGGTTGCTACGCGATACTACACTCGAACGAGGTTCTCTTGAGAATATTATCGACCCTTGAGTCAGTCGAGAAGTTGATAATATCCAAAAGATGGGCTGATGACTTTGGGCACTTTTTAGAACCCTTGTTCTACAGGTACAATTAACCTATAGTACACACCACTTTGGGAAGGGTAGACCTTGACTCCATTCATTGTTCCTCTAAAATTAGGACCTTTGTTTGCTTATGTGCGTTTGTGCTTTGCATCCATAAAGCATCATATCATTTCTAGTTTCAAGGAATTCAAAAGTCCTTTGCAAATTCAAGAAGTCCTACATTTTAAAGTCTAACAACTTTTCTCGCTTTCCTAAAAGGGAATGTTTGCAATCGACCGTTGAAATTCTTGAAACCATTGCATGGCATCAGCATCACATTTTTGCATTGCATTTGTCCCCCAGTTTCTCCTTCTTGGTCCTATCGTCTTCTAGTGTACCTTTGAGTCGTCAAGCTGATTCCTCGACACAGATATCAGACCAGAAACGGAACAGGAGTCACTTTGATCCTATTCCCATGACTTACACAGAGCTATATCCTGACTTAGTCCGGCAAGGACTGATTACTACAAAGGCTTTACCACCTCCTCTTAATCCTCCGGCTGGATTTAGGGCTGATCTCCATTGTGCTTCCCATGAGGGTGCCCCAGGCCATGACTTGGAGCATTATTTTGCATTGAAGGCTAGAGTATGTGAATTGGTTAGAACTGGAATACTTGATTTTACAGACAGTCATCCGGATGTTCAGAAAAATCCCTTGCCAGTACATCAGAAATGAAGTTTTGTCACTAGGCCTTTTGTTTCTCGTTGTTTGCACTTTCCTTATTTTGTTTAAGTTATTTGCTTTTAATTATGTTTGTACTTTCATTAATGAAATAAGCATTGCGACTTTTGATTCAATTCATTTCCGTCCATTTATTTGCATCTTTATGCTTTATTTTTCAAATGTTTACTTCTTGTCCAAAATTTTGATATGCTAAGATCGGAGGGAGGATGATGAAAACGTTATACCCATAATTGTTGTCAGTATGCTTTCAATCAAACCTTGTTGACGATGTAAGGCATTGTTTCAATTCCCAAACACTGGAGAAATAAGGAAGTTAATCCCTCGTTACCCCCTTCGAGCCTAGAAGTTGGAGTTTCTTTCGTTACAAAAAACCCACAATTTTAACCTTGGGATGGGTAGTTCTCAGTTAACTTGGTTGTGTGTTCATACGATACACCTTTCATTAACAAATTTTCCTTCGCACACGTCAAATAAGTGTCGAAGATGTTTTCTAATCAAAAGGTCGATGATGGTTCACCGTAATCATTAAAATCAAACAGTCACTTTCCTTCACACAAAAAAATAATATAAAAAAATCAAAAGAAGCCCGCTAAGTCAAAACCTATGAAGGAGACTTAGGCAAAACTGGGGCATCCCGCTGATTGTAAACTCTAAAATAAACAGTTCAGGCAAAATTTAGGGATAATACAAAGAGATTTTTAAATCCTTATCTTGAAAATCCTCAATGTCAAAACAATCAAATGTTATAGGGGAGTAGTGGCTGCCTTTTCATAGGTCCCTTTGACTTCTGAGTCATCACTGCTACGATCAATGAAATCCCTAACTTATGGGAACCTGAATGCATAATATGAGTTAACTGAGCATAGGACTGAAGATCATCACGTAGATTGGGTGGGTACAAATAACTTTTGAGCCTTTATCTTTTGTTTCATAAACCGTGAACCAGGCCACGTTACAACCCTCAAAAGACCTAACTGAAACAGGGTTATTTAGAAAGTATACTACAGCAAGGTTGCGTAACCTGACTCCTAAAGATCTTTGTGAATCATTTATTTTGGCAGTACACCTTTGTTTTAAACTTTGAGCGTCTTGAACCGTTGTGTTCTGACTAACGACTCATGTATTTTCCATCTTTCAAAAATAATTTTGGTTTCAAAAGTCGCATGAACTTTGCATTACCATGTTTGTAGGAATATTTTTGCTTGCAAACTGGCTTTCCTCTAAGGAATTTTCAAACAATGAGAAACTTGGTCAAGTGATCTTATCGGGGGCAAGTTCCTTTTACATCCTGTCAAAGAATCAGTTCAAGATTTGTTCAAGGAAATATCTTCTCAGATTTGGTTTATCCAGAGAATTGTTCAAGACTCAGACTGGGGCAAGCCCTCCGAGGATACAGCAAAACAGTCGATTCCACGAATCAGACAGCTGAAGCAATTATCAATTCATTTGACCTGGGGCAGTTTACTTGCATAATCCCTAAGCAGTTATTCATCATTCCTACAGTGACTATCAACTTGATACAGTTTAACAGAATGACAGTGATCTCCGTGTTGAGGAATCAGTCCTCCAGTTTTGTCATCTCACAGAAAGAGTCGAGTCTTGTCGTCGACGTCTGCATTTGCATTTAATCATATGTCATAGCATAATTCCTATACATGTGCACATCTTGGGTGCTTTACTCCCCATTTACATTTTTATCTTGGGTGCTTTAGTCCCCATTTACATTTCTATCCTGGGTGCTTTACTCCCCATTTACATTTTTATCTTGGGTGCTTTACTCCCCATTTACATTTTTATCTTGGGTGCTTTACTCCCCATTTACATTTTTATCCTGGGTGCTTTACTCCCCGTTTACATTTCTATCCTGGGTGCTTTACTCCCCATTTACATTTTTATCTTGGGTGCTTTACTCCCCATTTACATTTCTATCCTGGGTGCTTTACTCCCCATTTACATTTCTACCTTGGGTGCTTTACTCCCCATTTACCTTCTATCCTTGGGTGTTTTATCCCCCATGTACCTTTTATCCCGGGTGTTTTATTCCCCGTTTACCAGATATTCCTGGGTTTACCTAACATCATGGTGTTTTACCCCCATTTGCTTTTTTTTCTCCCTGAGGTCGTGTTTTACTCGTGTCTTACCTTGTGGGCAAAATTTATTTACTTGGCATCATGGGTGTTTTATCCCCATTTGCGTTTTTCTCCTGAGCTCGTGTTTTACCCGCGTCTTACCTTGCGGACAATTTCTAATTTACTTGGCACCTATCAACAATTCTGTGCCGTGTCTACCCGATGTTCTTCCAGATATGACATGTCATCTTCCCTAGTGCAATTCCTCGGTGGGTCGTCCCCTGTGACGTTGTTTCGTCTGTATCCGTGCATTTGTCATTTTCATCATACGCATCATATCAGATTCATATTATATTTAGCATTATAGTTCGTTTTGTTTTGTCCATATCATTGCATAGCACTGCGTCTAAAGGCAAAATTTTCGGTTATCTGTATTTAAATCCCTCCACCACGATTTCTCGAGTCTCCGTTGCTCGAATCACCCGGTGAAGTTATTTAAATAGGGGCAACTGTAATACCCCAAATTTTGCCCTAAGATTTGTCGTCGCATTTCATTGCATTTTTATTGCATTTAATCAATTACAAACAAATTTGTGTAGTCGTTTGACTTTTTGCAGGTAAATATCATATGGCATGCATTTTTTTTTCTAAAAAGTAAAAATGGCATAATTGGCAAGAGGACATGTGTAAGGAGTTGTGAGTGTGAGAGGTTGAGAGTTCGAATCTCACCTTTGTCACTTTTTGTTTTTTATTATTTTTACTCTAAATTTTTCTATCTTTCATTAAAAAATAACAAAAATTGTTTTTTATTATTATTTAATTATTATTTTCGTATTTTAATTAAATCATTTTTTAAAATATTATTTTTTTTTCACTTTTTTCTAAATTATTCATAAAAATATCCAAAAAATCATAAAATAAAAAAATATTGGAAAAAATTTTGTTCTTTTTATAATATTTTTGATTTTAGGAATCAATAGGATTATTAGTTTTTATTTTAAGTTTGTTTTAAATTATTTAAATTTTATTTTTTCTTAACTAATTATTTAGTTTGGGCTTTAAAATGGGCTTTAGGGACATTATTGACAATTTGGTGTTAACCCTAATTTGTTCCCTATATATACATGTGTTGCTTTGTTGAAAAGGGGGGCAGAAGGTTTTCTTCAGAAAAGAGGAGAGAGAAAGGGAAAAACAAAGGAGATCCCCAGAGAAGAAAGGCGGTCGTTCCCACAACTCGTCAGAAGGATTGGAGCTCTCCAGTGTTCCCTTATTCAAACCTTTTTCACATTTATCGAAGCAAACCTCCGCTTCGTAGGTTAAATTACTAAATCTTTTGCCTTTTCATGTTTATGTGCATATTTTGCCATGTTAATGTGTTTAGGTCCGTTAAATTACTAAACCTTTTGCTTTTTCATGTTTATGTGCATATTTTGCCATGTTAATCTCCATGTGTGTTTAGGTCCGTAGATTTTAATATCAAAACCCTTTTTTAACAAAACCTTTTTTTAAAATCAAAACCCTTTTTTTATTTATTATTAAAACCTTTTTTTTAGTAAGACCTTTTTTAAAAACTGAAAAGTCTTTTTGTTCCGAAGAAAAAAAACCTTTTTGTTCCCAAAAAACCTTTTCCCAAAAAAAAACTGAAAAGCCTTTTCCCAAAAAAAACTGAAAAGCCTTTTCCCAAAAAAACTGAAAAGCCTTTTCCCAAAAAAACTGAAAAGTCTTTTCTCAAAAAAACTGAAAAGTCTTTTTTTGGGATGAAAAGCCTTTTTTGTTCTAAAAAAAAACTGAAAGGACTTTTCCCCCAAAACTTTTTTTTATAATTTAAACTTAATTTTTTTTATAATTTTAACTTAAATATTTTTTATTAAAAAATTAAAACCTTTTTTTTTATAATTAAAATATTAAAAAATTAAAACCTTTTCGTAAGGAACTCCTGATGTTTGATGTTTGTCGTGTCATTTTATGTACCTTTTTATTACTTTTTTTCTTTTGGCATTTCATGTGCATGCTCGAGGTTGAGATGTGCTTGTGGTGGCCACAACCCCACACTATTTTCCTCCCTCACTTCATTCTAAGTGTCATTACATATTTTCATATTCTTCATGTTTTCAGAAATGTTTCTTTGTTTCTTTATACCCTCTGCCTTTATTACTTTTCTTATTTCTGTACCTTAATTATTCCTCCATATAATGATTTGTCATATTTTCACATTTTTTACAGTTTTATCCTTCCGAAGGATTAGGTCCAGCCTTTTGGCCGCTGAGTCAATAGCCTTACCCCTTTAATAAATCAAACCCTATTTAGCCTAGGTGTCCCGCCGTGGGCAAAATTGCTTTTATCCTAGTGTTAGGCCAAAAGATTCGCCGTACTCTGTTTTAAGGTTTTCCGCCGTGGAATCCCTAATTTAACCCTATTTTAATTTTAATTAACATTTTTTTAACATAGAGATTGGAGTCTCTGAACAAACCTTGGCCACAGTCAAGACGTTTCTAACCTCCCTTTTGAGGGGAACTACAGTTACTCTGATTCCATTCCCGTAAGGATATGTAGGCACAAGATGCGATGTCTTGCCGAGTAAACTTAGAATTAACCCCTAGGTTTTTTTTTTAATTTTCAATCCTTTGTATATACCCTAAAGCAAACTAATTAATGAAATAAATAAAATAAATAAACAAAAGGTTCCCGTAGAGTACTACGGAAGTTTAGGGTGCTAATACCTTCCCTAAATTTAACCAACCCCCGAACCTTAGATCTCTCCCTTTTAGGTTTTTCCTTTCTTTAACCTTTTCTTCGGATAAATCAAAGACCGGTTGTAAATGAATTAAGATTCAAGTTAATCAATATAGCTTGACATCCAAATTTCACCGCAACACATGGTAATGCAAAGTTCATGCAACTTTTTGAAATCAAAATCAATTTTGAAATATGAAAAGTATAAGATTTTCATGTCAGAACGCGACAGTTTAAAATACTCAAAGTGTAAAGCAAAGGTGTAATGCCAAAATAATTGATTTTCAAAAATATTTTGGAGTCAGCTTACGAAACCTTGTTGTAGTATGCTTTCAAAATAACCTTTCTTCAGTTAGGTCTTTTGAGGATTGTAGCGTGGCCTATTTCACAGTTTAAGAAACAAAGGATAAAGGATCAAAGTTTATTTGCGCCCACCCAATCTCCGTGATGATCTTTAATCCCATGCTTAGTTAACTCATATTATTCGCTCAGGTTCCCATAGGTTGGAAACTGCACTGATGATAACCATGATGATGGTTAAGTAGTCAAGGGACCTTTGAAAAGACAGTCATTACTTCCCTATAATATTTTATTGTTTTGACATTAAGGATTTTCAAGGTGAAGGGTTTAAAGATCTCCTCTTTTTATTATCCCTAACTTTTTCCTAAACTGTTTCTTGCGAAGATTACAATCAGCGGGATGCCCTAGTTGTGCTTAAGTCTCCTTCATAGGTTTTGACTTAGAAGACTTTTTTCTTTTGATTTTTTTAAAAAAGAAAGTGATTTTCTGGATAAATGATTATGGTGAACCATCAATGGCTTTTAACTTGGAAAACATCTTCGACAGTTACTTGCTGTGTGCGAAGGAAAACTTGTGAATGCAACCTTTATATGAAAGGTGTCTTGCATGAACACACAACCAAGTTAACTGAGAGCTACCAATCTCAAGGTTAAGATTGTGGGTTTTTTGTAAAGAAAGAAACTCTAACTTCTAGGCTCGAAGGGGTTGACAAGGGAATAACTTCCTTATTTCTCCAGTGTTTGGGGAATTGAAACAATGCCTTGCATCAACAACAAAGTTTGATTGAAAGCGTACCAACAACAGTTATGAGTATAATGTTTTTGTCATCCTCCCTCAAATATTTTCGTAATCAAAGTTTTGGACAAGAAGTAAATATTTGAAAGATAAATCATGAAAGTGAAAGTAATAGACAAAATGAATTGAAATCAAAAGTTGCGATGCTCATTTCATTAATACGAAAGTACAAACACTAATTAAAAGCAAACAACTTAAACAAAATGAAGGAAAGTAAAAATAACGAAAAACAAAAGGCCTAGTGACTAATCAGTAAAAAAGATTAGTTGTCCTGTCTGAAACACTGGCTTTTAGGAAGATAGTCTGCTGAATTCGACTGAAGCTTCGCTTTTGATGCACTGGAAAGAGATTGTTCTGGACATTCGGATGGCTATCCTTAAAATCAAGGATTTCGGTTCTAATCAACTCACGCACTCTGGCCTTCAATGCATAACAATTTTCTAAGTCGTGGCCTGAGGAGTCTGTCGCAACAGCGAAAAACACCCGACAGAAAAACAGAAGATTCGCCACCGAATGTTATTTATTCCAAAGAGAGGGAAAGGAAATGATCAAAGAAAACCTGAAGAAAAGGAAAAGACAAGGTCATCGCAACCAAATCTTGGGTTCGGGAGTCGGTCGTGCAAGGGGAAGGTATTAACACCCCTCACGTCCGTTGTACCCAACGGGATCCACGCTTGATGTCTAATCAAAGGGTGTATTTATCTATACGCTACTGCTAAACAGAAATGAGAACAAAAGAAATAGAAAGAGACTCGATAGGACATTGCCGCCCTATGCCTATGTATTCCCTCGTGCAATGGAAAAGTCAGAGTCAACGTAGTTTGGAAAACTACGGGTGATGGGGGGGAAGGTTGCTCGCCAAGACATCGTCGTCTTGTGCCTACGTATCCTCATCTGGTATGAGAAATTAGAGCAAACATAGTTCGGGAAAACTAAACCACAGGTTAGTTAAGTGTTTTTTTATGAGCGATGCTAAGTTTCCATTTTAGCAGTTAGGGTCGATGCCTGTTTGCGGTAGAACAGAAAAGTAACATACTCTTTTCTGAACATGAGTTTGAAATGCAAACCCCGAAGGATACAAAGGATTGAATTTTGTTTGTGAGTTTTAGTGAAGTGAATGAGTTTGTCTTGTGATTCACGTTGCACTAAAGATTATGACATAGGAACGAATGCATCGCATATCGCCCCTAGACGGAACGTACACTAAACACTCTAGACAAATGAGAGGAGACCCCTCACTCATCATTTCCCATGTGCTCAAGGCTCGTAGCGTACAATGTTCATCATATTTATTAGATGAGTTAGAATGTGTTTTGATATAAGAAGAGAGACGCGCGAAAGATCTAAGGGGAACTCGGCCGTAACGTTGTCATGCAAAGTGGTCCTAAGGTTGAGATGTGACAGGAGATTCTATCCTAATGTTAGCATGCAAAAGATGGACTTAAGGTTGAGGTTAAAAGGGAATAGCTTACTTGTTATCATGCTTGGATTAAACTCCTAAGGTCTATCTTACTTTAAATTTAATCGGAAATTAAATTGGAATAAGAACCCTAAGGGGACATGCAAAGACGAAGCAAAAAGCAAAGAAACAAGGTCAAAACAGCAGCTACAACAGTGCCTCCTACACGAAACAACAATAAAATCCAACAAGCAAGCAGGTTTAAGCATAAAAGCAGGTTTAAAAGGCAGCCTATAACAACACATGTTTAAGCATAAAAGCAGGTTTAAAAGGCAGACAACAAGCAAGCAAGGCAAAGATAGCATGTAAAGTTCAGAATAATCACAATTGTGGAACATAGGGCAACAAATAAGCATGAATGTGATTAATCGAGAGTAAGCACCAATCATGAACAGATATCATGCAAACGTGAATATGCTTCAACAATCAAACATAATCGATCAACAATATTGCATCAATAAGTATCATCAAGATCATCATGCTTTTCTCAAATCAAATTGAACGATCGAACAGTCAAACAAGCATGCAACAAAGCGGAATCAGAAATAAATGCTAACGTGCATCACAATATCCAGCAAGATAATCATCAATGATAATAAATTAATCATGCTACAAGCAAACAAAGTAATATGATCATTAATCAAGCAACAAAAACATGTTAAACACTCAAAACGAAAACCAAAAATTACGTGTCATATCAATCCATGAAGTTTGCATGTGAAAAAGAGCCCAAACAAGCAAGAAAAATGCAAAAACACAACATTCTACTCAGTGGTAACCGGTTACTCAATATCAGGTAACCGGTTACCCATTGAAAAAACAACCTGGAACGTGAAATTTGTACAGAGTAACCGGTTACCCTATATCAGGTAACCGGTTACCACTGAACTAGAAACATAAAATTAGCTTTTAAAATTAGTTTTTAGCATCCAACAACTTATCCAATCACTCATATGAACATGCTATCAATTAAGCACAAAATTAACATCAAATATCAATGATCAAACATCATGTAAACACAATCAAAGACTGAAATCACAAATCACCGAGATCCAAATCATCAAAATGGATCAAAAAGCAACAAAAGCCATGAATCTACATTGTGATTATTCAAATAAGCTCAAAACAAAATTAGGTCTAGAATTAGCAACCTTCAAAGCTGAGATTTTATTTGGTAAGTGTCGATTCACTTGAAATTAACAGATCCAAATTAGAAACCCAAAGATTCTTCAAGATCTGAGAGCTTCCTTATGGTAGAAATGAAGAACAAGCAAGATCAAGAAAAATTGACTCGAAAGCACTTCCAACCTAGCTTCCAAATTCAGATCCAAAACCAACAAAAATTTAATGATGAATTAAAGATAATGGAGATGAATGATGGAGGTTTAGCTCTTGAATTCAAGGATTCCAATGAAGAATCAATGAACTTAAGTGAAAGAGCTTTAATGGAGGTTTTGGGAGTGAAAAAGTTGAGAGAAAATTGAGAGCAAATTCTCAAGAATGAATGTGAAATCTAAAAAATGAAGGTTATTATGTGAGGTTTGGAGCAAATTTACTTAAATAAGCTCTAGGTTTGGAATCAAAATATGGTTTGGAATGTGGATTAGCATTTGGAATGGAAATTAGGAGTGGAATTAGGAATGGAGTGTTTGAAATTTTGAGGGAAATGGTGAAAATTGGAACAATTCTAGATCCTTCCAATGATGATCATGTGAAATCAATGGTTGAAAATGATTGGAAAATTTGCAAATGCTGAAAATTTGAATTTCTTGGCAAATTTCACTTGAAGTAACCGGTTACCCAATACGTGGTAACCGGTTACCCTATCCAAAAAATGCTAATTTTTGTGCCAAATGGAGGGAAACTTGCGTAATCATCCGTTGCCACCTGTTATAAGCTCTGTTAAGCCTCTATAATTTTCCCTTGGATATTATTATTGTGAGAATGCTTGAGATAGCTTGTATACCGTCTCCTGAGATGAAAATAACCTGCTGAAAAGAATAAAACCGACTGCTCGATCGCTAGACAAAATAAATGTTGGAGCCTCTGATGCTCGCTGTTTAAACTCTTATAATTAAAGGGAACCCTGAGCCATAGAAATACCTTGATCCCATGCCTCGAGAACCAATGCCATGATATACGGAAATGCAAAATGCAGAGAAACATAAGCCAGTTATGGTTAAAATGAAAGGGCAAATTTTGGGGTGCTACAACTGCCCCTATTCAATCGACTTGAACCTGAAGGGATGATAGCAACGACATTCAAAGATTCAAGGTGCATGGAGATTGAATACCAAAAGAACCCAGAAATTTGCAACCCGCGGGGATGTAAAACAGCGAATACCAACCAAAAGTTGGGATGCGACACGCTGAGGATATTAATCCAAGATGAACAAAATATCAACCAAAAGTTGGAACCAAATCGTCGGATACCAACCAAGAGGTACCAACCAAGAGTTGGGATAAACAACCGGAGGATACCAACCAAGAGTTGGAATAACGATCAAAGGATATCCACCAAGAGTTGGGATAACCAACCAAAGGATACCAACCAAGAGTTGGGATAAACAACCAAAGGATACTAACCAAGAGTTGGGATAACCAACCAAAGGATACCAACTAAGAGTTGGGATAAACGAGAATGCCGACCAAAGGTAACCTTCTGGGGACAAAAATCGAATCAAGAACCTGTAGGATGTGCAATTAACGGGCTTACAACCTGAGGGAAAAGACAACTCTGCTGGGGATGAAGAGAAGCCTAAACAGACAACTCTGTGGGGAACAAGTACCCACCAAAAGATAATAACCAAAGGATACCAACCAAAAGATGGGATAAAGGTTACTCCATGGGGATAAAAACCAAACACTACCAACCAAGAGTTGGAATAACAAAGGCTATCAGCCAAAAATAGGAATCACCGCAACGCCGGCCAAAGTTGAACACAAGTTACCAACCAAAAGTTGAAATCACCGGATGAAAAAACACCAAACACAAGCTACCAACCAAATGTCGGAATCACTTCTAATCTGCAAGGGGAACCTCCAGCCCAAAAGATGAAGAACAAGGCTATTAACCAAAAGTTAGAATTACCAGAATGTCGACCGATGGAGAACTCTGAGGAAGAAATATACCAACTCCAATAGTTGAATCAACAAAGGAAGACTACCAATAAAAAATTGGAATCAACAACCCAAAACAAAAACTACCAACCAAAAGTCGGGATCGTCAACTAGGAAACAAAGGTTACCAACCAAAAGATGGAATAACGTCAACGAGACGACTAAACTGGGGATTACCAACTAAGATTTGCAATCAAACAAAGGCTACCAACCAAAAGTCAGAATCACCGGAACACCGATCGAGGACGAACTGACCACAACGAAGATTACCAACCAAAAGTTGGAATAACCGACTCCGCAGGGGAAATCAAGGACTACCAACCAAAATTTGGGATCACATCAACAAATTTTACCAACCAAAAGTTGGAATCAAACAAAGGATACCAACCAAAAGTCGGAATAACTGCCGGAAAAAAGAACTCACCGATGGATTACTAACCAAAAGTTAGGATCAAAGAAATGACTACCAACCAAAAGTTGGGATAACTCCCATAAACTAAAGATTACCAACCAAGAGTTGGAATAACATCCAACAAGAAAGACTACCAACTAAAAGTCAGAATACTGTCAACAAGGATTTGGACTCAGCTGGGGATTGCCCAACAAAAGTTGGAATAACGTCCAACAAGCTACGGATTACCAACCAAATGTTGGGATAACGACTCTGACTGGGAATAGAAGAGGACTACCAACCAAAAGTTGAGATAACAACTAACCACTAATGGACTACCAACCAAAAGTTGGAATGAAGCAAAGGTTACCAACCAAAAGTTGGGATGAAGCTCCCAAGAAAATGAAGAATACCAACCAAAAGTTGGAACAACAACTCTGTAGGGGGACCCAAAGGCTACCAACCAAGAGTTGGGATAACACACCCAAGGATTACCAACCAAAAGTTGGAATAACAATCACAAGACTTCGGACTACGTTGGGGATTACCAACCAAAAGTTGGGATGACACACCCAAAATAGGCAGGACATAGAATTGACCAATTCATAACCTGCAAAGAATACTTCGACGGGGAAAGAGAGGTTTAAACAAACGACTCTGCCGAGGAAAATGAAATTTAAATAGACGAATCAGCTGAGGAAAGAGAAGTTAAACAAACAACTCTGTTGAGGAAAAAACATTTAAACAAATGATGTAGCCGGGAAAAGAAGACATTTAAACAAACGACTCAACTGAGGAAAGAAGATGTTTAAACAAACGATTCAGCTGGGAAGAAAACGTTTAAACAAACGACTTAGCCGAGAAAGGAAGACGTTTAAACAAATGACTCAGCCAGGAAAAGAAGACGTTTAAACAAACGACTCAACTGGGAAGAACCCAATAAAATGAAAAACTAAAAGATCCACTATGATGGGGATAACGTGAAAATCTTCTGAATAAAACCATCATCTGCCGAAGAGACAACTGGCACAAAAGGTATCAAACCTGGCTTATGCTTCAGATGCATATGTTTGAAAATGGCGTAATGCTCCATACGAAATGGAAATGTTACACATTTAGGAGGATTCTATGCAAATGCAAAGGAACACAACTCGAAGGAGTGTTGAGAAGACCAACAAACTAACTATGCTGAGGAATACGCCCTGGATGTCTCTCCTCGAAAAACTTCACCCTGCTGGGGAAAACACCAAAACTCCACTCTGTGGGGAATTAAGAATAGCGCTGAAATCCCACCCGGTGAGGATAACAAGCTCTTACTGAGGGTTCCATTCTTCTTGGAATACAAGAATAATGATCTGCCCTACTGGGGATATTAGAGACGTTTACTAAAGATTCCATCCTGACAGAGAGACGAAAGTAACCTCTGTTAATGATTCCCCCCTCAGGGAATGTAATGAACATCTACAGAGAATTCCACTTTACTAGGGGATAAAAAACTCTACTTAAACATCTGCCCTAAGAAAAATGAGAATACCATCTGTTGGGAACTTGTCCCGGAAACTGATCCTAAAAGATTCCAATGATCATTGGACTTTGTTGGAGATACCAACCTTCCGTTGATGTACCTATCGAGGGAATCAACATTAAACTCTGCTCGAGGAAGAAATTCATGAATACTGATCTTGCCGGAGAGAGACGCCAAAGCGTCGACTCTATTAGGGAAGGACGTTAAGGACACTGCCTCTGCTGGAGAGTAACACTGAACTGAAGTCTACCCTACCACTGAGGGAATATCATTTATCCTTACTCTGCTGAATATGCTGAGAATAAATCCACCTTGTTGAGGATTAGGTTCTATGGGAAGACAGAACTCTGCTCTGCTGGAGATATACTACACACCTCCGCAGGTGACAACACTTCTGATTTGATAACAAGATTTTGTAGGGAAGACAAAATCTCTGTTGTGGGAAAACAACAATCTTTGTTGACCAAATGCCTGACTGCATTCTATCTAAAGTAGTCACCTTTCGAAAACTCGTTGGGGAGTACGAGCTAAACTTCGGCTAGGAAATACAACTCTAAACTCCTTCTAGGGAAGGAATGATTCACCAAGCACTGCTGTTAGAACTTCACCATCAGGGAGAAAATCTCTACTAGGAAGAGGATCCTGTCATCTTGCCACAAACAAGAAACAAAAGGATGCCCCATGTGTGAAATCGCTACCTCAGTTACCATTCATGACACTTATCATTAAAGAAAATCCATTGCTTTCATTATGCTCTGTAAGGCCTCATGTTTTCACCTGTAATGCTTATAAAAAATATCGGACGTTTTTTGTCCACAAAACAGTAAAAGTAAAAAACAAGAAATGAAAAGCTCTTTGAATGGAATGAATAATTTATTGATGAAGAGCCTATAAATAGGAAAATTACAATTCATATGCAATTCCTAAAAGGAGGTAATTGCGCAAAAAGAAAAAAGAATATATACAAATATCGGCAATGTGGAAGCAGACAACCACCACGTGTCGATTCAGCTATGACCTGTATGTCTTCGACGTTCCCCCATGTTTCGCCTTTTGAAAAGACTAATTGGACTGATTCCTTTCCTTCAAGATAACCATGTATCGAATAAGTTCACAAATTGAACACAGACCTCAGTAGTTTGCTTTCAAATCCCAAACTTTTGCCTGGATCGCCCTTTCGGGTTTTCAATCCACCGGGATACCAATTTTTGCCAAGGTCGCCTTCTCAGGTTTTCAACCTTGCAGGTTCATTCTTTTTCTTTTCTCCCTAATTTTTTCCCGAACCTTCTCGTTTTATAGTTCACCAGGATGTGTCGCTACTGCGAAAAAAGGTGCTGGCAATGACAGAAGAGTCGCCACCGTTCGTTATTTATCCCAAAGATGGAAAGGAAACAATTAGAGAAAACCTGACGAAAATAGGAGAAGACAGGTCATCGCAACCATGTCTCGGGTTCGGGAGTCAGTTACGCAAGGGGAAGGTATTAGCACCTCTCACGTCCGTCGTACTCGACGGGATCCACGCTTGTTGTCTATCTAAAGGATGATTGAAACTATCTACGCTAAAGGTCTCAAGGACAAAAGAAAATAAACGTGACTCGACAGAGCATCGCCCCTCTGGGCCTACGTATTCCCCCGTGCAATGGGAAAGTCAGAGTCAACGTAGTTCGACTAACTATGGGTGAAAGGGGGAAAGGTTGCTCTCCGAGACATCGTCGTCTCGTGCCTACGTATTCTCATCTAGTATGAGAAATCAGAGCAAACATAATTCGGGCATATAAGAACACCGGTTGGTTCAAAAGTTTTACCCGAGTAGGGTGAACAAATAGTTCTAGCAGTTAGGTGTATGCTGCTCGACCATTGGAGACTTAGGCGTTACCTGTTTGCGGTAGAACCAAGAGTTAATGAAACACTTTTTATGGAAAGGTGTTCCATCATTAAGGGTCCCAAAGGACAAAATGAAGTTTCATAATTTGTTTTTTGAATTCCTTTAAGAAGAAGTGTTTTGAATTGTTTCTAATTCATGTTGCACTAAAGACTATGACTTAGGAGCGAATGCGTCACATATCGTCCTAAGGACGTATACTAAACACTCTAGGCAATTGAGAGGTAGCCCTCAATCACCATTTCCCAAGTACTTAAGGCTCGTAGCGTACAACATTCATTAGCCTTTATTAAGTGTTTTAGAGTTGTTTTGAGATGAGAAGAGAGAGAGGACAAACTAAAGGGAAACTAGTTCAAAACCTAGTAGTTGTCATGCAAGATGAACCTATAGTTGAGGTTAAAGGGAAATCCTACTTAATATTCGCATACATGGTTTGAAACCTAGAGTCTATCATAATCATCCTTAAACAAGGAGATTATAAATCCTAAGGGAGCATGGTAATGAAAAGAGAAGAAGAAGGAAAACATAAACCAAATGCAATATGTAATATGTAAACATGCAAACATCTTATGCACATTTAGAATGATAGTGAGGGAATAAAATAGTGTGGGTAAAAGGCCTCCACAAGCCCATCTTAACCTCAAGCATGTGTATGAATGCAAAGAGAAAGGAAGAGAAAGAATGCATAAGGTAAAATGCTAAACAATCCACAAAACAATTCACAAAGGAATGCAAAAACATGCCCTAAGGCCATCAACATGGAAGAAAAATGAAACCTAAACCTAAAGGGGATAAAAAGAAGAAAGGAAAACAACAATGGTGTCCCAAATGTCATTCAACTAAAGCTTCATTATAACTTGTGCAAAAGATGCACAAACTTGTCCTAAAAGTTCACCATTTTAGGACTTGCTTCAAGTATCTCTTAAGGAGAGACTAAGCCATCCCAAATGGTGTCCTTACATCATTGGACAGAGGGAGATATGATAGAGGAGTGTACTCAAAAAAAATGATGCAAAACATGTAAAATAATGCAAGTAAGTCATGCTAAAAGTAGGAAACATGTATACACATCACAAGTGAAACCCTAAGAAGAAAGGCCTAAAAGATACACAAACTTGAACAAATTAAAAACCAAATTTGGACCTATAATTGAACATATAAACACCTCAATATGTCTATAACATAAATCCACAAGAATTAGAGGCTCAATTAATGCACAAAAACCATTTAGAACACAAACTAGCTCATGCATTAGGGTAAACATCACACAAGGATAACACAAAATTGAAATTACACTAAAAATAGAAAACATATCCAAAAAATTCCAAATGAAATCCTAGATAACCCCTAAGGTGTTTGGAACCAGGGGTCAAAAGTATGAAGACTAAGTCCAAACACAACTATGCAAACAGAGGTGAAAACCATAGGGATACCCTAAATGCAAGGGTGAATCGAGGGTCATAAAAATTAGCCTAAAACCCTAACCAATTATCAATAAAACCAGGGGTAAAATTGTCTAAAAAAAACTAATATGTCAGGAATATGAGCAAAAATTATCATCCATTAACATGAGGAATTTATCAAGAAATAAAATCAATAACATGGGATATGCAATTTTCAATCCAACTAAAATACCTCAAAAGTAAAAATCATGATTTAATTGGAAAATGGCTTAAAAAATAAGTGAAAAATTTGTAAAATCAATTAACATCCTAAACTGTGTGAAGATATTTTGTCAAGATTTTCAGACTATTCGAGGTATTTTTAATGAATTAAAACTCAAATAGTAAAATAAAATGGAAAACGAAATAAAGAAAACGAATATGAAAAACATGCGTGGCAATTAGCAATTTTATCCAGTTATTTTCTTTAGGCCAGGCACGCAGGGGGGTGTGAGTATCAATTAGGCCCATGATCTAACCAAATCTGAGTGGGGATGAAACACCCTGTTTCATTAATCATATGTGGTAGTCAACTAGTCAAAGCGCTCAGGATTAAATCGTGGCCATTGGATCAGGATAAGTCAACAAGCCTTAGGGTGAGGTGGCTTCCATGTGAGCTAACTGAGATTAAAACCAGACGGTGGAGAGGACGAGCCAGACGGTGGCTCTGGTTTCTCCGGTCGTCTTCAACCTCTCAACCATGCTACAGTGGCTTCCTCTAAACCTAACCAAAACGCCTAAAATTTGATACCATTCCAATCCTCTCATTGCGCAGGTTAAAAGTCTAGGGTTCAAACTAATTTATTCCTCAAAAATTGTGTAAAATGAATCAAACCAGTTTGGAGCATAATTCACAAATCATCAAGAACAACTATCAAATTAATCCATAAATGGCCTATGATGATAGGGCTTCAAGAATACATGAAAATGGCGCATGATTGATGCATGATCAGAGAGAAATTTGGAAAGATAGCTTACCTAACGGAGTGCCTCCGTTGGGCCTTGATTTGTGGATGAAACTTGTGGAAAATGAACCAGAAAGCTTCAATGATCTTCAATAAAGCTTCTGGGAACCTTCAATTGGATTGAAATGCTTTGATTCTTGATTTCACTCTTTGACTTTTCTCCTCCAAAAATCTCAACTGAATTCTGTTCAAAACTCCACCAATCTTCCCCCTTTGAGAATTTGTGAATCATCTGAGGATTATATTTAATGGATCTGAGCACAATTGGAGGCCCAATTGTGGCCTGTTATTATCAATTGAAAAAATCCATAATTGAGTTTTGAATCTTGAAAGTGCACACGAATTCTGGCTCCAATGGCCCTTGCTTTGGTTCAGCTAGCTTCCTTATGCTTCCTTCTGATCAAAGGGACGAGATTAATCCCTTGAAATGATCTTGTGGTTGATTTTGAATGTGTAGCTTCCTGGTGAATTAACTTGAAAAATGGCATGTCAAAACCCATTAAAACTCCATTCTGATATTGTCATTGTGTTTGTTATGTTTAAGGGACTCAAAAAATGCATAACCTTGTCATGAAATGGTTCAAAATGAATTTAACTGAATTTGCCCCTTTTAAAGCCTTTTTCCATGAAACTTCTTCCCCAATTTTCATATACAAACCAAACCCATGATAACTTGATGTTTGATGATGAAAGTGAGTTCATTTGATGCAAGTTTGATGTTGGAGAAAGTTCCATTTGAAGTGTGCAAAGTCATAAAAATGACCTATAACCAAAATGACCTATAATCAAAGTTTCCCAAAATATCCCTGCCTTGCAAGCTTCATATCATGAGCTCTACAAATCAGATGAAGGACTTCTAGCACTTTTTGGAAAGCTAAGATCATAAGGAAAAACTTTCATGTTTGGGTCAAAGTGAGGAGAAACATCCTTCTAGATCAAAAATGTCTTGGAAGTTGGTTGACTTTTGTTGACCAAAATCACATTCATCTGAGGAACCATAACTTGCCAGCATTATAATTTGAGTTCTAAACATCAGATGGTGGATTTCTAGTACTCAAACGAAAGCTAGAAACATGCTCTACAAGTTTCATGTTAGAATCAAGATGAGATGAAACTTGTATCTTGAGATATGTGGTCTTGAAGTTAGGCACTAAACAAGGGATTTTACACTGACAAGCTTAGAAACCCTAGCCTAGCAACTTCTCACACCCTTGATTCTTCTTTATTTGATCTTGGAACAACATCTTAGATACCTCAACATAACATTCCATGATCATAAAGACTTGGAATTGAGTCTTAATCTCCTTTAATTCACAGTTAACTTAGGGTTGACCAGATGAAAACCCTATCTGCACCACCTTTGACTGTGGCTTCTTGCACTTGATATAATTACTTGAACAAACTCCTCAATGACCCTCAAGGCATTCAATGAGCTCCCATAATATTCTCCATCCATAACCATGGACTCAATATCATCTGATGCTCTCCACATGACCTTCAAGATAGGAGGTGACCCATATTCATTCATCTGCTCTTTCAAAGAACTTTGACTTTCTTCTGATGATGATGAACATTTGGTTGCTTGAATAAGACCTCTTGCTTAAGCTTAGAATCTTTGGTGATCTCCTCTTGCTAGGCACACCTGTCCCGATCCCCTGTAAATGAACAATGGTATGCAAATGCTAATGCTATGGAAATGCAATGAGACATAAACCAAGTAAAGAAAAGGTTGGGCAAATTTTGGGGTACAACAGTTGTCCCTATTCAAGCGACTTGGACCTGACTGGGTGAAAAGCGAACGACTTTCCACCAATCAAGGTAAAAGACGGTTGAATACCAACAAACCCGGAAATTTGCCAACCGCAGAAGTAAACTGCGGACTTTGAAAAGGGATAACAATCTCCGGAAAAATTTGAACTGACAGTTGCAACGACAACGAGGTAAATGGTTAACAATCAGAAGCCTCGACCCCGGGTCGGAAGAAACATCTGCTAACATGCAGGCCACAACACTAAGTCGAAGAACACAAAATCCTGCAATGGATATGAAATATCTGACATCGCCGTCAGGCACCTACACTCAGTCGACAAAACCTATGACATCGCCGTCAGGCTCCTGTTAAATAAAAACAGGTAACAACTCCAAGAATTGGATCAACAAAGAACTGAACAGTATCTGACATCGCTGCCAGGCACCAGCAACATGGTAAAGGCATTTGACATCGCTGTCAGGCATCTACGGGGGATAAAATTTTCTGACCTCGCCGCCAGACCAACACAAAGTCGATAAACATCTAACATCGTCATCAGATAACCACAAGATTGATATACATCACTTGGCATCGCCTCCAAGCTTCTGTAGGGGATAGCAAATTCTAACATCGCCGCCAGGCATCCGCAAACATGATAAATGTCTGACATCACCGCCAGACCACCACCAGGTCTAATGAATCTTCGACATCGCCGCCGAACAACCGCAAAGTAGATAACATCACTTGACATCACCGCCAAGCCTCGACAAAGTAGATAAAGTACCTGACATCGCTGCCAGATAACCACAAAGTTGATAAACATCCGACATCACCGCCAGACAACAACAAAGCTGATAAGGATCTAACATCTCCACCAGATAATCACAAGGTAGATAAAGATCTGACATCGCCGCCAAATAACCACGCAGTAGATGAAGATCTGACATCGCCGCCAGACAAACACCAAGTAGAAAAGCACCTGGAATCGCCGCCAAGCAAACATCGAGGAACCTCTGACATCTCCGCCAGAACAACACCATGTTGAAGAATATCTAACCTCGCCGCCAGATAAACCTTAGGTTGAAAAACGTTTGACATCGCCGCCAAACAAACATAATGTTGAGAAACACTTAACGTCGCCGCCAAGCAACCAGAAGATTGATGAAGATCTGGCATCGCCGCCAGAAACTACAACCAGTTGGTAAACATCACTTGGCATCGCCGCCAAGCTTCCATAAAGTAGGGAAAGTACCTGACATCACCGTCAGGAAAACCATAATGTTGGTGGAAAGCATCTGGCATCGCCGCCAGGCTTCTGTATCAAGCCGGTAACCTCTGACAACGCTGTCAGGCGCCTGTTAAATAAAAACAGGCATCAGTATTAAGTGGAGTCATCTCGAAGTTGATAAAAAATATCTGACATCGCCGCCAAGCACCAATATCAATCCGGTAATAACATCTGACATCGCTGCAAGGTTGACAAACAACATGACATTGCCGTCAGGCCTCAACATCAAGTCAGAAGATCCCAAAGTTAATAGAAAACCTCTAACATCACCGTCAGATATTGCTATTAAGTTGGTAAAAGAATCTGACATCGCCGCTAGAAACCTGCAGGAGAAACAACAAGCATTGGATCCGAAGGTAAGGACATCTGACATCGCCGCCAGGCCTTCGCTAAATAAAAGTGAGTAACGAACTCAAAAAACGGATCGGTAAGAAACTGATAACCACCTAACATCTCCGTCAGAAATTCACAGAATTGATAACCATCTGACATCCCCGCCAGGTATCTGTAAAGTTGATAAGTGTCTGGCATCGTCGCCAGGCATCCTATTAAAACTGATAAATGTTTGACGTCACCGCCAAACAACCATGAAACTTGTAAACATCTGACCTCGCCGCCAGAAAAACACGAAGATCCGTAAACATATGACCTCGCCGCCAGAAAAACCACAAGCGTTTGTGTCGCTTGCGCGAAAATAAGGTTCCGGCAAAACAGAAGAGTCGCCACCTTTCGTTATTTATCCCTCAGAGCGGGAAAGGAAACGATCGGAAAAACCTGACGAAAAGGTATAAGACAAGGTCGTCGCAACCGTTGTCTGGGTTCGGGAGTCGGTTACGTAAGGGGAAGGTATTAGCACCCCTCACGTCCGTCGTACTCGACGGGATCCACGCTTGTTGTATTTACTGGACGAGTTGGTTTATCTATCTACCTATCAAGGTTGGCTTAAACAGAAAAGAAAATGACTCGGCAAAGCGTCGCGCTTTATGCCTATATATTCTCATCAGAGAATGAGAAATCAGAGTCAACGTAGTTCGACCTACTACGGTTTATGGGGAAGGTGGCTCGCCAATACATCAGTATTGTGCCTACGTACTCTCGACAGATATGAGAGATCAGAGCTTACGTAGTTCGGGGTAATACGGATTACGGGGATTCAGATTCATCTGTTTTATCGAGTAGGGTTAAACAGCAGTTCCAGCAGTTAGGGGCAAAGCCTGTTTGCGTTGGCGCTAAAGTTTAACGACACTCTTTTCTTCAGAAAAGCTTCCCTTTGAATTATGGGCCCACGGGGCAAAAAGGTTTGAAGTTTGTTTTCTGTCTTTTACGAAAGAAGTGTTTTTTATTGTGTTTGCAATTTCAATCGCACTAAATACTATGACCTGAGAGTGAATGCGTCGCATGTCACCCAAAGGGTGTCGTACTAAACATCCAGACTGTTGAAAAGAAGCTCTCCAACAATCCTCTCTCAGATAGCTTAAGGCTCATAACGTACAAAAGAAATCATTCATGATTACTGTATCTTAAGCTGTTTTGAGATGAGAAGAGAACAGGCTCAACTACGGGGAGACTATCAAGTCCTACCGTTGTCATGCCAAGGATTCATCTTATGGTTGAGGTTTGAAACAGGGAACTCCTAGAAGTTATCATGCGTAGGTTTCAACCTAAAGTTCTAATCATCACTTCCTTATCAAAGGAAGTGAGAGTCCTAAGGGATCATGTCAATGATACAGAAACAGATAAAGCATCAACTTAAACAGTAGACAGTAATACAGTAAAATGCATGCAATGCAAGTGAGGGAGGAAATGTGTGTGGGGCAACAGCCTCCACAAGCTCATCTCAACCTCAAGCCAGATATGAATAACTGTAATCATACAGCAAAGTAAAACAACATGCTATCAAGCAAAAATAGAAGAGACTATAATCATATAGAAGAAAATAAAATGCTATCAAGCAAAATAAACCACATGGGCAAGGGAGCAGGGCTCTATCGAATATCCGCAAGCAAAGCCATACAGTAACAATACAAGCAGAGGGAGCAACTCAACCTCTAGTGCAATCATGCTCCTAGATTAAAGTCAGTCTAGATATGAACTTATTCTAATGCATCAAGCAAATCAAACAAGGCACATCAATACAGAAAAGAAAACAGACAAGAAAGCAGATCAACCACTCCCTCTTCCAATTCCAAGCTTCAGCTTTTTTGACAGCAATCCAGTCTTCAGACCTCAATCACCGTTCAAGGCCATCAGCTTCACTGACAAGTATCAACTTGCTTCTCCAGGTTTTCAATCCATCAAACACAAGTGTCAACTTATCCTTCATTCCTCAAGCCTCAGCTCTACACTCAATCTCAATTGAATCCTCTTCATAAGTATCAACTTAGTCTTCAAGCTTCAGCTCTCTTTGCTTCACCAGTATCAACTAGCTTTCCTCTTCATCTTCAAGCTTCAGCTTCTCAGAGTAATCTTCAATCACTTAGAAGTGTCAACTTCATCTTTCAATCTTTTTCAAGCCTCAACTCTTCATCCAATCTTCCTTGAATCTTCAAGTATCAACTTGCTCTTCTTGCTCTTCATGCTTCAGCTACAATGGCAATGCTCAAGGAATCATCCTCTTCCACACTCTTCAATGAAGTTCTCATCTTCAAGCTCAAGCCCAACATCTTTCAAGATACTCAAACCAGAAGCCAATTGATTAACAGGATGAGTGGAAATGATAAACAGCTTACTGACAACCAAAGGAAGCCTGTAAGGGTTCATCATTATGAGAGACTGGTTCCCTCAAAGTTCTACTTCCCAGATAAAGCCACTCATCCTTCCAAAGGAGGGATGTGAATATCTGAGAAGGACTTTTAGTCATTGGGAGGAATGGAAGCACAAGATGCTTTCCATATTTGTGAAAGAAATCATTCTAACTATAAGGCTCTCCCTATGTCTCCTATCTCCTAAACCTTCATCAGACACCTTCAGGCACCAACAAATCCAAAGCTCCAAGCAACTTCAAGCAACTTCAAGCATCCTCACCTTGTCTTCAACTTGTCTTCAATCTCAACCAAAGGCAAACCAAGCACAAACCCTAATCTAAGGGGCTTAAGGAAGTTAAACTAGTTGAATTAGTAAGTTAGGGTCACCTAAAACCTAGTACTAAAGTTAGTCCTAACTAAAATACTAAAATCAATTGTAAAATACTACAAAAATATCTATGGGAACCTAGGTCAATCATGACTCTACCACATTAATTTCAAAAATCAAATCATCAAATTAGACCTAGAACTAAATTCTACATTACAAGGTATCAAACCTAAACCCTAAAAGGAAGCATCTAAATATCAATCTAGAAAGCACACCTATTTTCATCACAAAAATGTGAGAAACATTCTATGGTAGAATACATGTCTAACCTAATCACACACAAAAAATTAGGCTCAAAATCATCACCAAGTGATCACACTAAATTCCACAAAAATATGTATCAAACATAATCATTTTAATATCAATTAAAATGTAAAATTCCCATTAAATCAGAAACTACATGAAATGAAAATATTTTTTCTCTAAAAAATACTAGACTCAATCATGAGTAAAATGCAAAAAGAATGGGTTTAATTGGATTAATTTTCAATTTATTATGAATTTTTCAAGAACCATGAATAAAATGAGAAAATAAAGAAAATCCAATTAAAATAATAACACGCGCGGTGCAAATAGAAAGGAAACTCAGTTCAAATCATGGGTTGGGCCATCAGGGGGGTGTGGATATCACTTAATTCATTAAGCCCAAAACGCTGAATAAATGAAACGGTGCGTTTCACTTCTTCAGATCCTTCACAAATCAAGTTTAAAACGTGGCCGTCGGATGAGCTCCCAGACAAAGGTCAAACCAAGATCCAAGGGTGTTCTGATCATCTCCTACCTTTTGAACATCTGAGCTTCGCGCCCAGCTCCGGCCACCACCGGTGGAGCTCCGGTCATCTTCCCCAACCCTAATTCTCTCTACAGGCCTCCATTGCAAATGGTCAAAACATGAAACTCATCCCAAATCTTGCCACGAGTTCAACCATACCCTTAGTTTCTTCTGAAACCTCAAGATTCACCATATCTAATTCTCAACCGAAAATGGTAATTCACCTATCTTGTCTCTAAATCTCAAATTAACTATCTGAAATCCATCCTACACCATTCTACAATGAATCTAACACCTTAATTCAACTGGATTCTACCTAAATCATGCTAGAGGAAGAAAATTACCAACCTGAAAATCTTGGATGAACAGATGCACTAAACCTCCAATTCAAGCTCTACAATCTTGCAGACACGATCAATGAACCTCCTCCTTGCTTCTGTATGCAAAAGAACCAGTTGAAAGTTCTTGAATCTTGAAACCCGATGGTGAGTTGCAGGTGGAGAAGTTCACTTGCTCATACACTATTCAACCACGAATTCTTCTTGATAATGATCTGGAATCACTCCTTGACATCCATGGAAGACGTTTCAATCAAGAAAATGGATAGAAAGTGAGGAATTTGGTGAAACAGAATTCAATTGCAAGCCATGGAAATTCAATCTCAATCTATGCTCTCTTCTTCAATCATCACCAACCTCTTCAATGGATCATCTCTACTCAATATATAGATGATGTTTGGATGATCTAGAATCCTCTAGATCCTTCTAATGAGAGTTTCCACTTCTCATGTCATGAGATTTTCAACCATGTATCATGAGATGCACAATTCTGTTTGCAGCTTGAAAACCATCCCAATCTCTTTCAATTTCTCCTCTAGTGAAATTTTGGAAGAGTTTAGCTTGCCAAGGGCCTTGCTCATGCCTTGATTTTGAGTTTTGCAAATGTTGCTTAATATGCAAGTAAGCACTTTTCAAAGCAAGTCCCCAAATTGAATCTCAACTCAAACATGTGGCTAAACCAATGTTCTTAAAATATTTTCTAGAGTCAAAATTATATATTACATGCCATGGTTTGGATGTGTAGGTTGAAAATATCAATTTCCAACTTTGGTTTATTTAACTTATGCCCTTATTTTAGGTCATTTTTGCAAATTTGAGCTACAAGCATTTCCAACATCTCAAGACCTCCTTAATAGCCTTAAAACATCATTTTGAACAAGTTTTATGTTGAAGATTTTTCCATTTGAAGCTTGGAAATAGGAGTTATGGCCTTATGCTTGAAATGACCTGTAATCTCCAAATGACCAAAATGCCCTTGACTTGTCAAAGCCATAACTTGAGTTCTACAAATCCTATCAAGGACTTCTAGTACTCTATAGAAAGCTAATAGGATAAGGAAAAATATTCATGTTGACCAAAAGTTCATAGGAATCATCCTTCTTAGGAAAAAGTTTGGTGCAAGTTGGGTAACTTTCAAGGCCCCAGATTCACATACCTCAGATGACCTGTAACTTGTCAAAGTCATAATTTGAGTTCTACAAATCCTATCAAGGACTTCTAGTACTCAAATTAAAGCTAAGAACAAGCTCTACAACATTCATGTTGGGGGTAAGATGAGATGACAATCACATCTTGAGCTAAACTGCCTTGAAGATAGGGGTCAAACTAGGGGATTTTACACTGTCAAGCCTTAGAAACCCTAGCTTGAAATTCCTCAAACTCTTCAATCATGATGAGTTAACCTTGGAATCATCCTTATAGCATCTCAATGCATCAATCCATGATCACATGGCTCTTGAATTAGGTCTCAACCTTGTTCAAGACATCAGTTGACCTAGGGTTGACCCAGTCAAACCCTAATTACACCAATCATGGTTGAGGCTTCTTAATCTTGCACCATGACCTGCCTAGGCTTCATGATGGCTTTCAAGACATCTCATAAGCTCTCTCAAGACCTCAAGTATAACTTCATGGCTTCAGAATCCTCTGATGGTCTTCCCCATAACTCTCAAGTTAGGAGGCACACACTCTTGGTTTCAACCATTCTCTTTGAGGATCTTTTAACTTCTCTAACAAGGATATCAACCCTTGAACACTTGAATAACCTTCTCAACTAGCTTCAAAGTCTTGTGTATCCCTTGATTGGTAATCATACCTCTTGATCTCCTGCATACATGTCAATGAAATGCAAATGATAATGCTAATGTGAATGAAATGAAACACAAGCAAGGTAAAGAAATGTTGGGCAAATTTTAGGGTGCAACATTTTGGCATCGTCGCCAGAAAACCGAAACATCTGACATCACCGTCAGATAAATACTAGGTTGAGAAAACGCCTGGCATCGCCGCCAAACAAACATCCTGTTGGTAAGAGAATCTGGCATCGCCGCCAGGAATCTGCAAGGAACACAACAATCTGACATCGCCGCCAGAACTCTGCAGGAGATAAACTATCTGACATCGCCGCCAGGACTCTGTAGGGGATATTATCTGACCTCACCGCCATATAATATAACACCAAATCTGAAGAAAGAGACTTCTGACATTGCCACCAGACCTTCGCTAAATGAAAGCGAACATTAAACTGAAGATAATGACTTCTGACATCGCCGTTAGACCTTCACTAAATAAAAGCGAGAATCAATCCATAGATAAAAACTTCTGACATCGCCGTCAGGTCTCCGTGCAATTGAGAAATATCTAACATTGCTGTCAGACGTCCATTGCAACCAATAAACAACAAACCCAAAGTCGGATCAACAAGAAGCTAATAAACCCCAGACATCACCGTCAGAAAACTGCTGAAGTTGATAAATATCTGACATCGCCGCCAGGCATCCGCAAAATAAAAGCGATCAACGAACCCGAAGGCCGGACCCGCACAAAGTTGAAACCATCCAAGGATAATGATCACAAGGAAACTCCGCTGGGGAACAAATAACTCTGCTTTGGGAGCACAAAGGAACCTAACCAGGCCTCTCTGCTGAGGAACAAAGAGGAACTTAATCAAGCAACTCTGTTGGGGGAGTATATGATGAAATAAACATATCTATCATGAATCTTTGGCCGAAGTTTGAACACTTGTATGGACTTGGAGAATAGAATATCACAAACCGAAGTCCGGCGATGCCGCTGGGGAATAACATAAACCAAGGGCGAAATAAACGCATCAAATTTGTCGGGACTGAAAACCACATGGGCAGGGATAACGATCACCTGTGGGAGATATACCTGAAAGCAAATAGGTAACAACCTGGCTTATGTTTCAGAATGCATATGTTTGAAAATAGCGTAATGCTCCATACGAAATGGAAATGCTACGCATTTAGGTAGATGTTATGCACGCATGCAAAATGCAAAGGAACCGCTCCAACAAAATAAATGATGGAGAGAAGAAAACCAACTCTGTCGGGGATCAAACCAAACCCTGCTGAGGATAGCTCACACGTGTCAACGACGATTGGACTTACGCTGAGGAAACAAACTCTGGATGGCTAACTCAACTGGGGAAAATGCCATGGACGGCCTTCCAGAATACGAGCTCCTTTGGGGAAATAGACGAATCTATCGGGAGGAAAACAACCTGCTAAACAACCACTCTCACCTGCTGAAGAAACACAATGCCCTGATTAGCCTTCCAGGATACGACTCTCTTGGAGAACGGAAAATTCGGTTGGGGACAGACAACCAGACGCTGGAATCAATCTTACCTACCAGGGAGAATACAACTCTGCGAGGAATCAACTCTGCCGGAGCCCTTGATCTGAACTGCTGAGAGCTGACTACTTACAGACAATCTGCTGGAGAAAACTACATGCTAACCCACTGCTGGGAAAGATTCCACACCTTCCTGGTGGAAGGAAGTATGATCTTGACTTGCTGGGAAGTAGGCACATGCCTGCAATCTGAGGGGATTAAATGTGTACTGACCAACTGCCAGGGATAAGTGTAACGCCCCGATTCTGAATTTCCCATTATTTTGTTGAGTCTTTTAATTTATTTGGTTAATTGTTATTTTATTGTGGAATTATATGATAATATGTTATGTGTGTATGTTGTGGTATTTTATTATTTAGAGAGTTTTGGGAATTAATTAGAGGGTGTTTTAGATAATCCTTGATTAGTAGTTATTTTGAGAGAAATAGAATAGAAAGAGTATAAGTGGAAAAGAGATAGAATAGAGAGAATAGAAACCAAAAGGAAAGAAAAAGAAGAGAAAGAAAGGAAGAGAAGAGAAAAGAGGAGGAAGAGGAGAAAAACCTAGAATCATCAAGAATCAACTTCTAAGCTTTCGATTGATCGGGTAAGGGTGTAAAACTTTATTATTCTTGCAATGTGTATGATTATGTGTGTTCTTGTTGGTTTTGTTTTGGATTGGGGAGAGTTTTACTCATTTTTCATTCTAGGGCATAATACGGATTTAATCGATAGAAACCAAGTTTTCGTTGGTGAAAGTGAGATTAAGTAGTAGCATTTATGTCGGGTGATGTTAGGATAAGTGCTGGAATGAGTTGGGACTTAATCGGGTGAATCCAAGAGTTTTAGAATGGAAGAACAGTGGAGAAATTCTGAGTTCATAGACACTCGCTAGCACGTTCGCTAGGTGAGCTGGTCGCGAACGTTTGCTAAGCGAGCAATAGCGAATAGGTAGCGAACGGTCCCAGACTTGGGCAGAATGTATGTTGTGGTGTTCGCTGGTAGCGAATGGGGGTAGTGAAGGTTCGCTAGGGGTTCGCTGAGCGAGAGAGGTAGCGAAAGAAGTCAGAGGATTCTGTTTGCCTTCGCGAGCTTGCTCACTAGGCGAACAAGTAGCGAATACTCGCTAGGAATTTGCTAAGTGAGCAGGGTGGCAAGCGTGACATGTTGTGTTTTCTTTAATGTTTCCATCCGGGGTCAGATTTTCGACTTAACTTTGATTATTTCCTTGCTCGAGGCATCGATCATGCCGAGTTATATTGTGTTGTGGGTAGCCGTATGGCGTGAATCCTAGATTGTGAATTGTGGAATGTGTAATGTGGCCGTTTGGCAATTTTGTGCAATTGTTCGAATTAAATGGAATTGCATGGTGATATTGATGTGAATGTGCATAATTTTACGTACTTGTATGATGTGAAGAATGCTTGAATATGTTTGTAAACATGTGTGCATTTTAAGAGTGTATTGAGTCGTGTTGCATGTGTAGCATCATGATTGCATTCTTGTGTGTCTGATCCCGCGTAGGATCTGCAGAAACCTCGTGTGCCCTTGTGGGGTGTGAGCGATGGTTTAGTTACTTTGATCCCTAGGAGGATCTGCAGAAACGATCGTGTGCTCTTGTGGGGTGTGAGCGATGGTTTATTTTTGATTCCGTGGAGAATCTGCAGAACAATTGTGTGCCCTTGTGGGGTGTGAGCAACCGGATTATGTGCCCGTATGGGGTGTGAGCAATCCTGAAACATCGTGTGCCCATGTGGGGTGTGAGCGATGGGTGAACACCGTAGGCCCGACGGGGAGTTACTTCGGTAACGAGCGATGGTTCAATTTTGGTTCTTCAATTGAACCTGCTGAACGAGTCGGTACCGCATTTGCATCTGCATAGAGTCGTGAGTTGGTCTCTATGAGTTGCATTATCATCTTTATATGATGTTTTGGTGAAATGAACATAATTGTAAATGTTTAAGTGAAATTCTATGAATTGTGAAGCATGAATTGGTGAATGTGATTGATTATGTACGTGTACATTGTGATGCATTGTAACAAGTTGTGGTGAGAAATGTGAATTGCATGTATGTTATAATTGTGTTTCATGATATATATATATATATATATATATATATATATATATATATATATATATATATATATATATATATATATATATATATATATATATATATATATATATATATATATATATATATATATATATATATATATATATATATATATATATATATATATATATATATATATATATATATATATATATATATATATATATATATATATATATATATATATATATATATATATATATATATATATATATATATATATATATATATATATATATATATATATATATATATATATATATATATATATATATATATATATATATCTGTGTGTGTGTGTGTGTGTGTGTGTGTGTAATTTTATGCATTGTTTGTTATGATAATGTTTCTCACCCTTCTGTTGTTTTATAATGCTCTATGAGGCATTGCAGAGTAGGATGCTGGAGGTCTTTTGTGAAGCGAGTCTTCATTTCTTTTGGTCAGATGGCTCTGATATGTAACACTGGGTAGTTAGGAATTGTTTTGATTCTTTTGTGATACATCTGTGTATGTATCTGCTGTTGATGTTTTGTAAACTCAATTGATGAATTGAATTAATCTGAATGATGTATATGATGCTTATGCTAATGAAATGATTTCAATGTTTAGATGTTTCCGCTTTATTCTAACTATTGATATATGGGTTTTAAGCGCTATGCTTTGTTTTTAGTTGAGATTTACCCCTTTTGTTACGTATCTTTATGAGCAGGTATTATTTATGTTTCGTTTCATGGATAATGTGACGCGCCTCTTTTTTACCATGTTATAATTATACTCTGATGGAATTTTTATTAAGTGCCTAAATGATTTTAAGTGTTTAATTGGGGGTATAGAAAGGGGGTGTTACATTAAGGATACACGTTGGACTACTCCTTTAACCATACATACAACTCCACTGGGGATAGAGATGCAAACTCCAATTTCTGTGGAATGGACTCTGGTTGGGGAAGAAAGCAAATTTCATCCATACCTTTTCCCCCCGGGGGTAACGACCCTGCAAAAATGAACAAACATACAAGATATCCTACACGAAAGGAGCTATCTCAATTGTCATTCATGACGTTGTTCAGTTAAATCAAAGTTTTAACAATTATTGGCCAAGGCCTGCAAGTTTATACATGCGCAAGTTTATCTAAAACATCGGGCGTTTTTTCCATAAACAAAATAGTAAAAGTTAAAACAAAGCAAACAGATTACTGAATAGTATATGTTTATTGATAAATGACCTGTAAATAGGCAAAGTTTTATAACAGATGCAACCCCTGAAAAGAGGAAGCTGCGCAAAAAGCATACATATATGTACAAAAATAAGCAAAAGTGTACAGACATGTCGGCAATGTAGTATAGACGAACACCATGAGAAGATCCCTCTATGAATCGCCTGACTTCGATGTCTTTCCGATGCTCCATCTTCAGAAGAGATTGATTTGGATGAACGGCCGTCAGGTCTTCCCAAACCACTAAGCAACAAAGTATCACACGCAAATCGCAGTCATTTGCTTTTCAAACCCTAACTTTTGCCTGAATCGCCCTTGTGGGTTTTCAACTCACCAGGATACCCATTTTTGCCAAAGCCCCCCTTTCAGGTTTTCGACTTTGTGGGTTTACATCTTTTCATTTATATCCCTAACTTTTTCCCTAACCCATTCTTTTTGTGGTTCGCCAGGATGCCCCATTTTTGCCTGGATTTTTTTTTGTCCAGCGGGTCATTTTAAGCAAAGTATTTTTTAACTGCGTCCACGTTCACAGGGGATGTAAAATCCTCAGCATCCATGGTGGACAATAACAAGGCTCCTCCGGAGAAGACCTTTCGAATAACGTATGAACCTTCATAGTTGGGAGTCCATTTGCCCCTGTGATCTGATTGTGGCGGGAGAATCTTTTTCAGTACAAGATTGCCCTTCTGAAAGCTTCGAGGGCACACCTTCTTATCAAAAGCTTTCTTCATTCGGCTCTGATACAACCGGACGTATGCAATAGACACTAGCCTCTTCTCATCCAGCAGGCTGAGATGGTTCAATCTGTTTCGTATCCATTCTGCCTCATCGAGTTTGACATCGACCAACACTCTTAAAGAGGGAATCTCGACCTCCAATGGTAGGACAACTTCCATACCTTATACCAGCGAGAAAGGAATTGCCCCAGTTGAAGTGCGTACCCTAGTACGATAACCGTGAATATCAAAGGGAAACATCTCGTGCCAATCTTTGTAAGTGACAACCTTCTTTTGCACTATCCGCTTGATAGTCTTTTTGGCCGCTTCAATAGCGCCATTCATCTTCGGACAATAGGGCGATAAGTTGTGATGCTCGATTTTGAAGTTCTGGCACAATTCCTTCATCATCTTATTGTTAAGGTTTGAACCATTATCAGTAATGATCCTCTTGGGCACTCCATATCTACAGATGATGTCCCTCTTTATGAACCGGGCTACCACTTGCTTCGTGACATTGGTGTACGAAGCTGCTTCAACCTATTTGGTGAAGTAGTCGATGGCAACCAGGATGAAACCATGGCCGTTGGATGCGGTTGGCTCAATCTTGCCAATCATGTCAATCCCCCACATAGAGAAAGGCCACGAGGACACCATAACATTCAACGGGCTCGGCGGTACATGAATTTTGTCTGCATAAATCTGGAATTTATGGCATTTCTTCACAAATTTGAAACAATCTGACTCCATGGTTAGCCAATAATACACTGCTCGTAATAGTTTCCGAGACATTGCATACCCGCCGACATGTGTACCAAAAGTACCTTCGTGGACCTCTTCCATAAGCAACGTTGCTTCCTTTTCGTCCATGCATCTCAATAACACCAGGTCATGGTTCCTTCTGTAAAGCACACCATCTAGGTTCAGATAAAATTTACCAGACAACCTCCTCAGAGTCTTCTTATCCTGGGCTGAAGCCCCTGGCGGATACTCTTATTTCTCGAGGAAATTCTGGATATCGTAAAACCACAGCTTGCCATCAGAAGCTTCTTCAATGGAAAATACGAAGGCTGGCCTATCAAGGCGAGAGATGACAATTCTGGGAGCATCATTCCAAAAGTTCACTTTGTAAATTGAAGCCAACATAGCCAGAGCGTCTGCCATTTGGTTCTCCGCTCGAGGCACGTGATGGAACTCTACACGATCAAAGAATAGCAACAGCCTTCTCGCATACTTCATGTAGGGAATAAGATTGGGTTGACGAGTCTCCCACTCTCCTTTGATTTGGTTCACAACTAACGCTGAATCGTCGTATACATCAAGATTCTTGATCCTCATATCAATGGCTTCTTCTAAACCCATGATGCATGCTTTATATTCCGCTTCGTTGTTGGTGCACGGGAATGTTAACCTGACAGTGAATGGGATATGAGACCCATGGGGGGTCGTAATGATTGCCCTAATTCCACTTCTGTACGAATTAACAGCACCGTCAAATATCAATTGCCACTGAGAACTCCTCTCCGACCCTTCGTCGGGTAACGGCTCCTCACAGTCCTCCATCTTAAGGAACATGATGTCCTCGTTAGGAAATTCAAACTTCATTGGTTGATAGTCTTCGATAGGCTGTTCAGCAAGGTACTCTGACAAAACACTTTCTTTGATGGCCTTATGGGAAACATATTGGATGTCGTACTCTGTCAGTACCATTTGCCACCTGGCAATTCTGCCTGAAAGCGCTTGCTTTTCAAAGACATACTTGATCGGATCCATCTTCGAAATCAGCATGGTTGTGTGATTAAGCATATACTGTCTCAAACGTTTGGCAACCCACGCGAGTGCGTAACACGTTTTTTCAAGCATCGAGTAACGGGACTCACAATCTGTGAACTTTTTACTCAGATAATATATTGCGTGTTCTTTTCTTCCAGTCTCGTCGTGTTGACCGAGAATGCAACCCATGCTGTTTTCAAGAACCGTTAAGTACATGATTAATGGTCTTCCAGCTACTGGAGGTATCAATATCGGAGGTTCCTGCAGATATTCTTTGATTTTATCAAATTCCCTTTGGCAATTTTCATTCCAGACAACCGCCTGATCCTTCTTTAGCAATTTGAACAACGGTTCACACGTGGCTGTGAGATGAGATATGAACCGAGCAATGTAGTTCAACCTCCCCAAGAAGCCATGAACCTCTTTTCTATCTTCGGCGCTGACATCTCTTATATATCTTTTATTTTTGCAGGATCTACCTCGATTCCCTTTTTGCTAACAATAAACCCCAATCGCTTTCCGGACCGTACCCCGAAAGTAGACTTGTTAGGATTCAACCTCAATCTGAATTTCTTGAGCCTTTCAAACAGTTTCTACAAATTGACCAGATGTCCTTCCTCCATTCGGGACTTTGCTATCATGTCATCAACATACACTTCAATCTCGTGATGAATCATATCGTTAAACAAAGTGACCATAGCCCACTGATAGGTTGCCCCTGCGTTTTTCAACCAAAAAGGCATTACCTTATAACAAAACATCCCCCACGACGTGATAAATGTCGTTTTCTCCATATCCTCTAGTGCCATCTTGATTTGGTTATAACCCGAAAAACCATCCATGAAGGAAAATACAGAAAATTGAGCAGTGTTATCGACCAATACGTCAATGTGAGGGAGCGGGAAACCATCCTTTGGGCTCGCTTTATTCAAATCTCGATAATCAACAAACATCCGTACCTTACTGTCTTTCTTTGGTACAGGCACGATGTTGGCGACCCACGGAGGGTAAGTTGTCACAGCTAAAAATCCTGCGTCCAACTTCTTCTGGACCTTTTCCTTGAATTTTACAGCCATGTCTGGTCTCGTCCTTCTGAGCTTCTGCTTGACCGACAGACATTCTTTGCGCAACAACAAGCGATGAACCACTATATCAGTGTCAAGCCCGTGCATGTCTTTGTAGGACCAAGCAAAGATGTCACTATACTCTCGAAACATCTCAATCAGTCTTCGCTTGATGTCACTCTGTAACGCAGCCCCTATTCTGACATTTCTGCCAACTTCTTCAGAACTCAAATTGATGACCTCAATCACTTCCTGATGAGGCAGAATGATCTTTTCTTCTTGTTTCAAGAGTCTAGCCAACTCTTCCGGCAAGTCGTCATCCTCATCAATCTCTTCTTCGGCTTGAAATATCGGGTGATCAAAGTCGAAGCGAGTCATAGGCGGTTCTTGATCGGTGTCATCTGTAATGTGAATCCTGCAATGATAATGATTAAATGCTTCAAATGATATGTAACACAAAACCACATTGCCATTTTATTGCTAAACATAAAACAGGTATAAAAAGGATCACAAAATTTGAATGAGAAACAACGCCCTTTGATTTATTGATAAAATGTTCAATTATAAACAAGCAAGGCCCTGACAAAATATCACTATGCTCCGGGTAGAACATTGGGTCGTACAATAATCGGGAAAACAGATCATTATTGTTCAGTAGTCACTTGAATGAATTCCTAGATAGACCAATTGTGCAGACTCTGTCCTGGTGTGCAAGGCTTGATCCAAGCATCCTTGTCGCAGTCGCTATCTCCCTCTTCATCATCAGAAACCACGTTGATCCTTTCGAAGATGACACCTCCCGGGGTAAACAACACTGGTCCTTTGTAGCACGGCGCGCCCTGTGAGGATGATGAATCAGACGAGCTGTATCCTAAACCAAACTTATCCTGCTTGTTGGGGATGTCAAGCACCTGGCCCCAACCTTGTGCCGCCCCAGACTGTACTGCCGCCTGGGCTTCCTTGAAAGAAGATATGGCCACTTCGGGCGCTTTTCTCGTTGCAGGAGACTTGTCCTTAACTTGGACCGTTTCGAATGCCTGACAGAGAGTTTCGTGGATCTCCCCATCCACTTCCACATATTTGAATGATGATAAATGGCTAACCATTATGTCTTCTTCCCCACATACGGTGACGATGCTGCCACCAATCGTGTATTTGAGTTTCTGATGCAGCATGGAAGTCACAGCTCCCGCTGAGTGAATCCACAGACGACCTAATAAGCAACTATAAGCCAGCTGGATGTCCATTATATAGAACACTGCATCGAACACTTCTAGCCCCACCTGAATAGGAAGTGTCACCTCTTCGAACACTGACCATCTGGTTCCGTCGAAAGCTCTCACCACTAAATCACTAGGCGTACACATCATCCCCAAAGTGTCTAGTTTCATTAATGATTTCTTGGGGAGTACATTTAGAGATGACCCGGTGTCCACCAAAACATGGGACATAATAGCTCCACGACATTCAATCGAAATATGCAATGTGCTGTTGTGATTTCTGCCCTTCGGTGTCAAATCTAAGTCCGTAAAACCAAGACCATTCCCTGCGTTTACGTGAGCGAAAACTCCTTCGAGTTGGTTTACTGAAATTTCTTGAGGCACGTACGCAGTATTCAATATCCTTAGCAACACATTTCGATGTGCTTCTGAGCATAGCAACAATGACAATATGGAGATCTTAGAAGGAGTTTTTTGTAGATGGTCGACTATCTTGTAATCGCTCTTTTGTATCAGCCTCATAAACTCTTCTATGTCTTTCGCCAAAGGCTCTTTCTCTCTAGCCTGCGAGGTTTCTTCTACAACCGTTTTACCCTTTCCTTTGTCAGCTTTATCAGCCACCACCTCGGGTGGTGAAAAGACTCGACCACTTTGGGTAATCCCCTCTACTTCAACCAGGTTGTCCACAAACTCAACAGACGAACTTTTCAGATCTAGCTTCTGTCTATTGCAATATACCTCGGCTCCGTAATTCCACGGAATTGCTTTGGTATCTTCAAACGACACGAGACCAGCTTTTGTAATAACAATTGTTGGCGACTTAGGCGCAGAAATGATAATGGTTTTGTACGGAATAGAGATCGTTGCAATCTCATCCCTCTTCTCAGCTATCAACTTTTCAGATTTATTCTCAATAGCCCGATCAAACTGCAATACCCCACTATCCATCAGACCTTGGATACAACCTTTCAATCGCACACATCCCTCAGGATCATTTAGACATTCAGCACAATCTTCAGTACAGCCCGGGTAAACACCCCCCCCCCCCCTCAACAGTCTAGCCTTCACGAAGCTCAGTGGTGTCTTCAGTTCACTAACATCTGTTATCAAATCCAAACCATCATCCTCAATGATCGCACTGACTCCGGCTTGTCCGTGATTTGGCATAGGATTTTGTATTACATTGGGCGCGTCATGGGAGAAATTTATTGCCTTGCTATCAATCATATCCTGCACCTTATGCTTGAAAGCCTTGCAATTATCGATATTGTGCCCCGGGGCACCTGAATGAAACTCGCAGTGGGCGTTCGCATCATACCCGGGTGGAGGTGGCCCGACCAGGGGAGCCATCGTCCTCTTTTGAATAAGCTTCAATTGTAACAAGGCCTGAAGAAGTTGTGAATACGGCATCGACGGTGTGTCAAACACTCTGTTAACTACCTGGCCTCGATTTTGGTATCACCGTTGGGCGTAATTCTAATTCTGATTCTGCTGCTGCTGCTGAACGGCAGGAATTGTTATACTGGCAACCTGTTGCCGCTGACGATTCTGATACTGACCCTTACCTTTTCCCCGAGAACTGGACACCGAACTAGTCTCACCTTCTCGTTTTTTATCACCAAACACATTCTTTCCTCCTCCAGCTGAGGGCACTTCGTTTGACTGAATCTTCCTGAGCTTTATGTCGTTCTCTACCCTTTCTCCTGTGATTATCAAATCAGAGAAACTGCCTGACATACTGCTGATCAACTTTTCGTAGTAGACACTGGGTAGAGTAGCAACGAACATATCTATCAACTCGCGCTCAACCATTGGGGGATGTACTCTTGCCGCTAGTTCATGCCACCTCTGGGCGTACTCCTTGAAGCACTCATTATTCCATTGGGAAAGATTTTGAAGTTGGACCCTGTTGGGAGCAAGGTCGCTGTTATATTGGTAATGTTTTACAAAGGCCTCAGCCAGGTCCCTCCAGCTTCGGATATTGATGGGCTCCAGCCCCATATACCATTCAAGAGACGGCCCAGACAAGCTGTACTAGAAGAAGTGCATCAACATTTTCTCATTGCCCGAATACGCAGACATCTTCCGGTAGTAAGAGCGCAAGTGGACTCTTGGGCATGTGGTGCCCTTATATTTGTCAAAGTCAGGGACTTTGAACTTTAGAGGCACTTTTAAGTCTGGGATAAGTCCCAGGTTGGCCATGTCGAGACCCATGACATTTTGGTTCTTAAGAGACCTCATCTTTTCCTCAATCAACTTGAACCTCCTATCAGCTTCAGAAGGTAACTCAGCAATCACAGCCCTCGGTGTGAACACATCATCCTGTCTTTCTTCATTTCACAGCTGATCCACATTACCATGTACAGCACAGGCGGTATCAAGCCCATGAACATTCCCGTTAGCAGCGTTACCATTTCCAGTATTACCATTTCCAGGATTCCCAAAACCAATGTTATCAAAACCAGCAGCATTACTAGAACCAGCGGCATTGCCATTACCATTACCATTCCCTCCAGCATTAGGGATAACCAAATTAGGCATAGAGTGGGCATGAGGAGTCCAATTTTCATTGAGAGGAGGATTAACAGTCTGTCCTCCATGAAGAACACCGTTACTGTCAAATCATGCAATCAAGGGCTGTACCAGAGTACGAAGTTGTTCCTGTCCGTTAGTGACCCCCTGCATGAGGTCCATGAACTGATTCATCCTTTCCTTGAACTCTTGCATCTCTGACTGGACTTGCTCCATCACTCTTCTATGATTTCCTCGCGTAGCGTACTTGTGAGTTGTTCGATCAGCAATCCAGAAACACACTAACGGAGAAACATAGATAAGATAAATGGTCATGCTGTACCTGTTATGCAAGAATGCTATGCAAATGCAGACATGTATCTATGCGTTAGGGACGTTTCCCCTTGATTCTAGTTCTGGAATAGCAACGAGACAATAGGAAGCCATAAACCAAGCACGGAGTAAAAAACCTCATATATATATGAAACAACCACAAAGGCAGAGTACAAGCGTAACTAAGTACAGATGGAATAACAGAATGACCTCAACCAACAAGCCTGGTGATGTTCAACATACAATAATGAAAAAAAAGCTACAAAGGAGTACAAAGAAATCAAGTGCGACAGCGAGCACGGAAATCCTCTAGCAACTCCTTTATCTCAGGGTGGTCTGGTCTGACGAGAAATCCCTGAATGAGTAACTCTCTCTGTCGGATGGTGTCCTGCAGACCTTCAGTAAAGTCTTCACAGGCTCCTTCCCCAAAGCACTCCTCAAGCTTTCACCTCATGGAATCTGCTCTCAACCTGCAATCCTCCAAGTTTGCAATAGCTTCATTTAGTCTGTACTCGGTGTCACGCCTGAGTGAGGCCTCTGCTGCAATCTTCTCATCTTTAGCTCCCAACTGAGTCCTCAGTCTGGTGATTTGCTGCTTCATCTTATCTTCGCGTACTTTGTTGTTGGTGAGGGTTGCATTCCATTGGGCGTTGAACTTGGAAATCTACAAATAAGCTTTATCCAAGTCCTGCTTCTTAGAGGCAAGAACACTGCTGATAACCTTTAAATCCAAACATAAGCATTCCCGAGCATTAGTCTGCTTGGTCAAGTTTATACCCAATCGGTTTACAAGCTCAGTTTGCTTCTTAAAAGAGTGGACAACCTCATTCTTCTCGCTCCGAAGCTGAGTAATCTCTTCTTCCAACTTCTCATTAGCCTTCTTCAACTCTTCTTTTTCAAACCATAACTGGTTGTACTTCTGAATGTTCACAGTGGTAGACTCCTCGATCATGAGAGGATACAAAGGCTCAACAGGAGGAAACGACATTATGAACTTCACAACTCTCTCATGAATCCAAGTCAGATAAGGGTCGTATGCTCTGTTGTTACTCTTCCCCAACAAGGCTTTTCCCTTCCTGTGGACACTGCTCCAAGCATGCTCTATTTTGGCTAAAGTATCACCCTCCAATTACCCGGTGAGATATAGAGATTCATGTATCTCCTCATCCTTCGGAGGTCCTCTCACTAACAAAGATGGATTGTAGTTGATGCACCCTTTCCTCCCGACCAAAGGGACGTTAGGAAATCTGCCGCAACCATAAACAATTTATGTACCAAGCATATTCTTGTCAAATCAAGTAATGTTCTCTGCAGAAAAACCCATCAAACGTGTAGACCACTCTAAAGTATCTGTCGTAGCAACAAAAGGAGCAATTTTAGGAAGATGACTGGAAAACCACCTGTACAGCAAGGGAACACAGCAGAATACAATTTTTCCCATTCGGTTCTCATTCTTATAATGGACGGAATGATAGGTATCTCTGAGAAGAGTAGGTACTGGATTCCCCGAAGCGAATATGTAGAAGGCATATGTGTCTACAAAATCTGGAAAGTTAGGGAATAGTATGATGCCATATATACAAAGAGCTAAGATGGCACTGAACACGATCCAACAACCCTCTTTGGCAAACTGCTGAGCTTTGTCAACCAGAAAAGGTAAAGGAAAACCATACATCCCATTCTTCTTGACCAACTTCCCCTTCAACTTAGACATATCCAAATGCAGGGCAACAGTGAGCTTAGCCAGATCAGGCCCAACATCAATGTGGTAGAATGACATCTGATCTAAGACAGGAACACCTAACAGCTCAGAATACTCATCTAGAGTAGGTGCCAGAACATAATTCGGAAAGACAAAACACCTCTGTTGTGGGTTATAGAACTGCAGAAGAGTATAAACACCACTGATCTCATATGTTGAAGGCTTGCAGACACATCCCAACAGTTTCCCATAAGAATGCTTAAAATCCTCCATCACCTTCCTGTCGGCCATGGCAATCAAACTCCGCAAAGAACTAACATCTGGAGTTGGAAACCTATGTGCCACTGTCCTCTTCAAGGGATCCATGTCAGAAATAAGGAACAAGATCACTAGAATCGAGGAAGAAATATGCACCTGCAACATAAATACATGTTAATGAACATGAAGATGAAAATGCAAATGCAAATGCAAACAGGGGATCAAGATTGTTGTGTTGTTGATCGAGAAGAACCAGCTCTCCGCTTTAGCAAGAACATAGCACTACCCTGATAATAGGAACCTCTAATATCAAGAACACAGATTCACACTGCAAAGAAAACCGAGTAGTCTGAAAGTCAAGGTTTCCTGCATAACCCAATCCCTCTCACAGGTATGAACCTATCCACTGATAAGGTTCGACATCCTATGCGTTCATCAACGTCACAGACTTTCAAGAAACAATAATACGTTCACCATTCCTGGTTTGGCATCATAATCTCCTGAAGAGGCCTCACTTAGCTGAATCACAAATGATCGGTCCCCAGAGTCGACAACCCTCAGATCTAAAATCCTCTCAGATCCTAAGGACCGGAAAGGAAATCATCAAAGAGAATCTCGTCTGAGCTCGAATTTCATGGGAACTTATGCCTGCTAAGCAAGCAGGTCCACCACTACTCTCCACTACTAATGTTATGTTTGTACTCAAGCCCGGGTACGACTTATCTCTCAGTAGAACATTCCCTCCCCACAGCACATCAATAATGATATACAATGTTGAAACTTAAATGTGGGAAAATAAAGTACAACACATATGTACAACACCCAAAAGATAAACAAACAAGCGCTAGGATTGACTCGCATAGGGAACTGTTGGAGTCCCCAGCAGAGTCGCCAGCTGTCACTACTGCGAAAAAAGGTGCCAGCAATGACAGAAGAGTCGCCATCGTTCGTTATTTATCCGAAAGAGGGAAAGGAAACAATCAGAGAAAACCTGACAAAAATGGGAGAAGACAGGTCATCACAATAATGTCTCGGGTTCGGGAGTCGGTTACGCAAGGGGAAGGTATTAGCACCTCTCACGTCCGTCGTACTCGACGGGATCCACACTTGTTGTCTATCTAAAGGGTGATTGAAACTATCTACGCTAAAGGTCCCAGGGATAAAAGAAAAGAAAAGTAACTCGGCAGAGCATTGCCGCTCTGCGCCTACGCATTCCCTCGTGCAATGGGGGAAAAGGTTGCTCGCCGAGACATCGTCGTCTCGTGCCTACGTATTCTCATCTGGTATGAGAAATCAGAGCAAACGTATTTTAGGCATATAAGAACACCGGTTGGTTCAAAAGTTTTACCCGAGTAGGGTTAACAAATAGTTCTAGCAGTTAGGTGTATGCTGCTCGACCATTGGAGACTTAGGCATTACCTGTTTGCGGTAGAACCAAGAGTTAATGAAACTATTTTTATGAAAAGGTTTTCCATCATTAAGGTTCTCAAAGGACAAAATGAAGTTTGATCATTTGTTTTTTGAAGTCTTTTAAGAAGAAGTGTTTTGAATTGTTTGTAGTTCATGTTGCACTAAAGACTATGACTTAGGAGCGAATGCTTCGCATATCATCCTAAGGACGTATACTAAAAACTCTAGGAAATTGAGAGGTAGCCCCCCAATCACCATTTCCCAAGTACTTAAGGCTCGTAGCGTACAACATTCATTAGCCTTTATTAAGTGTCTTAGAGTTGTTTTGAGATGAGAAAAGAGAGAGGACAAACTAAAGGGAAACTAGTTCAAAACCTAGTAGTTGTCATGCAAGATGAACCTATAGTTGAGGTTAAAGGGAAATCCTACTTAATATTCGCATACATGGTTTGAATCCTAGAGTCTATCATAATCATCCTTAAATAAGGAGATTAGAAATCCTAAGGGAGCATGGTAATGAAAAGAGAAGAAGAAGGAAAGCATAAACCAAATACAATATGTAAAATGTAAACATGCAAACATCTTATGCACATTTAGAATGATAGTGAGGGAGGAAAATAGTGTGGGGCAAAGGCCTCCACAAGCCCATCTAAACCTCAAGCATGTGTATGAATGCAAAGAGAAAGGAAGAGAAAGAATGCATAAGGTAAAATGCAAAACAATCCACAAAACAATTCACAAAGGAATGCAAAAACATGCCCTAAGGCCATCAACATGGAAGAAGAATGAAACCTAAACCTAAAGGGGATAAAAATAAGAAAGGAAAACAGCAATGGTGTCCCAAATGTCATTCAACCAAAGCTTCATTATGACTTGTGCAAAAGATGCACAAACTTGTCCTAAAAGTTCACCATTTTAGGACTTGCTTCAAGTATCTCCTAAGGAGAGACTAAGCCATCCCAAATGGTGTCCTTACATCATTGGACAGAGGGAGATATGATAGAGGAGTTTACTCAAAATAAATGATGCAAAACATGTAAAAGAATGCAAGTAAGTCATGCTAAAAGTAGGAAACATGCATACACATCACAAGTGAAACCCTAAGAAGAAAGGCCTAAAAGATACACAAACTTGAACACGTTACAAACCAAATTTGGACCTATAATTGAACATAGAAACACCTGAATATGTCTATAACATAAATCCACAAGAATTATAGGCTCAATTAATGCACAAAAACCATTTAGAACATAAACTAGCTCATGCATTAGGATAAACATCACACAAGGATAGCACAAAATGGAACTTACACTAAAAATAGCAAACATATCCAAAAAATTCCAAATAAAATCCTAGATAACCCCTAAGGTGTTAGGAACCAGGGGTCAAAAGTATGGAGACTAAGTCCAAACACAACTATGCAACCTAAATGCAAGGGTGAATCGAGGGTCATAAAAACCAGCCTAAAACCCTAACCAATTATCAATAAAACCAGGGGTAAAATTGTCTAGAAAAACAACTAATATGTTAGGAATATGAGCAACAATTATCAGCCACTAACATGAGGAATTCATCAAGAAATAAAATCAAGAACATGGGATATGCAATTTTTAATCCAACTAAAATACCTCAAAAGTAAAAATCATGATTTAATTGGAAAATGGTATAAAAAAATAAGTGAAAAATTTGTAAAATCAATTAACATCCTAAACTGTGTGAAGATATTTTTTCAAGATTTTTAGACTATTCGAGGTATTTTTAATGAATTAAAACTCAAAGACCAAAATAAAATAGAAAAAGAAATAAAGAAAACGAAAATGAAAAACATGTGTGGCAATTAGCAATTTTATCTAGTTATTTTCTTTGGGCCAGGCACGCATGGGGGGTGTGAGTATCAATTAGGCCCAGGATCAAACCAAATCTGAGTGGGGATGAAACGCCCCGTTTCATTAATCATATGTGGCAGTCAACTAGTCAAAGCGCTCAGGACTAAATCGTGGCCATTGGATCAGGATAAGTCAACAAGCCTTAGGGTGAGGTGGCTTCCACGTGAGCTAACTGAGATTAAAACCAGACGGTGGAGAGGACGAGCCAAACAGTGGCTTTGGTTTCTCCGATCGTCTTCAACCTCTCAACCATGCTACTTTGGCTTCCTCTAAACCTAACCAAAACACCTAAAATTTGATACCATTCCAATCCTCTCATTGTGTAGGTTAAGAATCTAGGGTTCAAACTAATTTATCCCTCGAGAATTGTGTAAAACGAATCAAACCAGTTTGGAGCATAATTCACAAATCATCAAGAACAGCTATCAAATTAATCCAGAAATGGCCTATGATGATAGGGATTCAAGAATACATGAAAATGGCGCATGATTGATGCATGATCAGAGAGAAATTTGGAAAGATATCTTACCTAATGGAGTGCCTCCTTTGGGCCTTGATTTGTGGATGAAACTTGTGGAAAACGAACCAGAAAGCTTTAATGATCTTCAATAAAGCTTTTGGGAACCTTCAATTGGATTGAAATGCTTTGATTCTTGATTTCACTCTTTCACTTTTCTCCTCCAAAAATCTCAACTGAATTCTGTTCAAAACTCCACCAATCTTCCCCCTTTGAGCATTTGTGAGTCATTTGAGGATTATATTCAATGGATCTGAGCACAATTGGAGGTCCAATTGTGGTCTGTTATCATCAATTGAAAAAAATCCATAATTGAGTTTTGAAGCTTGAAAGTGCACACAAATTCTGGCTCCAATGGCCCTTGCTTTGGTTCAGCTAGCTTCCTTATGCTTCCTTCTGATCAAAGGGATGAGATTAATCCCTTGAAATGATCTTGTGGTTAATTTTGAATGTGTAGCTTCATGCTGAAGTAACTTGAAAAATGGTATGTCAAAACCCATCAAAACTCCATTCTGATATTGGTATTGTGTTTGTTATGTTTAAGGGACTCAAAAAATGCATAAACTTGTCATGAAATGGTTCAAAATGAATTTAATTGAATTTGCCCCTTTTAAAGCCTTTTTCCATGAAACTTCTTCCCCAATTTTCATATACAAACCAAACTGTTGCACCCTAAAATTTGCTCAACCTATTTCACTTGGTTTATGTTTCAATTACATTAACATGTGCATATAAAGTCATGTACATAGTCTAACCATCTGCATAACATAGCATAGCAAATCATCCAACAGGGGACCAAGTACTATTCTCATCTTTATGAGCCTATCAAGAGGTTATTGTTCAAATTCAAGCATACCCAAGTCATCAGAAAGAATTTGAAAGCTAAGAAGTCAGTTGGATCAAGCAGTGCATCTATCTCCTATCTGAGGGTATCTGAAGATCATCAAAGAAGTTGTGAGCTGTGAGCTGAGCATGGAGTGTATATAGACACCATGAAATACTTAGAAAGTCATTTGGAGAAGGAGGCAAGTCATTGATATGATCACAAGAGTTGCAGTTGAAGACAGTCAACTAGGGTTTCATCTGGGTCAACTCTGGGTCAATCCTAGGTCAAATGCTTGAGTGAAGGGCATCAAGGCCTGTTTGAAAGATGTGGGATGCTTCATTTGACATGTAGATAAGGATGTGGTGTTTTGCCAAGAAGAAATCAAGAGAAATCAAGGAGAATAGGAGTTTCTAAATTAGGGTTTCTGTGTAAAATCCCCTAGTTTAGGTCAAACTTCCAAGCAAGATAAGTCAAAATGCAAGCTTCAAATGGATCCTTGGTCAACATGAAACTTGTAGAGGATCTCAAGACCTTTAATTTTAGTGGTGGAAGACATCAAGTAGATTTATAGAACTCAAGTTATGGTCCTTGCAAGTTACAGTTCATCTGAGGTATCTGAAATTTTGTCTGTGAAAGTTACTTGTCTTCCAAGCAACCTTTACCCATCAAGGAGCTTTCAAATGAATTTCTGGTAAACATAAGAGTTGTTCCTCATTGTCTTAGCTTTCTAGAATGGTATGGTATGCCTTCATATTATGTGTGGAACTCTACTTATGGTCTTGGCAAGCCAAGGGTATTTTTGTCATTTGAGAATTACAGGTCATTTCAAGCCTATGCCCAAAACTCATACAAGGAAGCTTCAAATGAAAAACTTCACAACATAAAACTTGTTCCAAATGACATTTTGAGTCTATGAAAGTGATCATGAAAGATTGGAAATGTCCATAGCTCAAGGTTTCAAATTTGGTGAATTTAATGAATAAAAAATGACCTAAAATTGAGATTTTTCAGAATTTGGCCAAATGGGATGAAATTATAGGTCATTTTGATTGGAAAAAATGTTTTAAGAACATTGGCAAAAGTATATTTTTGAGTTTGGTTCAAGATTTGAAAGTTATGCTTGGTTACTTACAAAAGAAGTTACATAATCCAAAATTCAAGGAAAGTGTGCATGGGAAGTTTCTACCAAGTTCTAGGGCTTTCCAATGTCATCTATATATTGCATTGAGAGGCTTCATGCATTGGTTGGTGATTCATTTGTTCATAATACCAAGTTACACTTCATTCTTCCATTTTTGCAAAACCATCTCAAACTCCATCAAATCTTCACCAATTTCCAAATTTCTTGATTTCATCATCATCTAGATCATTCAAGGATCAGAATTCACATCAGAATTTGTTTGAATTGAGCAAGGATTCGTGCTACCAACTTCATCATTCAAGGTGCAAGAAGTTGGTGATTGCAAGATCCAAGAGGTTTGAACAAGAATTTTTGCATACAAAACAAAGAATTGAGTGTGTGGATCAAATCCAGATCATTGCAAGCTTTGAATCTCAAGATTTCTCCAACTGTTTTCATCATCAAACCAGGTTGGTGTTTCCCTTCGAATTGCTTGAATTAGTTAGCATGTTAGAGAATTGTTAGGTTAGAATTGTTAGGTTAGGTTAGATGATTAATCCTGGTGAGTTTGAGAAGGTTTCATGGAGGTTAACAATGGTGCACTAAATCTGTTGGGGCTCATAACTCTTAGATTAAAGCATGATAATCTTAGGTTTATAGCTCAGGCTGATCAGCATAAAGTGTAGATCATGTTAGGGTAGAAGTTAGCAAGAATTGGCATGGTTGATAGCAGGTGAAAATGGTGGAACCAGGAGGTTATACTTATCGGGTTTGAGTGTTGATTGAATGTTAGAGGAAGTTATTACCATGGTTGTGTAGAGGGGAAGAAGTAGATTAATTTTGGCTTTGGAAGTTTTTGTTTTCATGGTGAATTGAGAGAGAACAAGGAGATGGAAAGAGTATGCATGGGACTGGTTTTCTGAAAACCCTAGAAGATAATTGGAGACGATGATGGACAACCGTTGGATGATCATAAGACCATTGACCTGAGTACGAATCCGAGGGCTCTCATTTAATTGAAATTTGGAGGGAATGCTTCTGAGCATCAAAACTCAGCGTTTCATTTAAACGCACCAATGGGCCTGAATTCCAATGCTAATCCCACCCCCAAACGCAGGCCCAATCACAATTTTAACTAAAATCTTTACTTTCTGCACCGTCCTCGTGCTTTTTCTTTTTATTTTTTTCTGAGCGTGCATTGGGCCCAGACGCGCATTGCTAGGCGCGCCCCCCAGTCTGGGCCCATCTTGTTTTTTAACTGAAATTACTTACTCATTGCACCCCTTAGCCCATTTAATCCACATTATTTTCTTTCATTTTTTTAATTCTTTGAAAATTCATAACAAATAGAAAAATGCTTATTTTTAATTGGTTGTTTTTGCATATTGTTCATATTTTGGTTAAGAAAATTATCACAAAAAAAAATTAACATTTCATTTTATTTTTGTATTTTTAGCATATTTTTCTTTTAAATAGGATTAAATAATGTGTAGTTTAATGCATGAATTTGGTGATTTTAGTTTGATTAAATGCTTTTACATTTTTGATCCATTATTTTTAGGTTGATTAGCTTAGACCTTTAGCTTGTATATAAAATTTAATTCATAATTTTAGATTAAATTTTTAGGTGATTTGTTTAGGTGTGATTAGTGTGATCAAAACTAGGGTTTAGGAGATAACATAGGTGTAATAGATCAATTCTTTTAGGAGTTGTAGTTGGGGTATGGGAATATAGGGATTATGGGCAGCTAATAGATCCCTTAGAAATTACTAGGTTTCCCCTATTCTACTATTACTATTAGTATATTGATTGTGCTTGCTTGACTGTGTGGTGTGCCCTCTCTAGGGTTATTTCATTTGTCTGTGTGGGGTATTGGGTTTGCTTGGGGATTGGGAGAGCTGAAGACCTTGATGATGAAGTCCATTGGAGATTAAGAGGATGAACTCCAACTTCCAGAGTTGATGGAGAGCATCTGGCTGGCAGCTGTTGAAGGCTGTAGGGTTTAGGAATTAGGCAGAGCCCTAGAATAGCAACTTGATTCACAAACATAGAAGGTCTTGTTTGCCTCCATTCTTTCTCTATGATTCAAAGTCTCTTTTAAATACCCACCTCCTTCCTTTGGAAGGATTAGTGAATGTATTTGAAAGATAGAACTTTTGAGAGAAAACTGTCAGTATGATGTTAACAGTCAGTGAGCCACCCTTGGTAGGCAATTGACTGTGTAACATCCATTTCATCTTGTTGACTGATATTCATCTTGGAGGTTGAGACTTGAAGAAAAGCCATTGCAGATTGAAGACTGATGACAAAGACCTTGTTTGAAGGCTTGAAGATGAAGATTGATGCATGCTCGAAGCTGAAGGACAGATGATGATGACTTGAAGACAGATGTTGATGCAGAGCTGCTGTTGCTGTTTCTTTTTGTTGTTTTGTTTCTTGATGTATTGATTGGTTTTCCCTGACTGTATTGTTTGCTGTTTAACCTGTCAGGTTGAAAGTGAATTCTGTTCACTTTTGCTTATTGTTTTCTAGGTTCGAGGTTGAGTGGGACTCCCTTGCCTCGCTTGTATTGTTGCATCCATGCATTTTACTACTTTATTGTATATGCTATTGTTTCTGTTTCCGTCTATTCCCTTAGGATCTCTGTTTCTCTCTGTGCAAGAGAGGAGCATGATAGACATTAGGTCTTAACCCATGCATGATAACATTAGGTTAGTTTGATCCCCTTTTCAACCATAGGTTAGAGTTCTGTCTCTTCTTGCTCAAAAAAAACAGAAAAACACAATAAATATTTCAAACACAATAAAAGACACTTCTTCCGTAAAAGAATGTGAACTCATCAAAACGTCAATTTTGTCCGCTTAGACTGTTAATCAGAAAAACCCTTTTCAGAAGGAATAAAAACAATCAAAACAGACTTGTGTCGTACGTGGCCCGAACTACGTTTGCTCTGATCTTCCGCGCTGTGTGGAAGTACGTAGGCATAGGATGCGATATCCTAGCGAGCAACCTTCCCCTCCTTTCCCGTAGGTAGGCGAACTACGTTGACTCTGATTTCTCGTTCCAGACAGGAATTCGTAGGCATAAAGTGCGATACTTTGCCGAGTCATTTTCTTTTCTTTTTAACCCTTAACCTGTAGTTTAGATAGAATAACAATCCGTACTAGAAAACAAGCGTGGATCCCGTCGAGTACGACGGACGTGAGGGGTGCTAATACCTTCCCCTTGCGTAACCGACTCCCGAATCCAGGTTTTAGTTGCGATGACCATTCCTTTCCCCGTTTTGCGGTAGGTTTACCTCGAGCGTTTCCTTTCCCTCCTTTGGGATAAATAACGCACGGTGGCGACTCTTCTGTTCAGCCGGCGCCGATTTTCGTAGTAGCGACAGCTGGCGACTCTGCTGGGGACCCAACATCCCCTGGCTGCTAAGGACTGCGATGGTTTCTTATGCATTTGGGATCCAATGTCCCTTAAGAGAGTCAATCCTAGCGCTTGTTTTCCCGTCGAGGATTTTGTATGGATTTATATTTTTTTCATTTACCTTCAGCATTATATTATTGTTATTATTGCTGTATTGGGGTGTGCCGGGTGATTCCATGATTGAGAGATAAGCCGTACCTGGGCTTGAGTGCACCTAGAATTAGAGTAGAAAGTAGTGGGCACGTGCCGGCTTTGCTTGCATTAGTGTCTCACGAAATCTACACTCGGACGAGGTTCTTCTGGTTGGCTTCTTTTTCTACCCTTTGGGTCGAAGGGGTGGTTGGTCAGCTGAATTGTCGACTCCGGGAACCGATCATTTGGAAGTTGGCTAAGTGAGGCCTCTTCAGGAATTGATGATGCCACTCCTTCTGGGAATCGTATCATCAACCCTGAAAGTCTGTGACGCCGACGACCGCATAGGATGCCATACTTTTGTCAGTTACTAGGACATCCACCTGTGAGAGGGTCTGGGGTTATGCAGGTGACTAGACCTTCAGATACTGGTTATTTCTTGATCTGAGATCCTGGGTATTTATGGACAGTTGTGAGGTCTGTCAGAGACCAGTTGGAGTTATGGTTGAGGTCTCTCAGAGACCAGTTGGAGTTATGTTATGGGGTCTATCAGAGACCAATGTTGAAGCTTTGTATGGGGTCTATCTGAGACCAGAGTTTGAGGAATTCTGGAAGGTCTATCCGAGACTGTTGATATGGTTCAGGCTTCTCAGCTATGACATTTGGTCCCTGTTGCATGTACTCGCATTGCATTGCTTGCATACCCATTATCATTGCATCCCATTAACGTGTGTCTGTGCTGCAGGTGCATTTGCATATTCCCTGGTTCTAGTGCCCGGACTCCTGCTTATTGATCATGGCCGGTTTAAGGAAGACAGTTGCGTATAAGCTACCTACACCTGACATTACTCCCTTACTTGGCCTGATGTCCCTTGCTGATGAGGAGGTTAGGAGAAGTTTCAGGATGAGCCATGGAAGATTGTTGAGACTGGTCTGCAAGCCAACTGCTGTTGAGATGAATGGGCTGTACACCTTGATGCAATTCTATGACCCAACATTGAGATGTTTCACGTTCGCTGACTTTATTTTGGGACCTACCATTGAAGAGTTTGTGGAGTTTACCGAGCTACCAGTACAGAATAAGGTTCCCTTTATTCACTCTGCCGCTGAGCCCAAGTTGGAGGACTTAGCTAAGGCCTTGCATATGAACGCTGCTGAACTATTGGTGACTTCTTGGCTTGGGGTTCCAGGTTTCTCCCTTGATTTTCTGGTTGGCAAAGCTCAAGAGTATGCCAAGAGCGGGTGCTGGATAGTCTTTAATGCTATCCTGGCTCTATGTATTTACGGAATAGTGTTGTTTCCCAACTTACCCAATTTTGTGGACTTGGACGCTTTTCATCTGTTTGCTGCTGGCAACCCGGTACCCACTTTGATCGGAGATCTCTATCATTCATTGCACTACAAAAATGAAAATAGAAGGGGAAAGACTGTTTACTGTTGTGCGCCGTTGTTGAACATGGGGTTTAAGAGTCATCTTCCCCTGAAGGGACCTTTTGTGGATAGTGCAACTACGGCTGATTGGCCAGAGCGCATGATGAGACTATCTTCCGAAGACATTGAGTGGTTTGACCGAGATTTGTTGGGGTCTGAGCTTATTTTCAGTTATTCTGGGTATCCTAATGTTCCGTTGATAGGAAGAAAAGGGTGTGTCAATTACAACCCTTCTCTGTTTGTTCGCTAGTTCGGATATGCGTTGAAGAACCCACCAAAGGAGGAAGAAGTACAAGAATCTCTGTACTTCACAGGTGAGTTGAAGGGAGAGTTACTAGCCAAGCTGCAGCATGCCTGGATGCGTATTAACAGAAGAGGGAAGCCGCTGTTGGGGAAGAATGATTGTCAGGCTTATGCACCCTACAAAGTTTGGATCCAGGAGAGAGCGAGACAGTTGCGGATGCCATTTCCCGATGCACCAGTCCCTGTTCATATTCCAGTGGAAGAGCCAACTACTCTTACTAGGGAGGCCTACGAGCAAGTTGTTAAAGAAAAAGAAGCCTTGATGAAGATTAATGAAAGGTTAGAACAAGAGCTGGCTCAGATACGCAGCGAGAAAAACAAGGTCGTGCACTCCTTCCAACAGCAGATCGAACTAGTAAACAGGCTAGATGCTGAGTTGACTGAGGAGAAAAAGAAGCGCGAACGTCTGGGTCAAGAGTTCAGAAGTTCCCATGACATGCTGGAGTCCAAAAAGAAAGCACTCGATGCCGCTCACCGGGAAATCTCTTCTTGTAACAAGACTTGGAATGCTACGCTCACCAACAATAAAAAGAGGGAAGATAAATTGAAGCAGCAAATTTCTGACCTCGAAGAGCAGTTGAAGGCTAGCATTAAGAAGTATGAAGAAGAGATGATGACCAGGTATAGTCTCCAGAATGCATTAAACAAGGCCGTCAAAGGCAGGGACGAAGCTGTGTCTTAGAAGCGGAAGCTAGAGGATCGCTTCGGAGAAGGGGCATGGGAAGAAACCGCTGGTGACGTGCGACGTGTTCTCAAGAGAAGAAACCAGCTTGTCGAGGGTCTGCTTACCCGACCAAGTCACCCAGAGACTAAGAAGTTGCTAGAAGAGTATCAGGCTTATGAGTGTACTTGATTGTTTCATGTATTGATGCTTTATTTGCATAGTGCTGACCATCACCAGGATTGTTGGTTGAGGTCATGCCTTCTTATTGTACTCAGTGATATTGTATTCTTGGCTTAATGGATTTCTCTGCAATATATGAGGTGTTTTCTATGATTCGGCTCCGATCTTCATATTGCTAGCACTGTCACCGCACTGGCACATTCACACTAGAATCGGGGAATGATATTCCCTAACGCACAGACACATATTGCATTGCATTCCCATTCATATTGCATTACAGGTAATTATTAAACTGTATCTCATCTCCTACATCTTCCAGGTCCTCCAAGATTAGCGACCGAAGAATTCCCTGACATTCAACCAGAAACAGCAGTAAGGAAGTCATGAGTCAGGATCAGACTGAGATGCAAGAGGTGCGCAACAACATGATGCAGTTCATACAGGTAATGGAAGCCATGGCCAAGAGTCAGGAACAGTTGCAGAATATGGTGCAGCCTCTGATTGTACGGGCTAATGATAGGGCTGCCGATTTTGCTCAGCAAGGGAATCAAGGTTTTCTCCCAGGCCTCGGACGCCAACTTGTGGGGATAGACATCGAGCGGGTTCAAGCGGAATTAATTGATGTTCGAGGCCAGCTGGGGCAGTTCACGAAAGATATGCAAGTGTTGCGCTCGAATCAAGACACGCTAGAAGAAGAGAACTGCCGATTAAAGGCACAGGTAGGATTGATGGCTGAAATATTAAGGAACGTACTCAGAAGAGAAGGAGGGCAAATGTCTGAAGACGCGGATGGCTTATTTGCTCCTCAGGGGTCTGAAGAACCATTACCCACGCATGATAGGCTTAAGAGACCCTCTCCACGGTTCGAAGCTCAGGATTCTCCTCGTCAGCAGTCACAATTGATTTTGCAGGATAACTCAAGGAGGTGTGGTAAGAGGATGAGGTTTTCTAACAGAGTATTTGATGAGATCCCAGTGGATTGTGATCAGCTGGTGCAACTCTTGTTCCAACTTCAACTGGTTGAGCCCCGCATTTTGGTTCCATTGACAGGGCAGCCGCCACCAGACTATGACCTGAACGCCCATTGTGCCTTCCACTCCGGCGCACCGGGGCATAACATTGCAAACTGCAAAGCTTTTAAGCATAAGATTCAAGATTTGCTGGATGAGAAAACAATTGAGTTTGTACCAGGGGGTATAAAAGTTTCAGGGACTGATATTCCCATTTCTCCACCAGAGGTTGCAGACGAATCGAGGTATATCCCAGAGCCACTGGAAGCTAAGTCCCCATGCCCACAACAGTTGCCGATGCCGGGGTTGAATTTAAGGATGATAATGCGTGAGCCTAAGGAATCGGCCGACCAAAGCCAGCAGCATACGAGATGCCAGCATCCGGCTCAACAAAGAATGCGGGGAAAGAAACCAAGGAGGGTGTTTGAAAAGCCTCCTTCCACGTATGCAGATTTGTTACAGACACTACTGGGTTTGAACTTGGTGGAGAAGAGAACTCTGGCGCCAATAACAGGCACTCCTCCGTATGGTTATGATGCAAGCAGGCACTGTGAATTCCACTCCGGGGCTCCCGGACATGATATTGAGGGTTGCCACGCGTTCAAGCATAACGTCCAAGATTTAATCGACAACAGGGTTATTAGCTTCTCTGATAGGGTCCCCAAGGTGGTGCAAGGCCATAGACAAGCGAAAGCCGGGGTGATGAAAAAGTTTCCCAGGTTTGATCGGGCCGTTGAAAGAAGATCGAGACAGCAGTAGACTACCCCTGATAATGGTTTCTGAGGATGGTTGACTCGCCAATAAGACAAAGTGCAGGAAGTCCAGTTCTGAGACACCGACATTTTTCATGTTATCTTGTTCATGTCTTCGCATTTGTAGTTTCTTTTCTGTTTAATTGCAAATTTCTCTTCTAAAACTTGTTGTTTTTTCAATTGATATTGATAAACGAAATGAATATGCATGTTTTGAATTAATCCAGTCGTGTTCACTCTTTGCTTTCTTAACGCTTAATGCCTGTTTTAGCAGGAATCCGGGGAGGATGACGAAAACAGATGACGAATAATATTCCGATTGTATGCTTTTGGATAAAAAAAACTTGTTGATGAGATACAGGCATTGTTTCAATCCATAAACACCGGAGATATAAGGAAGATAATCCCTTGATAACCCCTTTTGAGCCCAGTAGTAGGAGTTCCTTTTTGAAAATGAAAAACCCTAAATCCTAACTCGGGGCAGGGTAGGTGTCAGTTAGTTTGACCAAGCGTTCGAATCATGAAAGGAGTGTCCGTACAAGGATCAATCACACCTCTGGAGGTCGTGCCTAAAAAACCACAAGGGTTAAATGGAAAGAGTGAAACAGTCACATTATTCCACAAAAAGTCAGACAAACCAGTGTCACACGAATGGTTAAAAAAAAAACGAAAAGCGAAAAGAATCAAAAGCCCGCTAAGTCAAAACTTGAAAACCAATGACTTAGGCAAAAATAGGGGCATCCCGCTGGACTGGAAAATCAAAAGAATCTCAAAAGATACTCAGTCCAGGCCAAAGTTAGGGAATGAAAAAAAAAACGAAAGACGGAAAGGATTGTCAAAGAAAAGAAAAAATCCTCGAAAAGGACAAAGTCGTGTGACTCTGGGCACCTAAAGACGAAAAGCAAATGACTGTCACTCAAAAACATGTGTGGTATCCTGAACCATCACTCCTATCATTCCACCTCTAATAGGTGAACGTTGAAGTCAGATTAGCTGAACATAGGATTGGAGAACATTATGGAGAAGGGGTGGGTTAAAATAAACTTTGAGCCTGTGTCTTTCCTTGTTAACCGTGAACCTGACCACGTTACAACCCGAAAAAGTCCTAATTGAAACAGGTTTTGGTCAAGAGCATACGTCGGTAAAGATAGCATCGAAACTGACTCCTAAAAGGGTTCCTCTTACCAGCTTTCATATTGACATTTTGATAATTGATTCCTTACATGTCGCAAAATTTTTTCCAGTGAACAGACTTGGATTTTCAAACTGTCATATGCATTGCGTTTAATATATCTTTTATGCAGAACAACTTGTGTTACTTGCGAGTAAGCGCATGTCAACAGGAAAGATTCCTACAGTGGAAGGGCTGATCAAGATAAAATGCAGAATGCCCAAATGTTTCGTGAACTGGGGCAAGCTATATTGATTAATTCCGGTAGGGTCAGTCATCCTAGAATCAGTAAATCTGGGGCAATCAGGTCAAGATTTGGCAAATCTCTCATAGCTATGGGCATTGCTCCACGAATCAGTCAATCAGGGGCAAAGCCATTACAAGACCAAGATAGGTCACCCTAAGAGCACGAGAGCTACTTTTGACAGAGCACCTCTTCGAGGGTCGAAATTGTAGAAGCAGCCCATGTCTGGCCGTCAGGATACAAAGACTACAGGGTCCATTCCAAAATTGTTGCAGATTCAGGGGCAAGCTATTTCAAGATAGAGTCCTGACTAGGATTTCCTTTCGAGAAGAAGTATGCAAGAACACAGACTGGGGCATGTTAGTATCCCCGAAGCAGAGTTCCGAGAAGGTGGGCTATCAAAAGATTGCAGTATGGACCAGGAGTTCGTAACGAAAGATTCGATCCCCGCGCAGGTCGCGCTTCCGAGATAACAATGTTCCTTACTAAAGAAGGATCAAATTCCCCGGCTAATCGTGGCTTATCCAAAGGACATTCTCCAGCAAAGTCATTCATCCTCAGCAGAGTTGACGATCCCTAGATCGAAGGCTGTATTCAAACGGTGTGGTGTCCCCCAGAAGGATTCCCCTATCTCAAGCAGAGTGGTTTAGCCTCAGAAGATTAATATTTCCAACTTGTGAGCTGTAATCAGGCGGTCTACCCTTCCCGTTAGGGTCATTTACTCTCCCCCAGCGGGGTCAGTTGATTTTCCCCAAGAGAATCGTTTCGTCCCCAGCGGAGTCCTCTTTTCAGCAAGTGTTTCCTTTCCTCCCAGTGGAACTTGAAGATTAAGACTCTCCCCGGCAGAGTTGGTTGTGTGTCCTGGCATTTATTTTGTCGGAATACCGTGTGGTACTCGTTCGCTCCCCAGCAGAAGCCCAATCATACTGGGCACATCTGCTATTCCCCAGCAGAGTTATATTCCCCAGCAGGGTGTTACTTCAACGAGGTGCTTGGTTAAATTCCCAATATCCCAGCAAAGCGGGCTTCACTCTTCCAGCATTTATTTTGTTGGAATAATTCTGTAGCACCTGGCTACCCCCAGCGGAGTTGGCGTTGTCTTCAGCATTTATTTTGCTGAAGCGGTTTCTGTATCCCAGCAGTTCGAGTCTGCATTCGCATCGGCATATAGTGTCATACTTGCATCCACCAAATAAAAAACGTGTAGCATTTCCATGTCGAATGGAGCATTGTGTCAGTGTCAAACATATGCATTCTGAAGCATGAACCAGGTGGGCTAACCGTCTGTTTCAAGTATTGTTCTCTTGCAGATGGAAGGAGCTCTTGCTCAAATGAATTACCAAACATTCAGGATCTCAGCGTGCGACGTGTAACGAAAATGTCAGTTTGGCATTGTTCCCCACAGAGTTATCAGGTTAAGATTCTCTTTGTCCCCGAGCAGAGTTATTCGTGTAAGTGCCTTTTGTTTTCCCCGCCAGAGTTGCTTGCAGCAGTTTCTCTAGTCCAGTCAGCGGATTACTTTCTTCAAATTTGTTGTTACGTCAGCATCAGGGGTTCATGAATCAGAATTTCAGAGGTTGCCTCCGGTTATCAGAACAGGCGTCCGGTAGTTTGGTTTCCAAATATCCCCAGTAGAGTTCGCCCCAAAGTCGCTGTCACGTCAGTGCTAAGAAGTTTATGGGTTGGGATCAATGGAGAAATGGGTCCTGACGTGGACAATTTATTCCTATGTTGAAGGGATTTCTCCGTGCTAGAGAAATGGGCGTCCTGACATGGACAGATTTATTTCCCCGGATTGATAAGAGGTGCTAGTCCTAACGTGGACAAATTCGATTTCTCGGTATTGGTGGAATGTGAAGTCATGACGTTGACAAAATTGATTACTCTTTGTGTTGGTGTCCTGACGTGGACCATTTATTCCCAGCAGATATCTTTATTCGTAATGGTGAAATGGGTGTCCTGATGTGGACAAGTTTTATTTCTTCAGCAGGTTGAGATGTGAGTCCTGACGTGGATGAGTTTTATTTCTTCAGCGAGACAAGATGTGAGTCCTGACGTGGACAAATCAAGATGAGATGGTTTCCTTACGTGGAAAGATGTGATTCCTAACGTGGAAAGATGGTTTCCTTACGTGGAAAGAAGTTTATTCCTTACGTGGAAAGATGTGATTCCTAATGTGGAAAGATGGTATTCCTTACGTGGAAAGAAGACGTATTCCTTACGTGGAAAGAAGACGTATTCCTTACGTGGAAAGAAGACGTATTCCTTACGTGGAAAGAAGACGTATTCCTTACGTGGAAAGAAGACGTATTCCTTACGTGGAAAGACGATGTATTCCTTACGTGGAAAGAGATTATTCCTGACATGGAAGAGTTTAGTCCTGACGTGGACAGATCCAGACGAAGTCTTATTCCTAACGTGGAAATGTTATTCCTAACGTGGAAAGGTTATTCCTAACGTGGAAAGGTTATTCCTAACGTGGAAAGGTTATTCCTAACGTGGAAAGGTTATTCCTAATGTGGAAAGGTTATTCCTAACGTAGAAAGGTTATTCCTAACGTGGACAAGTTTATTCCTGACGTGGACGATGTTTATTCCTAACGTGGACAAGAGTTTATTCCTAATGTGGAAGAGTTTATTCCTAACATGGACGATTTATTCCTGATGAAATGCAGACGAGTCATCCCCAGCGAGGTCGCCGAGATTTTCGTGTTGACGGCAGGTGGAGTCCTAACGTGGACAAGTGTAGTTGAGATTTTCTTCGATGATAGAATCTTTTTCAAGCTGATGAAAATAATCCCCAGCACGTCGCTAATGGATCAGTGGGTGGCTGCAAACAACCAGATTTAGTTGATGAACGTCATTCCCCAAGCAGTGGTGCAAGTTATTTCTGCGGTTGGCAAATTTCCGGGTTCTTAGTATTCAACCGTCTCGTACCTCGAATGTTTGAAGGCCGTTCTCTCTTCACCCAATCGGGTCCAAGTCGCTTGAATAGGGGCAGCTGTTGCACCCTAAAATTTGCTCAACCTATTTCACTTGGTTTATGTTTCAATTACATTAACATGTGCATATAGAGTCAGGTACATAGTCTAACCATCTGCATAACATAGCATAGCAAATCATCCAACAGGGGACCAAGTACTATTCTCATCTTTATGAGCCTATCAAGAGGTTATTGTTCAAATTCAAGCATACCCAAGTCATCATAAAGAATTTGAAAGCTAAGAAGTCAGTTGGATCAAGCAGTGCATCTATCTCCTATCTGAGGGTATCTGAAGATCATCAAAGAAGTTGTGAGCTGTGAGCTGAGCATGGAGTGTATATAGACACCATGAAATACTTAGAAAGTCATTTGGAGAAGGAGGCAAGTCATTGATATGATCACAAGAGTTGCAGTTGAAGACAGTCAACTAGGGTTTCATCTGGGTCAACTCTGGGTCAATCCTAGGTCAAATGCTTGAGTGAAGGGCATCAAGGCCTGTTTGAAAGATGTGGGATGCTTCATTTGACATGTAGATAAGGATGTGGTGTTGTGCCAAGAAGAAATCAAGAGAAATCAAGGAGAAGAGGAGTTTCTAAATTAGGGTTTCTGTGTAAAATCCCCTAGTTTAGGTCAAACTTCCAAGCAAGATAAGTCAAAATGCAAGCTTCAAATGGATCCTTGGTCAACATGAAACTTGTAGAGGATCTCAAGACCTTTAATTTGAGTGGTGGAAGACATCAAGTAGATTTATAGAACTCAAGTTATGGTCCTTGCAAGTTACAGTTCATCTGAGGTATCTGAAATTTTGTCTGTGAAAGTTACTTGTCTTCCAAGCAACCTTTACCCATCAAGGAGCTTTCAAATGAATTTCTGGTAAACATAAGAGTTGTTCCTCATTGTCTTAGCTTTCTAGAATGGTATGGTATGCCTTCATATTATGTGTGGAACTCTACTTATGGTCTTGGCAAGCCAAGGGTATTTTTGTCATTTGAGAATTACAGGTCATTTCAAGCCTATGCCTAAAACTCATACAAGGAAGCTTCAAATGAAAAACTTCACAACATCAAACTTGTTCCAAATGACATTTTGAGTCTATAAAAGTGATCATGAAAGATTGGAAATGTCCATAGCTCAAGGTTTCAAATTTGGTGAATTTAATGAATAAAAAATGACCTAAAATTGAGATTTTTCATAATTTGGCCAAATGGGATGAAATTATAGGTCATTTTGATTGGAAAAAATGTTTTAAGAACATTGGCAAAAGTATATTTTTGAGTTTGGTTCAAGATTTGAAAGTTATGCTTGGTTACTTACAAAAGAAGTTACATAATCCAAAATTCAAGGAAAGTGTGCATGGGAAGTTTCTACCAAGTTCTAGGGCTTTCCAATGTCATCTATATATTGCATTGAGAGGCTTCATGCATTGGTTGGTGATTCATTTGTTCATAATACCAAGTTACACTTCATTCTTCCATTTTTGCAAAACCATCTCAAACTCCACCAAATCTTCACCAATTTCCAAATTTCTTGATTTCATCATCATCTAGATCATTCAAGGATCAGAATTCACATCAGAATTTGTTTGAATTGAGCAAGGATTCGTGCTACCAACTTCATCATTCAAGGTGCAAGAAGTTGGTGATTGCAAGATCCAAGAGGTTTGAACAAGAATTTTTGCATACAGAACAAAGAATTGAGTGTGTGGATCAAATCCAGATCATTGCAAGCTTTGAATCTCAAGATTTCTCCAACTGTTTTCATCATCAAACCAGGTTGGTGTTTCCCTTCGAATTGCTTGAATTAGTTAGCATGTTAGAGAATTGTTAGGTTAGAATTGTTAGGTTAGGTTAGATGATTAATCCTGGTGAGTTTGAGAAGGTTTCATGGAGGTTAACAATGGTGCACTAAATCTGTTGGGGCTCATAACTCTTAGATTAAAGCATGATAATCTTAGGTTTATAGCTCAGGCTGATCAGCATAAAGTGTAGATCATGTTAGGGTAGAAGTTAGCAAGAATTGGCATGGTTGATAGCAGGTGAAAATGGTGGAACCAGGAGGTTATACTTATCGGGTTTGAGTGTTGATTGAATGTTAGAGGAAGTTATTACCATGGTTGTGTAGAGGGGAAGAAGTAGATTAATTTTGGCTTTGGAAGTTTTTGTTTTCATGGTGAATTGAGAGAGAACAAGGAGATGGAAAGAGTATGCATGGGACTGGTTTTCTGAAAACCCTAGAAGATAATTGGAGACGATGATGGACAACCGTTGGATGATCATAAGACCATTGACCTGAGTACGAATCCGAGGGCTCTCATTTAATTGAAATTTGGAGGGAATGCTTCTGAGCATCAAAACTCAGCGTTTCATTTAAACGCACCAATGGGCCTGAATTCCAATGCTAATCCCACCCCCAAACGCAGGCCCAATCACAATTTTAACTAAAATCTTTACTTTCTGCACCGTCCTCGTGCTTTTTCTTTTTATTTTTTTCTGAGCGTGCATTGGGCCCAGACGCGCATTGCTAGGCGCGCCCCCCAGTCTGGGCCCATCTTGTTTTTTAACTGAAATTACTTACTCATTGCACCCCTTAGCCCATTTAATCCACATTATTTTCTTTCATTTTTTTAATTCTTTGAAAATTCATAACAAATAGAAAAATGCTTATTTTTAATTGGTTGTTTTTGCATATTGTTCATATTTTGGTTAAGAAAATTATCACAAAAAAAAATTAAAATTTCATTTTATTTTTGTATTTTTAGCATATTTTTCTTTTAAATAGGATTAAATAATGTGTAGTTTAATGCATGAATTTGGTGATTTTAGTTTGATTAAATGCTTTTACATTTTTGATCCATTCTTTTTAGGTTGATTAGCTTAGACCTTTAGCTTGTATATAAAATTTAATTCATAATTTTAGATTAAATTTTTAGGTGATTTGTTTAGGTGTGATTAGTGTGATCAAAACTAGGGTTTAGGAGATAACATAGGTGTAATAGATCAATTCTTTTAGGAGTTGTAGTTGGGGTATGGGAATATAGGGATTATGGGAAGCTAATAGATCCCTTAGAAATTACTAGGTTTCCCCTATTCTACTATTACTATTAGTATATCGATTGTGCTTGCTTGACTGTGTGGTGTGCCCTCTCTAGGGTTATTTCATTTGTCTGTGTGGGGTATTGGGTTTGCTTGGGGATTGGGAGAGCTGAAGACCTTGATGATGAAGTCCATTGGAGATTAAGAGGATGAACTCCAACTTCCAGAGTTGATGGAGAGCATCTGGCTGGCAGCTGTTGAAGGCTGTAGGGTTTAGGAATTAGGCAGAGCCCTAGAATAGCAACTTGATTCACAAACATAGAAGGTCTTGTTTGCCTCCATTCTTTCTCTATGATTCAAAGTCTCTTTTAAATACCCACCTCCTTCCTTTGGAAGGATTAGTGAATGTATTTGAAAGATAGAACTTTTGAGAGAAAACTGTCAGTATGATGTTAACAGTCAGTGAGCCACCCTTGGTAGGCAATTGACTGTGTAACATCCATTTCATCTTGTTGACTAATATTCATCTTGGAGGTTGAGACTTGAAGAAAAGCCATTGCAGATTGAAGACTGATGACAAAGACCTTGTTTGAAGGCTTCAAGATGAAGATTGATGCATGCTCGAAGCTGAAGGACAGATGATGATGACTTGAAGACAGATGTTGATGCAGAGCTGCTGTTGCTATTTCTTTTTGCTATTTTGTTTCTTGATGTATTGATTGGTTTTCCCTGACTATATTGTTTGCTGTTTAACCTGTCAGGTTGAAAGTGAATTCTGTTCACTTTTGCCTATTGTTTTCTAGGTTCGAGGTTGAGTGGGACTCCCTTGCCTCGCTTGTATTGTTGCATCCATGCATTTTACTGCTTTATTGTATATGCTATTGTTTCCGTTTCCGTCTATTCCCTTAGGATCTCTGTTTCTCTCTGTGCAAGAGAGGAGCATGATAGACATTAGGTCTTAACCCATGCATGATAACATTAGGTTAGTTTGATCCCCTTTTCAACCATAGGTTAGAGTTCTGTCTCTTCTTGCTCAAAACAAACAGAAAAACACAATAAATATTTCAAACACAATAAAAGACACTTCTTCCGTAAAAGAATGTGAACTCATCAAAACGTCAATTTTGTCCGCTTGGACTGTTAATCAGAAAAACCCTTTTCAGAAGGAATAAAAACAATCAAAACAGACTTGTGTCGTACGTGGCCCGAACTACGTTTGCTCTGATCTTCCGCGCTGTGTAGAAGTACGTAGGCATAGGATGCGATATTCTAGCGAGCAACCTTCCCCTCCTTTCCCGTAGGTAGGCGAACTACGTTGACTCTGATTTCTCGTTCCAGACAGGAATACGTAGGCATAAAGTGCGATACTTTGCTGAGTCATTTTCTTTTCTTTTTAACCCTTAACCTGTAGTTTAGATAGAATAACAATCCGTACTAGAAAACAAGTGTGGATCCCGTCGAGTACGACGGACGTGAGGGGTGTTAATACCTTCCCCTTGCGTAACCGACTCCCGAATCCAGGTTTTGGTTGCGATGACCATTCCTTTCCCTGTTTTGCGGTAGGTTTACCTCGAGCGTTTCCTTTCCCTCCTTTGGGATAAATAACGCACGGTGGCGACTCTTCTGTTCAGCCGGCGCCGATTTTCGCAGTAGCGACACAAACCCATGATAGCTTGATGTTTGATGATGAAAATGAGTTCATTTGATGCAAGTTTGATATTGGAGAAAGTTCCATTTGAAGTGTGCAAAGTCATAAAAATGACCTATAACCAAAATGACCTATAATCAAAGTTTCCCAAAATACCCCTGCCTTGCAAGCTTCATATCTGGAGCTCTACAAATCAGATGAAGGACTTCTAGCACTTTTTGGAAAGCTAAGATCATAAGGAAAAACTTTCATGTTTAGGTAAAAGTGAGGAGAAACATCCTTCTAGTTCAAATATGGCTTGGAAGTTGGTTGACTTTTGTTGACCAAAATCACATTCATCTGAGGACCCATAACTTGTCAGCATCATAATTTGAGTTCTAGGCATCAGATGGAGGAGTTCTAGTACTCTAAAGAAAGCTAGAAACTTGCTCTACACGTTTCATGTTGGAGTCAAGATGAGATGAAACTTGTATCTTGAGATATTTGGTCTTGAAGTTAGGAACTAAATAGGGGATTTTACACGGACAAGCTTAGAAACCCTAGCCTAGCAACTTCTCACACCCTTGATTCTTCTTGATTTGATCTTGGCAAAAAATCTTAGATACCTCAACACAACATTCCATGATCATAAATACTTGGAATTGAGTCTTAATCTCCTTCAAATTCCCAGTTGACTTAGGGTTGACCAGATGAAAACTCTATCTGCACCACCTTTGACTGTGGCTTCTTGCACTTGATATAATGACTTGAACAAGCTCCTCAATGACCCTCAAGGAATTCAATGAGCTCCCGAAATATTCTCCATCCATAACCATGGACTCAATATCATCTGATGATCTCCATATGACCTCCAAGATAGGAGGTGACCCATATTCATTCATTTGCTCTTTCAAAGAACTTTGACTTTCTTCTGATGATGATAAACATTTGGTTGCTTGAATAAGACCTCTTGCTTAGGCTTAGAATCTTTGGTGATCTCCTCTTGCTAGGCACCTCTCCCAATCCCCTGTAAATGAACAATGGTATGCAAATGCTAATGTTATGAAAATGCAACGAGACATAAACCAAGTAAAGAAAAGGTTGGGCAAATTTTGGGGTACAACAGGATGCCCCATTTTTTCCTGGACATTTCTTTTTTTGTCCAGCGGGTCTCTTTTAAGTAAAGTATTTTTTAAACACATTCGCGTTCACAGGGGAAGTAAAATCTTCACCATCCATGGTAGATAGTAATAAGGCTCCGCCAGAGAAGACCTTTCTTACCACATATGGACCTTTGTAGTTGGGAGTCCATTTGCCCATGTGATCTGTCTAAGGAGGAAGGATCCTTTTCAACACCAAATCACCTATCTGGAAGCATCGATGGTGCACTTTCTGATCAAAGGCTTTCTTCATCCTACTCTGGTCCAACCTGCCATGAGCAATGGCTTCCAATCTCTTCTCGTCAATTAGGCTCAACTGATTCAATCTAGTTTGCACCCATTCAACTTCGTTAAGCTTTACATCAGATAATACCCTTAAAGAAGGAATCTCAACTTCTAATGGTAGGACTGCTTCTGTACCATACACTAGTGAGAAAGGAGTTGCCCCGGTTGACGTACGCATCGAAGTACGATAACCGTGTAAACTAAAGGGCAACATCTCGTGTCAATGTTTATAGGTTACCGTCATCTTATACACAATCTTCTTGATATTCTTGTTAGCTGCCTCAACAGTGCCATTCATCTTTGAACGATATGGAGAAGAGTTGTGATGCTCAATCTTAAAACTTTGGCACACTTCCTTCATCATCTTGTTATTCAAATTTGAACCATTATTAGTAATTATTCTTTCTGGAATTCCATAATGACAAATGATGTCCTTCTTTATGAATCAGGCGACCACCTATTTCGTGACATTGGCAATGGAATCTGCTTCTACCCATTTTGTGAAGTAATCAATCGCAACCAGAATAAAGCGATGACCATTGGAAGCAGTCGGCTCAATCTTTCCAATTATATTAATGCCCTACATTGCAAAGGGCCAAGGAGATGTTAACACATTCAGAGGTGTCGGTGGCACATGCACCTTATCAGCATAAATATGGAATTTATGGAATTTCCTGGCGTATTTGAAACAATCAGATTCCATAGTCATCCAATAATACCCAGCTCTCAACAATTTTCTAGACATGGCATGTCCACCGGCATGAGTACCGAAAGAACCCTCGTGGACTTCCTCCATCAATAGGCATACTTCGGGTTCATCTACATAGCACATCAAGACTATGTCAAAGTTTCTCCTGTATATCACCTCATCCTTGTTTAGATAGAAATTATCGGCTAAACTCCTCACATTCTTCTTATCTTTGCTGGATGCCCCGACTGGGTACTCTTGAGTCTTGAGAAAATTCAAACACAAAGGCGAATCTATCAAGACGCATGATGGTGATAGCTGGAGCTTCATTCTAGAAATTCACTTTGTACATCGATGATAATGTGGCCAAGGCGTCCGCCATCTGATTCTCAGCTCCCGGCACATGATGAAACTCAACTCTATCGAAGAAAGGCAACAATCTTCTTGTATAATTCTTGTAAGGCACCAGGTTGGCCTGACGGTTTTCCCACTCTCCTTTGATCTGATTAACAACCAACGCTGAATCGCCATACACATCTAGATTCTTGATCCTCAGATCAATGACCTCTTCTAAGCCCATAATGCACGCTTCGTACTCGGCTTCATTATTGGTGCAGACGAATGTCAATCGGGCAGTAAACGGTATGTGAGAACCGTGAGGAGTTGTAATGATTGCACCGATTCCATTACCATATGAATTAATAGCTTCGTCGAAAACCAGTTTCCACTGAGATCTAATCTCAGGACCCTCGTCAGGTAAAGGCTCATCACAGTCTTTCATCTTCAAAAACATGACGCCTTTGTCTGGAAACTCAAACTTCATCGGCTGATAATCCTCAATCGACTGTTCAGCAAGATATTCTGACATAACACTTCCCTTAATGGCTTTCTGGGAAACATACTAGACATCATACTCTGTTAAAACCATTTGCCATCGGGCAATCTTTCTGGAGAGTGCTTGTTTTTCAAAGACATACTTGATCGAATCCATCTTCAAAATCAAAAGGGTTGTGTGGTTTAACATGTACTGCCTCAAACGCTTAGCAGCCCAAGCGAGTGCACAACATGTTTTTTCCAGCATTGAATATCTCGACTCACAATCAGTGAACTTTTTACTCAGGTAGTAGATGGCGTGCTCTTTTCTACCTGACTCGTCTTGATGACCGAACACACATTCCATTGAATTCTCAAGAACCGTGAGATACATGATTAGAGGTCTCCCTGCAACTGGAGGCTCGTATTTGAGGTTCCTGCAGGTACTCTTTTATTCTTTCAAACGCTTTCTGGAAATTTTCATTCCACCTGACAGTTTGATCTTTTCTTAACAATTTGAATATTGGTTCACAAGTGGCTGTAAGATGAGATATGAACCTTGCAATGTAGTTCAATCTCTCAAGGAAACCACAAACCTCTTTTTCTGTTTTCGGCTCTGGCATTTCTTGTATAGCTTTGATTTTGGCAGGGTCTACCTCAATACCCTTTTCACTGACAATGAATCCCAGTAGCTTTCCAGATCTCACCCCGAAGGTGCACTTGTTAGGATTCTCTCAGCTTGAACTTCCTTAACTTTTCAAACAATTTCAGAAGATTGACCAGATGTCCTTCCTCCGTTTGTGAATTCGCAATCATGTCATCAACATATACCTCGATCTCATGATGAATCATATCATGAAAGAGATTCACCATTCCCCGCTGATAGGTTTCCCAAACATTCTTCAATCCAAAGGGCATCACCTTATAGCAAAAGGTTCCCCACGGTGTAATGAAAGTAGTTTTCTCCATGTCCTCTAGGGCCATCTTGATTTGGTTATACCCAGAGAATCCATCTATGAAGGAAAACAAGAAATATTAAGCGGTGTTATCAACCAACACATCAATGTGGGGGAGCGGGAAATCATATTTCGAGCTCGCTCTATTCAGATCTCTGTAGTCAACACACATCCTGGCCTTTCCATCTTTCTTAGGCACAAGAACAATATTAGCGACCCATGGAGGGTAATTTATGACAGCAATAAAACCAACATTCAACTGCTTTTGAACCTCTTCTTTGATCTTGACTGCCATGTCAGGCCTCGTCCGTCTCAATTTCTGCTTGACTGGCAGACATTCTTCTCAGAGAGGCAACCGGTGTACCACAATATTTGTATCCAGCCCAGGCATGTCTTGGTAAGACCAAGCGAAGATATCCTTATACTCACGGAGCATTTCAACCAATATTCTCTTGATACTGTCTTCAAATGTAGCCCCAACTCTAATCTCTTTCTTGTCATTACCAGATTGATAACTTCAATATCCTCCTGATGAAGCACAATGACCCTTTCCTCCTGCTTGAGAAGTCTTGATATCTCTTCGTGTAGTTCACAGTCTTCATCAGTCTCTTCCTCAGTTTGATAAATGGGATTATCAAAGTCATACGAAGCCATAGCCAAATCTGAATCGATGTTATCTGATAGAAAAGACCTGCATGATGATGTTTATACTTATTATGCGATGCAATAAACAAAACACATTGCCATTTTTCTGTTTAATATAATGCAAAAACAAGAAAAAGGAAAAACAGAGATCATAATATTTGAATGCAAAAACGTCATTTATTTATGATAAAATGCAAATAACAAGATGGCCCCACAGATTGGGTCACTACATCTTGGGTAGAACGTAGGACTGAACATAATCAAAACAATGAATATTACTCTACAGTAGTAACATGAATGACTTCTTCAGTAGTTCAGTTGCACAGCTTCTGGCCAGGAGTACATGGACGAATCTAGGCATCCATATCGCAATCACTGTCACTTTCGTCATCTTCAATGGCATTAATCCCGTCAAATACCACGCCACCACTGGTGAATTGAAGATGTCCCCTGTACCTCAGAATGTCTTGAGAAGAACTGGAGGGTTTGTATCCCAGGCAGAACTTGTCCTGCTTGACGGGAACATTAAGAACTTGACCCCACTTCTGCGATGAACCGGATTCTACGATAGCACGGGCTTCCTTGAACGATGAAATGGAAACCTCTGGGCTTTTGGCTTCTACAGGAGACTTCTTATGAATCTGAACTGTTTCAAACGCCTGGCAGAGTGTTTCGTTGATCTCCCCATCCACTTCCACATACTTGAAGGATGATAAATGGCTAACCATGATATCCTCTTCATCGCATACTATAACAACTTTCCCTTCCATCATATATTTCAGCTTCTGATGTAACATTGAAGTGTCTGCTCCCGCAGCGTGTATCCAAGGTCGGCCAAGGACACAACTCTATGTTGGCTGGATATCCATAATATAAAAAGTTGCATCAAAGATCTGCGAACCAACCTGAATAGGCATCATAATCTCCCCAAACACCAATCTCTTAGATCCATAGAAAGTCCTCACGACCAAATCACTTGGCATGCACATCAAACCTTGAGTATCTAATTTCATCAACGGCTTCTTCGGCAGCATATTAATGGACGATCCTGTATCAACCAGGGCATGTGATAGCAGAGACCCTATACATTCCATTGATATGTGTAAAGCATGGTTATGGTTTCTCCAGGCAGGTTTTAAATCCAAATCAGTAAAACCCAAACCATTGCCAGCATTCACATAAGCCACTACCCCCTCTAGCTGATTAACATAAATCTCTTGGGGTACATATGTTGAATTCAAGATTTTCAATTAAGCATTGCGGTGTGCCTCCGAGCACAACAATAATGACAAAATGCAAATCTTTGAAGGAGTCTGATTTAAGTGATCCACAATATTGTAGTCACTTTTTTGAATGAGTCTCATAAATTCCTCCGCGTCTTTCGAAAAAACGTCATTACCAACCTTTTGTTGGATATTCTCCTCAATCATTGCCTTACCCTTCCCTTTATCGTTCCTATCAGTATTAATCTCTGGTGGGGAAAAGATCCTGCCACTTCTAGTGATACCGCCGACACCAACTATACTCTCAACCGAAGAACTTCCATATGAAGATCCTATCAATTCTTGTCTCTGCCTATTACAGAACACCTTTGACCCATAGTTCTATGGGATAGCTTTAGTGCTCTCGTACGGAACAGGTCCAGGAACAATAATGATAATCGGCGCTGGCCTAGCAGGCGCTGAAATATTGATTGTCCGGTATGGAATAAAGATTGTAGCAACTTCTCTTCCATTATTACTCGCCTTATCCTCAACGTCTTTTCTCACAACCTTGTCAAATTGTAAACTTCTCTCATCAATCATTCTCTGAATACCCTTCTTCAAAAGGTCACAACCCTCAGGTTGTGCTTCACATTCTGAGCCATACTCCCTTCTTCAACAAACTAGCCTTCACGAAACTCAATGGAGTCTTCAAATCCCCAACATCAGTTATCAGATTCAACTTTTCTCCCTCAATAACAACATTAGGTCATGCCACCCCATGATTCGGCATCGGGTTTTGATTCACATTAGGCCCCTCGTTGGTGAAGTTGATAGCCTTTGAGTCAAGCAAGTCCTGAACTTTGTGCTTGAAGGCTTTACAGTTGTCAATATTATGGCCCGGGACGCTTGAATGAAAATCGCATCTGGCGTTTGCATCATAACCAGGAGGCGGTATACCAGTGAGAGGTGCCAAAGTCCTTATTTGAACCCGTTGCAACTGCAACATATGTTGTAACAACTGAGAATATGACATTGGAGGAGTCTCAAACTTCCTGTCAGACATTCTTGGTCTAGCAGCGTAAGGTCAGCATTAACTCGTTACTGAGGTGCGGCTGGGATGGCCACAGTAGCAACTTGTTGATGATGACGAGACTGCACTCTACCTTTACCCTTGTGAGAAATAACATTCGCATCTCCTTCCCTCCTCTTAGGGTTTGCTGAATATGGTTTCTTTGCTCCTCCGGAAGAGGATCCACCACCATTTGGAATCTTCCCAGACTAAATCCCACTTTCGACTCTTTCACCAACCATTACCAGATCAGAAAATCCTGCAGAAATACAACCTATCAACTTCTCAAAATACACACCAGGCAGTGACGCCATGAACATATGGATCAGTTCTCTTTCCACCATAGGAGGCTGCACCCTCGCTGCTAAATCTCGCCATCTCTGGGCGTACTCTTTGAAGCTCTCAGTATTCTTCTGCAACAAACTCTGCAGTTGTACCTTATTCGGTGCTAGATCACTATTATACTGATAGTGATGAACGAAGGCCTCAACCAATTCTTTCCAGCTGCGGATATGAGTTCTCTCAAGCCCCAGATACCATTCCAAAGACACTCATGCCAGACTGTCTTGGAAAAAATGCATTAACAACTTTTCATCATCGTAGTATGCATACATTTTTTAGAAATACGCTCAGATGTGTACTCTAGGACAGGTCGTCCCTTTGTACTTGTCAAAATCTGGTACCTTAAACTTGGGGGGAATCCTGACCCCGGGCACAAGTCCCAAATCTGACATATCAAGACCCAGAGAGTTATGATTCTCGAAAGACTTCACCTTCTCCTCAACCAGTTTAAACCTTCTGTCAGCTTCAGTTGGCAAAATACCTTCTATATCTTTCATGGAAAAGACATCATCCTGGTGATCTTCCCAATGAGGGCCAGCAGCCCTGTGCACAATGCACATACTCCCACCGGCAACATTACCATTTTCATTCACAGCGCCTTCGCCTGGAGGTATGACGATAATAGGAATACCCTGTGGAACATACCCACCAACCAGTGGAGGAATAACACCAGATCCTCCGTGCAAAACACCCTCTTCGTCGACCCGTGCTATCAATGGCTAGGCCATAGTTATTAATTCTTCCTGCCCACTAGCAACATTCTACATCAACTCTATGAACTGGGCCATGCGAGCTCTGACTTCCTGTAATTCAGCCTGAACCTAATCCATTACTTTTTGCTGATTCCCTCGAGTTGGATATCTATGGAAAATGAACTCCTCAATCTTGTTACTAAAGAAAACCAAGAAGAGATAAGAACAAAAGGCCACTGAGAACACCTGCGATGCAAATGAGAATGCAAGATACAAAATGCAAACATGTCTATGTATTTACAGGGAGATCTCCCCCTTGATTCTAGCTTCAATAAACAAGAACAACAGAGATGGATAAGAACACCATAATAATTTTCTCATATATCAAGTAAAGCTGAGACAATACATAACAACAAATGAGAAAGATCCGAATACAAAAAGGTACTAATTTCATCCAACAGATCTAGTGATGATCACGATACAAAAGCAAAGAAACTACTGTGACATATCAGAAGATTATCCTCCCCAGCAATCATGCTCTTTGCTCCAAGCCTGAGCGTCCTTAAGCACCGTCTTCGTATCTGGATAGTCTTGTCTGACAACTAACTCTCTGATGAGGATGTCCCTTCTATGTATCACATCCCGGAGACAATAGCAATAATCTTCCCAAGCATCCTCACCGAAGGTATTTTCAAGTCTAGGTTTCTTCACACCTGCTCGGATATTGAGCTCTTCAAGCGCTGACAAAGTCTCATGGAATTTCTGCTCAAACGTGTACCTACGGGACGATTCCACCATTACTTCTTTCTCCTTGACCTTGAGTTGCGCCTTCAGCTTATCAATCTGAGTGCGAAGCTGGTCCTCTCTATTCTTGTTGGCGGTCAAAGTAGCATTCCATTGCTCATTGAATTTGGATATCTCCAGATACACTCTGTCTAAATACGACTTCTTATCCTTCAAAATACTGCAGGTGATTTTTAGATCCTGACCGATTCACTCTTGTACCCTAATCTGCTCGGCTAGCTCTTTCTCCAGCTTGGTCAATGATTCTGACTTCATCTTGACCAAATAAACAGCTTCACCTTTATCGTGCTTCAGTTGACTGATCTCCTGTTTCAACTCTTCATTCTCTTTGTGCAACTCTTCCTTCTCTGCCCAAAGCTTGTTATATCTTAGAATGTCAATCATTATAGGATGCTCAATGACCAAAGGAGATAAAGGTTCCTCGATGGCGAAAGGCAAAAGGATTTTCTCAACCCTCTTCTGAATCCACTCCACATATGGATCGTAGGCTCTACAGTCACTCTTCCCTAAGGAAAGCTTCCCCCTCTTGTGGATTTTACCCCAAGCATCAACAAATCTGGCCAGAATACAAGGATCAACTACACCGATGAAGTACAAAGATTCTTGCACTTCTTCTTCCTTCGGAGGTCCCCTTAAAGCATAACCAAATTGTCTGACAGCATGAGAAGGATTGTAATTGATACTTCCTTTCCTCACCATCAAAGGCACATTAGGGAAACTACCACAACTAAAGATGAGCTCACGACCAAGCAGATCTCGGTTGAACTAGGCGATATCCTTGGCTGTTAAACCCATGAGTCTTTTGGACCATTTAGTTGAATTTCTTGAATCCACAAAAGCTCCCAAGCGAGGAAGATGATCGATAAACCACTTGTGAAAAAGCGATGTACAACAAGAAACATTCTTCCCTCTTCTCCTCTTGTTCTTGTAATGTACTGAATGATACAAATCTCCTAGGAGAGTAGGTATCGGATTCCTGGAAGCGAAAATACGAAAAGCATCCAAATCAACAAAGTTTGGTATGTTAGGAAACATCACGATGTCGTAGATGCACAAAGCCAAAATGGCACTAAACACCACCCAACAACCCTCTTCAACATACTTCCAGGCTTTATCCACTAAGAAACAGAAAGTAAAGTCGGAAACTCCATTCCTGTTGACAACATGATCAACCAACTTAGAGGCGCTCAAATAAAGAGCAGCGACTAACTTCTCAAAATCAGGTTCTTCTTCTGAAAAACAGAATGACACCTCATCTCGGATCGGAACACCTAAGATCCTCCCATAATCCTATCTGAATACCTCAAGAACTCCAGGATCAGCCATGGAAATCAGACCAAATAAAGGTCCTAACTCAGGCGTCAGAAATTTATATAAAGTCATCTTTTTTTTCTCAGCTTCCATCTCTATAGAAAACCAGGACCAGAATCAAGGGAAAGACGAGAACCTGTAAAACACACAAATATGCAATGTTGAATGCAAGATGATTATGCAAATGCAAACATGGGATTAAGGTATCCAATGCTCAAAAATCCCTGTTGTGTTGTTGACTAAATCAGAACTCCGCTCTGATAAGAAATCCCAGATAACCAGAACACTGAGATGATAGAAAACCAGAGTACTCAGGATCAAAAGTCCATTCGGACGAGAAAACCATATAACCGGGTTGGTTAGAAGTCAACGTTTCCTGCAAAACCCTTCCCTTTCGCATGTGGGTTCTAATCTTGAAATGGTACGGCATCCTATGCAGGTCATCAGTATCACGGACTCTTAGGTCGAGAGACGATGATACGTTTACAATTTTTGGTTTGGCATCATGGTCAATTGATCACTACTTAGTATGTCTAAATGCTTCGTGACTGCAAGTGCACAGTCTGATCGTGTAGTTTTAAAAGATTATCCAACCCAAAGGACTGTTGCGGTGAGAATCGTGATACCAAGCTATTGATTAACTTGAATCTTTAATTCTTAAATTACAACCGAACTTTAATTTATCCAAAGGAAAGGTCTAAAGAAAGAAAAACCCTTTTTGCGATGTAACAACAACGCTAAGAGATTCGGGGATCGGGGCTGGTTATGCCTAGGGTAGGTATTTCACATCCTAAACATTTGTAGTACTCTACAGGAACCTTTTGTTTATTTGCATGCTAAGTTTGGTAAATGTTTGCTAAGGATTGGGTTGGGTAAAGGGTGAAAAAGGTGTAGGTAAAGACCTAAAGATATATACACTAAGTTTGCTCACAAAGACATCGCGTCTTCTGCCTACGTATCCTAACTAGGATAGAATCAGAGCAATCGTAGTTCACCTCACTAGGGTTGAAGAACACTTGACTATGATCAAGATTCAGAGGGAAACAAACATAACAATGCTTGTATAGAGTTTAACAAAACTCTCTAGATCTAAGTTATAACACTCAAGAGGGAAGTAAGTGATCATCATTATGATTCTTACATAGAGTTTACAAACTCTATCCTAGGGTTCTAATTGAAGAAACACTCCTTGTGTAGGTAAGGCTTTCTAGGCTTAAAGCAAAGTCTAATGGCTTGTATGTTCTAACTTAACTAAGCTAGGGTTGAAGATGACTTCACCAAGTCAAGGGAGGGTAATGAACTATCCAATGACACAAGGGTCGAGGGAGAGACATTTCCTTTGGGAGGAGAGAGAGAGAGACAACTTGGATGAGAACTAAAAAGTTCCATCACTTGGGGAAGAAATACTTAACAAAGCAGATGAACAATTTAAGCAAGCATGGATAAGATTACAATCAAGTAAGCATGCATATTACAATAAGCAAATACTTCAAATAGGATGAATGGTCACATCCAAAGCATGCAAGCCTATTACAATAGGCAAGCAAATATGAGTTCTTACAAGACTTAAAGAAAAGGTAAACACCTAGGCATATCTTGACAAAGATGAAGGTATATCTTAACAAAGATGAAAGCATATCTTAACAAAGATTGAAAGTATATCTTAACAAATATTGAAAGAGATGAAGGTAACAACCATGTAAACAAATCACAATTTGAAAGTAAACATGTCATAAACTCAAGGTATATCAAGTGTAACAACAATATGCATTTGATGACAATCAAATATAAGCAAACATGTCACAACATTTTAAACTCAATTTAGGAGGAAAATAATATAAGATCATGGTGACAACCAAGGGAGAATAAGTCCTAACCTATTAACTAACATATGGGAAATGATCACAAGCAAAATCTTACAAGACAATTCAAGGGATTCGACAATATGCGAGATAACGATCTTAACAAAGAATCAAAATTCACATAGACAAAAGGTATCATAATTATGACAAATTTGGAATATTTTTGCATCACATGAAATTAGACATTAAATTAAACATATTGCAAAAAGAATGAGTTAAAAAAGATGAAAGATGAGCAAGTTATGAAATTTGGAAGTTTTGAATGATTTATGAAAATAAAACCACACAAATGAATAAAAAAGAAGGAGAAAGGGCCAAGCTGGGAGTTGAACCCAGGCCCCTGTGTTTACAAACACACACATCAACCATCAAGGCACACACGCACGCTGGTTATGGAGAGGACAAGATGAAGAAAAATAATTCAATCTCAATGGAAAAAATAAAATAACAAAAAGGGTTGATCCAAGGATCGAACCCTGGTTTGGCAAGTGAAAGGCGCATGAGAGAGTAAGGTTTCTACCACTGGGGTGGCTATACATCCGTGTATTTAGCCACCCCCATAAATATATATGGCGGCATATTCATGATGAATTTCTGGGAAAATAAAAACAAGCTAAACAAGCCAAAACGTGAAGGATCAAACTCTATCAATTCTTAATCATTTTTGATGAAATTTTATTCAAACTTGACTATTTTTTCATGAGCATTAAGATGGTGCAGTTGAAATTTTGAAATGAAGCCTTGAAATAAAAACACGATAGAAGATGCAAGTTTGGCAATTGGGATGCATTATGAAAACTACAACCAAATCTGAGTTCAAATTCATGTAAATGGCACTGCATACAAGTCACATATGTCATAACAGAGGTGTAGAATACTTAAGGCTCAAGCATAAACTAGCAGCATAGAATATGGTACATGAATTGCAAAATGAAGCATGAAAATGCAGCAAAACTGTCTTAACAGATGGAAAATGATTGAACATGAACATCATGAGGTCTCAACCAACATATTGGAAATGCAAGGAGGAGCAAGCATACACCATTTACCATACCAAACTCAAACACAAAACATGACTGTTGAGCCCTAGCAAGTGAGATTGGAGAAAAATGCAATGTTGAAACCAAGTCAAGTAGCAAACATAATTGGAATGAACAAACCCTTTAAACATCCTCAAAACATCACATGAAGTGTGTCTATACCTCAAAATTGTTCACAAACATCATGGAATTGAAAATCACAAATCAGCTGCTCAATCACTCATAAAATGCAATATTTGAAACCAAAACAAGATTGGAAACAGATGAGGTCAAGTAAATGTCACACACAAGTTCAAAATATGATCCTAGATGAGTCTATCATTTAAAATGGCCATGAAATGCACAGAACAAGAAGATGACCATCAATATGCAATTAAATCAAACATAATGAGTGGGATGTCATGACAGAAAAGCGAGACATACAAAAACTGATTGATTCATGCACATACAGGTCCTAACTATCATTAGAGATCTAATGCTAGATGAACCGACTTAAGACAATTCAAACACACAAAAAAGTGAAATATGTGCAATTGGTTTTCAAAACAGTGTGAGGTGAGTGGAATTGTGAAAGCAGGCAAGAACAGGTCAAATAACCAATGTATACACATCAAAATCATGACAAGGAATGAGTTTCAACTCACAAAATAAGCATAGGACAGTTGGAATGAAAATTGGCATGTTATGGTATTTAGTGTGAAAAATTGTCTTGGCAAGAATGTGGCAGCAGGTGCATTTTTCAAATTGTGAAGTTTCAAACTAAAATAAGGATATACACACATCATAAATATGATAAGGAATGTGATCATGCATTAAAATCAAGCTCATTGTAGCTGGCACAGGAATTGACATATTGGTTGCAAGAACAAGTTGTTTTGAAACAGGTTTTGGTACAAGAAATAGATGAAAACCTTACCAATGTTATGCACATACCATAATGATGCTAACATATGAGAACATGCTCAAGAAATAGATGAAAACCTTACCAAACAGAAAACGACATTTTGAACTCATGACATATAAAAAACAACAACTTAAATAAGTAGCAGGCAATATTCATGACAGTTGGGAAGTTTTGACAACACACACAAGTTTTAAATAAGTAAAACATTGATTTCATGCACATAGATCAAGTAGAAACCAAATGAAATAGAATATGACATGTGTGTGGCATCAATGAGGTTTGAAAAATGCAAATGAAGCATGACAAAGCAGTTTGAACATTTAAGGAGATTTGAGCATAATAGGTACAACATACATCTTCAAAACACATTATCAAATGATTCTCCAACTTAGAAACAAGCAACAACTGCTCCTAACCAGAAATGGTATGCCTATCCAAATTTGACAGCAAAAACCAACAATATCTCATGACATGCCCTAATGGCAAAGTCTCATGTTTCTCAAATTTTAACCAATCAAACATCATGAGCAAGATCATGTAAGCATTAAACAAATTACTTAGAACAAATGAGATACAATTATGACAAGCACAAACAGTCCAATAGTAATGATAGAGTAGAATGACACAAAAATAGCATAAGTGAAAACAAAATGCCACAATAGATTCAAACATGATCCAGGGCAAGGGGATCCTATGAATAACTTACAAGTTATCCAAATATCACTAATGAATAAGGTTTGACAGTTCTAGGGCTAAACACACCACATTTCCATGTTGGATCAAAAAAACACCATATAGACCAAAACTTCAAAAATAAGTTAAGCATGATATCTAAGCACAAACTATGTAACACATCATCAACATATCATTTAAAAATGAAAATACATTAACACAAACAAGTATCATGACCATGAAACAAGAGTTCTTGACAAAGAACTAAAATGGGGCAGCAAGACTACATTTTCACAAAATCACCTCAAAATGATAAAACATGATAACGTATGATCAATAAAGAGTTTGAATGTCACATACCTCTTGTAGACAAGTCTTGAACAAGCTAAAAAGCTGAGAAACCCAGAGACTTCCTTCCTTAGCAAAGAATTGAAGCTTGCTTCCTCTTGAAGCAATAAACCACTTTTCAAGACAGTTGGAGTTGTGTGATTTCCAACTGGTTTTTTAGGGCTTGGACAGTTGAGATATGATGTATAGGAGGTGTTGGGAGTGTTAGAATGGTAGGAAGTGCCTCAAGTAAGAATTTGGCTTTCAAAATGCAAGAAAGTCAAACTACTAAGGTGTGAAGTTTGACTTTTGTGAAAAGGAGATTTTTGAGTGGTTTGAATGTATGGACACCTTTTACACAATATTTATGGATTGTGTGGAGGGTTTTGAGTGACTTAGAAATGGTAGAACTGAGCTTGAGCAGAGTTTTGCTCAAGAAAGCTTTTTGGTGAAAAATGGAAGTTTTGAAAAATAGGATTCTTAAGGAAATGAAAGAAAGTTGAGAGCTATTGTTTCTATTGGTTTTGGAGATTTATATGGTGTCTCTAACATCAACGAAGAGGCCTCTATTTATAGTGAAAACAAGAGTGAGGGCAGCTTGGTACTTTGCCACTTTTCGAGGGAGTTTCATGAAGTTCTTTGAAAAATCTTGCCAAGATCTTCTCCTATCAGCTCCATGGTTCAAAGAAGATCAGAAAAATCAAGTGGAGATGGACATGAAGTGACTGAGGTGAGCTTAGAGTGTAGGGTGAGCAGCTGCACAGCCCTTGAGTGAAATGTTTCTCTCTCCTTCTTACACATTTGAATATTTTAATGCATAATGCTTGCAACTTGCCTCTCTCTTCAAACCTTGCATTTTTCTGCATTTTCCTTCCTCTACACATCCAAATATCATATTGAATCATGATCCAAGGGTTGAGGATATCTCAAGTTGTGAAATATGAATTTTGAGAAGTGTTGGATTGTGATTTCAAGTGTTGACATCCCTAACTTCCATGGCTCATAACTTCCTGCTCACACATGCTATTGCGGATTTCTACCACAATTTAGAAAGCCCTTAAGTAGATCTATAACTTTCTTGTTTTAGGGATTTCCAAATTCTAGATGGAACTAGGTTGAAAAACCCTCCCAAGTTGCTGAAAAATCACTTAAAAAGGCTAAATAACTTTCCAAATTCTGTTATTTCCCTTCTTAAAATGAATCTTGCCATAACTCCAAATCTATGCATTTTTTGATCATGGACCATTGTGAGTATTTTGTAGGATTTGTCAAGAGGTTTCCAATGAGCTTTGAACCACTTCATTTGGATGTGTGGTTGAGGAGTTATGGTCTTGCCCCTTTCGAAACCCTAATTCCCGATTTTTGCAATTACTTCTTAACCCTTGATCCAATGGTCATGATATTTTATGGGGAGGTGTAATATGACATAAGGAACATTTTTGATTCATATCTTGAAGTCAAATTCCTTATTGTTGAAGAGATGACTTTTCGGTCAACCGTTCGATCAATCGGTGACTACCGAGTCGACCGTTGGTGATCTGGGTGTTCTGAGGATTTGAAAGTCTTTGGATAGACTTTACTAAGCCATAGGAGCTTAATGGACCTTGATCCCACCATTAAAACACTCTTCAAATCAAAATTCAAACTACAGTTGACTTTTCCTGATCGAAAACCCTAATTGGGTGTCTTGAATTGCACTGTTCTCAATTCTTGGGTGACCACCTCAAATTGAATTCATACTTGATCCAATGGGGAATATTTGATCTTGTTTAAAGTTGAATCAATCCAAAACATTGGTTGATCAAACCCTCAAAGCTTCGATTTTTGACGGTACAGAACCCTAATTCATCTGCATCTTGACAAAGATAAACTGGAAATAGGTTAAGGTTAGTTAATCAAATAAAAATGATCCTACAATGGTGATGAGGATCTAAGGGGTCAAAATTTAGGGTGCAACAGATGCCCCTATTTAAATATATTCACTAGATGGTAATGAGAGATGACAATCCTCATAGAATCGCAGTGAAAGGTATTTAAATATAGCAAACCATAGATTTTGTCCCTTAGATTCGATGGTATGCAAAAGGACGAATACAAACATGCCATGAATCTAAATGATGTTTTATGATGCTGAATACAAGACAGATGCAGGCACACGAGCGAATATAAAAGAACGGTAAAATGACGAGTAACCACTCACGAGGACCTAACACACTGGGAAAGATTCAAAGCGAAGTAAGCAAGACAGTTCAGACATGACTAAAGATGCTTGTTCAAGGAAACCTTTCACGCAGGGGACACAAATTCCACCAGGGAAGACACATCTTCATTGGGGAAAGGAGATACGAACCTCACTGGGGATAACCAGATGAGGAAGCCCACTGGGGAAGATGACAATTCTTCACTGGGGAAACGAAACAAAAGAAATGCAAACCACAGTGTGGAAGAAACCCATTGGGGAGAACTTTGCTGGAGAACAAAATCCATTGGGGAAGCAAAGCTTCACCGGGGAAAAGACGGAACGAAGACACGAATCTCACTGGGGATAACCTGATGAGAAAATTTCCTATAACGAAGAGTTCAAATGGGATCTTCAGGAAAAGGTTAGAAACAAGACCGGACGTGTCGGGGAAATTAGTATCCACTAATTCTCCGAGACTTGACTGGAAAAGAAAAAGCTTCAAATAGGGAGACTGGTGACGACCAGAATGACAGATAGCTTCAAACAGTGCTAGTTTCCACTAGACTTACTAGGGAGGATAGTGACGACCAAAGTTCGGTTTCCAAGAAGCGCTAAATACCACTAGACTTCCTGGGGATATGGTGACAACCAAGTCAACAACGGTTTCCCAGAAGTTCTAAACGCCACTAGACTTCCTTGGGATATGGTGACAACCAAGTTGAAGTTCCAATCTCAATTGGGAATTTCCAAACAATATTGACAAAACAAAGGACTTCGGCTGGGGAAGTTGGTAACAATCAACTTTCGGTACTAATAACGATTAGTTTTCAAGCAATGCCAGTAACTACTGGACTTAGAGGAGATTGGTGATGACCAAATCAGGATATACCAATAACAATTGATAATGGATAATGTTAGTAACCACTAGATTTAACTGGAGAGATTGGTAACGACCGAGTCCAAGGAGACAAATGACCATTGGATTTTCAAAGAGTTTGGTAACGACCAGAACAAAGTGGTGATAACAATCTGATTTAAGCGATGCCAATAACTATTGGACTTAGGCTAACTGGTGACGACCAAATCCAGGGGTACACCAATAACAACTGGTACCGGATACTGCTAGTAAAAACTAGATTTTCCAAACAAGGCTAGTGACCACTAGACTTGGAAAGATTGGTAATAACCGAATCAAGAGGTACCAATAACAATTGGATCTGAAGGTAATACTAGTAACTACTAGATTCAATAAGACTGGTAATAACCGAATCAAAAGGCACCAATAACAATTGGATCCAGGCGATTCGAATAATTATTGGACTTTTTAGGGAAATTTGGTGACGACCAACATCAAGTACCAATGACCATTGGTTTTAGAAGGCAATACTAGATTTTTAGCAAAGATTGGTGAAAACCGAATCAAAAGGACCCCAATAACGATTGGTTGGCTTAAATACCCGAATCAGTGACAACTGGGTTTGGAAAATTATTGGTGACGACCAAATCAAGATACCGAACATAATTGGTCCTGAACAGGTGCTAGTAACTACTAGTCTTTCAAAGATTATTGGTGACGACCAAATCAAAGATGAATATTGGTAACAACCGCCCATTTGTGTAAATTGGATATTGCTAGTCACCACTAGCTTCTCAGAGAAAGATAGGAAACCCCAGGATGTCAAATTTGAAGTGAAGCTTGTTGCACAGGATCAAAGATAAAGGTAACGACCAAAGGATCTCAAAGGCAATAGCCCGACAAACAAAGATCAAAACCAAAATGAAAACAAATGCGTATGCTGGTATGATGTTGTATGTAAAATGCAAACCCGACCCGCAGGAACAAGGGAAAGCAAAACAAGGAAAACACAGAGAGGACTCGTCACGCAGAGTCTCAATGCTTCAAGTCAGGCGAAACTTTTTTTTCTGACGTTGATAACAATCATTCCAATAATATCCTCGTAATCCTTACAGTGAAGAAGTCTTGGCTTAAGAGCCGGAATTGCTGTCGGACGCATCTAGTTTGGTCCAGGGTGACAGCAAACTTTCACAACTTTGAGAACTGTGTAATGTTTTCAGATTACCTCTAGAACTCTTCACTCGTTTTGTCAAATTGTGTTTTATTTTTAAAACAAGACTTAAGTTTTTCAAAACACTTTGCTTTCAAGAAAATTCTTATTAACGAAAAAGTGAAATTGCATAACAAAACAGAGGATCATAACAACGATTGGCCAAAATCTGATTTTATTGATAGACAAGAACTTTACAAAGGGCAAAGCCTCGGGAACTTTATATATTTGAAATATGGCAAACAGAAAAGGTTACAGAATCCCATAATAATTCGGTCCTTTTAACTGTCAGTTCACTTGCTTCGTTGCTTCTGACGAGAATGACAGACGTTGATCTTTCTTCTAATACCTTGCACAAGACTCTTCCCCGGCGTCTGCCATCTTTTAATCATTAGGCTTCCATCTTGTTGAAGTACTGGAATCTCCTTTCCAGGTCCTCTGCTTTAGGCATAGTACTTTCTCACTGCATCTGAGTTGATGGGATACTTGAGTTGTTCGCCATCCATGGTCTCAAGAATTAGAGATCCTCCAGAGAAGACAATTTTTACAACGAAGGGGCCATCGTAGTTGGGCATCCACTTGCCGCGCATATCCTTTTGAGTTGGTAGGATTTTTCTAAGCACAAGCTCTCCTTCCCTATACTCTTTGGGACGAACTTTCTTGTTGAACGCTCTTATCATTCTTTATTGATAGATTTGACTATGACACATGGCCGTCATTCTTTTCTCATAAATGAGATTCAATGAGTCGAACCTTTCTTTTATCCATTCGTCTTCATCGAGCTTTGCTTCCGTCAAGATCTTTAAAGAAGGTATTTTGACTTCGATGGGTAGTACAACGTGCATCCCATATACTAAGGAAAAGGGAATTGCCCCTGTTGAAGTTCGCACTGATGTTCGGTAGCCATGTAGAGCAAATGGTAACATCTCATTCCAATCCTTGTAGGTTATGACCATCTTTTGCACTATTTTCTTGATATTTTTGTTTGCATCCTCAACTGCGCCATTCATCTTAGGTCTGTAAGGAGACAAATTGTGATGTTTGATCTTGAAATCGTCACTGAGTTCCTTCATCGTTTTGTTGTTTAGATTCGACCCATTATCAGTGATGATCTGGTTAGGAATACCGTATCGACAGATGATTTCCTTTTTGATGAAGCGAGCAACCACTTTCCTTGTCACGTTCGCATACGATGCTGCTTCCACCCATTTGGTGAAGTAATCAATGGCAACAAGAATTAAGCGATGGCCGTTGGAAGCTTTTGGCTCTATTGCCCCGATCATGTCTATGCCCCACATTGCAAAAGGCCATGGTGATGTCATCACATTGAGAGGATGTGGAGGGACATGCACTTTATCGGCATAGACTTCATTTATGACACTTTCGAGCAAAGAGTATGCAGTCCGTCTCCAAACCAGAAGTAGCCTGCCCTTAAGATTTTCTTAGCCATAGCGTGGCCGTTGGCATGGGTGCCAAAGGTTCCTTCGTGTACTTCAATCATTATGAGATTCGCCTCTTTTTCATCGACACATCGGAGTAAAACCATGTCGTGATTTCTTATACAAGGTACCATTGCTGATGAAGAATTTAGATGACAATCTTCGTATTGCTCTTTTGTCAATTCTGGACGCATCAGCGGGATATTCTTGATTTTAAAGAAAGTTCTTGATATCGTGGAACCACGGTTTCTCATCAGTTTCTTCATCTATTGTCATGACATATGCAGGTATTGTCCTTCTTTCAATGCGAATTAGAGGCGCCTCGTTAACAAACTGGACCTTCCACATCGATGCCATCATGGCTAATGCATCAGCAATGTGATTTTCTGCTCTCGGTACATGCTTGAAGGTGATTTCATCAAAATATTCAGCCATCTCCAAGATATGAGTTTTGTAAGGGATCAATTTTTCCTCCCCGGTTGCCCATTCTCCTTTGAGTTGGTAGATCACTAAAGCAGAATCACCGATCACTTTCAAGATTTTGATGCGAAGATCGATAGCAGATTCCAGCCCTAAGATGCAGGCTTCATACTCGGCTATGTTGTTCGTACACGAGAAACAAAATCGGGCTGTGACGGCAGTATACCCTCCAGTTGAATTTTTTAGAACAGCTCCAACACCATGTCCGTTCTTGTTTGACGCTCCATCAAACATAATTTCCCAGCGGGATCCAGGCTCGGGACCTTCTTCCGGACCAGGCTCTGGTTTTGTGCGTTGAATATACATCACATCTTCATCAGGAAAATGAAACTTGAGTGGTTGATAATCCTCCATGGGGTGCTCTGCGAGGTGTTCTGACAAGACACTTCCTTTGATAGATTTTTGAGCAACATATTGAATATCGTACTCTGATAAGAACATATGCCATCTGACTAATCTTCCTGTTTGAGCTGGCTTTTCAAAGATGTACTTGATGGGGTCCATTTTAGAAATCAGCATCGTGGTGTGACAGATCAAGTACTGTCTCAGACACTTGGCAGCCCATGCTAAGGCACATCAGGCTTTTTCCAGGGGAGAGTAACGACTCTCGCAATCGGTGAACTTCTTGCTCAGATAGTAGATTGTGTGTTCTTTCTTTCCTGACTCATCAGTCTGACCTAAGACACAGCCCATTGAATCTTCTAGTAATGTCATATACATGAACAAAGGTCCTCCCGGCACAGGAGGAATCAACATGGGAGGCTCTTGTAAGTACTGTTTAATTTTCTCAAATGCGGCCTGGCAGTTTTCATTCCATACCACCGTCTGATCTTTTTGTAACAACTTGAAGATCTGCGTGCACGTAGGAGTTAGATTGGAGATGAATCTGGAGATGTAATTCAGACGTCCGAGGAAACCTCTGACTTGTTTCTCTGTTTTAGGAGCAAGCATCTCCTGGATTGCTTTAACTTTGTCGGGGTCTACTTCAATTCCTCGTTGACTAACGATGAAACCAAGTAACTTGCCTGAGTGAACTCCGAAGGTGCATTTTGCTGGATTTAACCTCAGTTGATACTTTCGGAGTCTCTCAAATAGCTTCAACAGATGATCAAAATGGTCTTCTTCACTTTGGGATTTTGCGATCATATCATCCACGTATACTTCGATTTCTTTGTGCATCATATCGTAAAAGAGTGTGACCATGGCCCTCTGATACGTTGCCCCTGCATTCTTCAAACCGAAAGGCATGACCTTATAACAATAGGTGCTCTAGGGTGTGATGAAGGTTATCTTCTCCATGTCAGCTGGATCCATTTTTATCTGGTTATAACCAGAAAATCCGCCCATGAATGAGAATACTGCGAACCTTGCTGTATTATCCACCAAAGTGTCAATATGTGGTAAAGGGAAGTCGTCCTTCGGACTTGCTTTGTTTAAATCCCTGTAATCGACGCACATCCTGACCTTGCCATCCTTCTTCGGGACTGGTACGATGTTTGCCACCCATTTTGGATATTTGGATACCGCTAAAAAGCCTGCATCAATTTGTTTCTTGACTTCGTCTTGGATTTTAAGAGCCATGTCTGGTCCTGACCTGCGAAGCTTTTGTTTGACCGGAGGACACTCTGGTTTCAGGGGTAGCTTGTGCATAACAATGTCAGTATCCAACCCTGTCATGTCTTGGTAAGACCAAGCAAATATGTCAACATAATCTCTGAGGAGCGTTATCAGCCTGTTTTTGATCTCTGGCCCCAGTGATGCCCCAATCTTGACTTCTCTTTTCTCTTCTTCTGATCCTAAGTTGATGACCTCAGTCTGCTCTTTGTATGGCTGGAGATACACATCTTCGTACTCAGCCATTCTCTTCAACTCTTCTGGGACTTCTAATTCTCCATCATTCTCTTCTTCAGCTTGAAAGATAGATGAACCACTAGTAGAAGGAACCGAAGGATCATAGGATTATGTGGTGGATGGAGGTATTCTGCATGTTTTATTTTTGGGAACAATTAGACACACACACACACACACAAACATGCAGATGAAGGGTTATTTTTATTTTTTCCAAAAAGATTTCCATTTTTCCTTTTAACAAAAAGAGTGAAAATGATGCGCAAAAGTAAACAAGAGTTTTAACAAAAACACTTTTTCATTAATGATTTCAAATTGCAAAGTGGCCCTATACAAAATAATTCGCAGGCCTTGGGCGAGACCAGGAATTTTTAAAGAAAACACAAAGCTAACAAGCAAAGTGAATTATTCTAAAGGTAAAAAGATGGGAATTTCCACAGCCTCCCAGTTGCGCAAAGCTGCCCCTCCCCTCGTTATTAGATGATCTAGATTACCATCTCCATCTTCAGCAATAATGGCGTTGATTTGTAATCCGCCGCTGGTAAATATCTCCTTCAAAGACTTCTTCTTCATGGTGCTTTTCTCTGGCTCGCATTCTAGAGTTGGTTTGTAACCCAACCCTTGTCGATCATTTTTGGCTCGAACGTTGACTTTGATGATCTCCCCCCATCCCAATGGGATTCCAGCTTTCAGTGCCGCCTTGATACTCTGAACAGAGGTGAATGATGGCCCGCGGGTTATGTCCGATTCGTCGACTAGAACAGCGTGAGCTATTTCTAGCGCTTGGAAGGCTGTCTCAAGGGAATCTTTGTCAACCTCGATATACCGGAATGAGGACAAATTTCTCACCATTAAGTCTTCTTCTCCATGAACAATGACCAACTGGTCATCCACAACAAACTTGATTTTCTGGTGGAGAGTAGAAGTAACAACACCAGCTGCGTGGATCCATGGTCTTCCCAGTAAACAACTGTAGACCAGATTAATATCCATCACCTGAAAGGTGACTTCAAAGATTTGTGGTCCGACCATGATAGGAAGATCAACCTCCCCTATCACAGCTCTCCTAGATCCATCAAATGCCTTTACTATGAGAGAAGTTGGCCTCATGGTAGCACCTTGATAAGCCAGCTTGGCTAGTGTCCTTTTTGGCATCACGTTGAGCGCTGATTCTGTGTCAACAAGAACCCTGGACATTGTATCTTTTTCACATTTGATCGACACATGTAGAGCACGATTGTGCTTACGTTCTCAGCTGTCAGATCATTGTCGTCAAAGCTTAACGTGTTGCAGGCAGTGATATTTTCTACAATGGAGTCAAATTTCCCCACTGTAATATCTTTGGTAACATGGGCTTGTGTCAAGATTTTGAGTAAAGCATGGCGATGACCGAGATCTTAGATGGTGTTTAATTTAGTTGGTCCACCACCCTATAATCACTTCGTCTGATGATTCTCAGGAACTCTTCTTCATCATTCTTGAGGCTTTCTTTTCCTTTAACTAAAGGCTCTTTAGTGACAACTGCCTCTGGAACGGGTTTTGGAGGAACCACAGCTTTTGGAATAGAAATTACTGGCGAAGGAGCCACATTGTATGTCCGCGGTTGGTATATGCGACCACTTCGGGTCATCTTGCTTCCACCGGCAATGTTAGCCACATTAGCTGGCTTATTTTCTTTGAAGATTCCCTCGCACCATGAGTAGTCCTGCTTTGGTGTCACAACCCTTGGGTGAGGTTTGGATCCTCCCCTTGGTTCAAATCTGGTCTGCCCCCTCCCGAATTTCAGGGGTGCATCTTCGCGGAATACCGGCCGGACGTTCTTGTAGTTGTTTTTGTTATTATTATTTTTGAACACAGCTCTTTTGTTGGGCTCTTCTGGCATGTTAAACACAGGTTCGATGACTGCCACATCTTCTCCCTTTTTCCTGTGAGTGATTTCTATCATCCCTTGTTCAATCATTGCTCGAATGTCTTTTTTCACAATGTCACAACCCTCTGGATTCAGCATGCATTCTTTGCAGTCTTCGTGAGATGTCTTAAGCGCCCATGCCTGAGCGAGACGTTTGTGTAGATCTGCCAATGGCACTTTGATCTCACCAATAGTGGTAACTTTCTTGTCTTCTGACCCTTCACCTTCTTTGGTAATGGCATTGACTCCACAATGATTTGGCAGAGGGTTGTTCTTTACGTTTGGATGATTATCTTCAAAGGACAGAATTCTTTTTTCAATCAATTCTCGAACGAGGTGCTGAAGTGCGAAGCAACCTTCAAGATCGTGGCCTGGAGCATTCTCATGAAATAAGCAGCGAGTGTTGGCATTATAGTAGAACGGGAGTGGATTAGGTGGAGCACCTAATTTTCTTGTTTTGACCAACCCTCTTTCTATCAACATGGGGAACAGATCGGTGTAGCTCATGGGAATAGGCTATATTTTTGGCCTATTTGCCTGGTAATTCACCCTCGGAGCCCTGTTTTGAGGCTGTTGACCTTGCGGCTGATGGTATTGTTGTTGATCGTTAGAGTGATATTGTTGCAGATTGCTAGAATGATATTGGTGCTGATTGCTGGATGCCCCAGGCTGGGGACCCTGTTATGATGACGGTTGAAAAACTGGAGTCACTGCTGCTATATATGATGGATGGTACTGCTGGCGATGGCTTCTGGAATTTTGCGCCTTTTTCCCATATGTGATCGCACTTACATCTCCCTCTTTCTTTTTATGAAAATTGATGACCGGCTTCTTTGTTGTACTGGCGCTTGAGTTAGTATTTAGGGTAGCCACCTTTCCACTCTTTAAACCCGCTTCAACTTTGACTCCTACTGCCACAATATCAGAGAAGTTAGTTGTGACACTGCTGATTAGTCATTCGTAGAATTCTTGCCGAACTGTATCTACAAACCAGTCTGCCAACTCCTTTTTGGTAAGGGGTGGCTCTACTTGAGCTGCAGTTCCGCGCCATCTTTGCGCATATTTCTTAAAGGTTTCAGTATTCTTCTGTGTCATGCTGAGAAGCTGACGATGTTCGGGAGCTAAGTCCATGTTGTACTTGTACTGTTGAATAAAGGCATCTGAAAGGTCTTGGAAACCGTGGATCTTTTCTTGATCTAAGCTGAGATACCATTTAGCCGAAGCTCCTTTAAGACTGTCTTGGAAACAGTGTACCAACAGCTTGTCATTTTCAATATGCGGAGCCATCCGCCTACAGTACATGATTAGGTGCACTTTGGGACAAGTAGTCCCCTCATATTTGTCGAATACTGGCATTTTGAATTTCTGAGGAAATACCAAACCAAACACCAGACACAGGTCCTTGGCATCAGACCCAAAGACATGGTTTCCTTCGATTGCCCTCATCCTCTTAGCCATGATGTCCATCTCTACCCTTAATTTTTCGTGCTTTTCATCCTCGGCTTTGGAACCGTCAGGTATGTCAAAGATCGGTTGTTGATTGTTGAAGATAGGTCACACTGTAGTGGGTCCACCCGCCTGAGTGAAAATAGGATTCCTGATTGTTGAATCAAACAGTGGATTAAGACTTGAAGATTGCATATTGTTGAATGGTGGCACAAAATCTCGAGACATGCCATAGGGAAATTCTGCAGTGGTAACTCGAGCTACTGTGACGTTGGCCGCTGCCGTGATGACTTCGGAGATTACTGTAGACTGTGTGTCCATCTTTGCCTTGATTATATTGAGAACTTCCAAAATCTGGCTGACGTCACCCTTGATTCCTTCAAGGTCGTTGTCCATCTGGTCGAACCTCTGGTCATTATCTGCCATCTTCTTTTGAGCTTTGGATCGAGTGTTATATCTGTGAGTATTCAACGTGACTCCTTCTCTCTTTTCTGAACAAGAACAAAGGATGAGCTGCGGAACCCAGACGCAAGACCAATGCAGGATGAAATACGAATGCAAATGCAAATGCAAATGCACAAACCATTCAAGGAAAAGCAAATTTTTGTTTACAAACAAAAAAGTTGGAACAACATGTAACGACATGCTTAAAAAGCGTTTTTCATTGATAGCTGGAAGTCTATTACAATAGATGGCCCTTGCTAAAAAGCAAGACCTTTCTTACAAGAAGTGAAAGAAAATGCAACATTAGGATTTCAATCCTTTTAGGGAAAGCAGGGAAATGGTGAAACAAAGATCATTCTAACAAGATGATCCTTCTCCTTCTTGGACTTCAACATGAGCTTGGTCCTGGCGGATAATTTCCCACAGGTCTTCGTTCTCTCGTTGCGCTTTGATCAAAGCGTATTTTAGCTCTTCCCTAGTCGTGGGGACCTCAGGTTCCATAGTTATCTCATAATCATGAGTATAGAACATGGTCAAGTAAATTTCTTTTGACCAAAGAAAGTACCCTCTGGAAGTTAAACAACTTGCATTCTCCATTGGAGTTAGGCCCAAGAGGTGAGGATCTCTTTGGGCGTATTGAGCACGGGCTTCTAGTTCAGGGTTACGACCAGTTTCGCAGAAGTAAGGTATCAACAGTTCCGATTCGGGCTCTGGTCCAGTAGGATACCCATATTGACGCCGGGCAAGAACAGGATTGTAGGTGATAACCCCTTTCGTCCCAATGAGAGGCACATTGGGGAATTCTCCATAACTGGGGATCATGATGAGATCACCAAGGCTGGTATCATACCATGTGATGTCATAATGCCTGAGAGTGATTAGTTTAGAAACCCATGCACTTTTGTTAGGAAGCCTCTAAAGGATATGAGTCCTGGGTAGATGAGAGGTAAACCATCGATCAAGTAGTGCGAGGCAGCACGAGAATTGCCCGAGATCGTACAGGATGAAGCGGTGGATGGCTATATAAGTATCAGCTAGTGTCTCGTTGACTGGACTTTTGATGATGAAGAGACGGATCGCCTCTTCACTGATGAAGTCATAACGGCTTGGGAAGAGATACAACCCATATATTAGAAATGCCAGAATTGCTTCAAAGATGCCCAGATTTCTATTTTCATAATGATATTCAGCCATCTCCATTAGAGGTTCTGCCTCCATTCCGTACCATCCTCCTTTCGCTCTCATTGGTGGTAAATCCTCTAGCTTGATATGTAGGGCTTTAGCCAAATCCCTTTTCTTCGGTTTTCCATAAGGAAGTTTGAAGGTCCATGGAATCTTTAAATAATCAATGTACTCCTCTATGGTTGGGAGTAGCTGAAAGTCCGGAAAGACAAAGCAGTGGTAGGTTGTAGAGTAAAACTCAACCAAAGCCTGCAGCATGGGCTTGTTGACATGAGCGCTTATTAGTGGTAGAAGGTCTCCATATTTGGCAATGAAAGCAGCGGGGTTTCTGACAAGTCTCGCCAACATCCTGAGACGGCCCAATCTCAAATCCGGAAACGGAAGCATGTCTCTTCTCACCATGTTGTTATCTGCAAAAAGAAAAGTTTGAATTTCCTTGAATGGTTAGAAGAAATGCAAATGCAAATGCAAATGGTGTCATGGAACTCAGATATTTACGAACATCAGAAGTCGCCATTTCATTGATCAACAAAATAGGTTTACAAAATATTGTTTCCTCTTACAAGAGTTTTAACATAAACAACAGCTGAATGAATCCTAACAAGGTTCCCCTAGCAACCTTAAGTTGAGCTTCTCGATCTTTCTTTCCATCTGAGCCTTCTCAAAAATGAGCTTGTCCACAATTATCTTCCATGGAGTAGACTGGGGCTCATAAGGTTCTTCTTGTGCTTTTCTCTTCTTACAAGAGAGTATTTCTTCGTCTTTCAACTGGAGTTGCTTATGGAGCTCCGCATTCTCTTCGACGACTACTTGATACTTGTGCTTCCAAGCTTCTTCGGTTTGTTGTGCTTTGACTAAAGCAATCTTCAATTTTTCTTCTTCAGACATGAAGACCAATGGGCGTTCTTCCTTCAAATCCATAGGCTCTTGCTTAGGATAAGGCATCCTTAGTGTGATGGCTCTCTTTCGAACCCATTGGAGGTAACATTCTAAAGAGACACAGTTGAGTCTTCCAAGATCCTTTTTCCCTTTCTTGTATAGATGCTTCTAAGCCTCTAGAATCTTTCCTTTTAGTTCTTGACTATCTTCTTCTTCTTTGAAGAAAATGTTTTCCACTTGAACACCATTGGGTTTGTCCTTTAGAGGGTATCCCAATTATCGGCGGGCGAGGATTGGATTATAACTTATTCCTCCATTAGCACTGAGAAGCGTTACATTTCCAAAATCCCCACAATTATCAATGATCATTGTCCCATCATAGTCACGACTATACCAATCGATATCGGAGTGGGTGAGAGCCATGATCTTTTGTGACCACCATCCTTTCTTTGGATCCCAAAAAGCGTTAGCTTTGGGCAAGTGTGAGGTGAACCATTTGTACAACAAAGGAGTGAAACAAGTAATCATCCCTCCATTGTGAAAGTTCCTCAGATGAACAGAATGGTATGTATCTGCTAGCAAGGTAGGCACGGGATTCTTCTTCAAGAAAATTTTAATGGCATTGAGGTCCACAAAATTCTCAAAGCTAGGGAACAAGAAAATGCCATAGATGAGTAAGGCAAGGATAGCCTCGAATGCATCCATGCTTAAATGATTCGCATAATACTGAGCTTTCTCAACCAAGAACTCTGCTTTTAGCCCAAAAACTCCTCCTTTTGTAATCAGATTCTTCTTAATATCAACCAATCCCAAACATGTGGCCTTGGCAATATCTTGTTCTTTAGGGTCCTTCTCCACAATTGGAAAATGAGAATCTTCAAGAATGGGCAATCCAACCAACTGAGAATACTCCTCTAGTGTGGGCACTAGCTGATAACCAGGGAATGTGAAACAGTGGTAGAGCGGACATAAAACTGGAGAAGTGTAGAAAGGAGTCCACCATCCATCTTTACTTTCAAGAGTAACAACAGCTTCCTATACCTGCTTTGAAATCCCTCTGGATCTGTCACTAAGGTGCTCAACCTTTTCAAGTCATCTAGGTTAAAACCCTTGTAAGTGTACTTCAAAGTTTTCTTTCTTTCACTACTCATAACGACCTCTGATGTTTACAAACAAAAAAAAGTCTGAGTTCCATGACACCATATGATGGTATGATGTTATGAATGCAAAATGCATAAACACAGGCAAATGCATATGCACACAACACAAGCTTAGGTTTAAGGACGAGCATGGGTCCAAGGTCTACCCATCCCCAAGGATTGCACTATGGATTGATTGTACCTGCCGAATGGGTTCTACAAAGTTCCCAGAGTCATCAACCCATCTTTAGGATATTATCGATTTCCCAAATCACTTGGTAATCGATAATATTCTCAAGAGAATCTCGTCTGAGTGTAGTATCGTGTATCAGCATCTTCGGAAATACTTCCTTATAGCCATCGCACTACGTCCTAAAAAGGTCAAAGTGGGGTAAAATGTAATCTAAAAGTCCACAGTGTCACGGGCTCCTTCGTCGAAAGTAGCATTGTTTCCACGAATACTCGATCAACAATACTAAACTCTCAAGAGGGCCTACATTGAGCGGTGGTTTCTCAAGTTAGCTTGGTCGGGAATCAACTCCCTATAAGCCTTCTTGAATATACCACCATCCTATCACAATTGCACTCAAGTCTGGGTATAGGACCGTCTCACCACTCAAAGCACCCAATACCCCACAATTAAACAAATATATTGACAAATATACATGTTAAGCAAATATTTACAAATATAGCGCAATTAAAAAAATAGGCTAAATCCTCAAAATTAAAAATATCCCCAGTGAAGTCGCCATTTCTGTTGCGGTGAGAATCGTGATACCAAGCTATTGATTAACTTGAATCTTTAATTCTTAAATTACACCGAACTTTAATTTATCCAAAGGAAAGGTCTAAAGAAAGAAAAACTCTTTTTGTGATGTAACAACAATGCTGAGAGATTCGGGGATCGGGGGTATTTCACATCCTAAACATCTGTAGTTTATTTTCATGCTAAGTTTGGTAAATGTTTGCTAAGGATTGGGTTGGGTAAAGGGTGAAAAAGGTAAAGGTAAAGACCTAAAGATATATACATTAAGTTTGCTCTCAAAGACATCGCGTCCTCTGCCTATGTATCCTAACTAGGATAGAATCAGAGAAACCGTAGTTCACCTCACTAGGGTTGAAGAACACTTGACTATGATCAAGATTTAGAGGGAAACAAACATAACAATGCTTGTATAGAGTTTAAAAAAACTCTCTAGATCTAAGTTATAACACTCAAGAGGGGAGTAAGTGATCATCATTATGATTCTTACATAGAGTTTACAAACTCGATCCTAGGGTTCTAATTGAAGAAACACTCCTAGTGTAGGTAAGGCTTTCTAGACTTAAAGCAAAGTCTAATGGCTGGTATGTTCTAACTTAACTAAGCTAGGGTTGAAGATGACTTCACAAAGTCAAGGGAGGTTAATGAACTATCCAATGACACAAGGGTCGAGGGAGAGACTTTTCCTTTGGGAGGAGAGAGAGAGAGAGAGACAACTTGGATGAGAACTAAAAAGTTCCATCACTTGGGGAAGAAATACTTAACAAAGCAGATGAACAATTTAAGCAAGCATGGATAAGATTACAATCAAGTAAGCATGCATATTACAATAAGCAAATACTTCAAATAGGATGAATGGTCACATCCAAAGCATGCAAGCCTATTACAATAGGCAAGCAAATATGAGTTCATACAAGACTTAAAAAAAAGGTAAACACCTAGGCATATCTTGACAAAGATGAAGGTATATCTTAACAAAGATGAAAGCATATCTTAACAAAGATTGAAAGTATATCTTAACAAAGATTGAAAGAGATGAAGGTAATAACCATGTAAACAAATCACAATTTGAAAGTAAACATGTCATAAACTCAAGGTATATCAAGTGTAACAACAATATGCATTTGATGACAATCAAATATAAGCAAACATGTCACAACAGTTTAAACTCAATTTAGGAGGAAAATAATATAAGATCATGGTGACAACCAAGGGAGAATAAGTCCTAACATGTTAACTAACATATGGGAAATGATCACAAGCAAAATCTTACAAGACAATTCAAGGGATTCGACAATATGCGAGATAACGATCTTAACAAAGAATCAAAATTCACATAGACAAAAGGTATCATAATTATGACAAATTTGGAATATTTTTGCATCACATGAAATTAGACATTAAATTAAACATATTGCAAAAAAATGAGTTAAAAAAGATGAAAGATGAACAAGTTATGAAATTTGGAAGTTTTGAATGATTTATGAAAATAAAACCACACAAATGAATAAAAAAGAAGGAGAAAGGGCCAAGCTGGAAGTTGAACCCACACCCCTGTGTTTACAAACACACACATCAACCATTAAGGCACACACGCGCGCTGGTTATGGAGAGGACAAGATGAAGAAAAATAATTCAATCTCAATGGAAAAAATAAAATAACAAAAAGGGTTGATCCAAGGATAGAACCATGGTTTGGCAAGTGAAAGGCACATGAGATAGTAAGGTTTCTACCACTGGGGTGGCTATACATCTGTGTATTTAGCCACCCCCATAAATATATGTGGCATATTCATGATGAATTTCTGGGCAAACAAAAACAAGCTAAACAAGCCAAAACGTGAAGGATCAAACTCTATCAATTCTTAATCATTTTTTATGAAATTTTATTCAAACTTGACTGTTTTTTCATGAGCATTAAGATGGTGCAGTTGAAATTTTGAAATGAAGCCTTGAAATAAAAACACGATAGAAGATGCAAGTTTGGCAATTGGGGTGCATTTTGAAAACTACAACCAAATCTGAGTTCAAATTCATGTAAGTGGCACTGCATACAAGTCACATATGTCATAACAGAGGTGTAGGATACTTAAGGCTCAAGCATAAACTAGCAGCATAGAATATGGTACATGAATTGCAAAATGAAGCATGAAAATGCAGCAAAACTGTCTTAACGTATGGAAAATGATTGAACATGAACATCATGAGGTCTCAACCAACATATTGGAAATGCAAGGAGGAGCAAGCATACACCAGTTACCATACCAAACTCAAACACAAAACATGACTGTTGAGCCCTAGCAAGTGAGATTGGAGAAAAATGCAATGTTGAAACCAAGTCAAGTAGCAAACATAATTGGAATGAACAAACCCTTTAAACATCCTCAAAAGATCACATGAAGTGTGTCTATACCTCAAAATTGTTCACAAACATCATGGAATTGAAAATCACAAGTCAGCTGCTCAATCACTCATAAAATGCAATATTTGAAACCAAAACAAGATTGGAAACAGATGAGGTCAAGTAAATGTCACACACAAGTTCAAAATATGATCCTAGATGAGTCTATCATTTAAAATGGCCATGAAATGCACAGAACAAGAAGATGACTATCAAATTGCAATTAAATCAAACATAATCAGTGGGCTGTCATGACAGAAAAGTGAGACATACAAAAATTGATTGATTCATGCACATACAGGTCCTAACTTTCATTAGAGATCTAATGCTAGATGAACTGACTTAAGACAATTCAAACACACAAAAAAAGTGAAATGTGTGCAATTGGTTTTCAAAACAGTGTGAGGTGCAAACATGATCTAGCTATGAAAGTGATCTCATGTCAAAGGGATAGCACACACATATCATAAATGCATAAAAGAATGAGTCACAACTCAGAAAATGAGCATATTGCAAGCAGGGAAGAAAATGGCATATTCATGGTATGTTTTAGCTTAAAGATGCAGTTTGAGGGTGAAATGCAAAAGCAGGTAAACATTGACCAATCCAATCATCTACACACATCAGAATCATGAATATGGATGAGTTACAACTCAAAGATTAGGCATGTGCAAACAGAACAACAATTTGGTAATGCTCATGGTAGATTTAGTGTAAAAGTGCAATTGTGAGTGGAATTGTGAAAGCAGGCAAGAACAGGTCAAATAACCAATGTATACACATCAAAATCATGACAAGGAATGAGTTTCAACTCACAAAATAAGCATAGGACAGTTGGAATGAAAATTGGCATGTTATGGTATTTAGTGTGAAAAATTGTCTTGGCAAGAATGTGGCAGCAGGTGCATTTTTCAAATTGTGAAGTTTCAAACTAAAATAAGGATATACACACATCATAAATATGATAAGGAATGTGATCATACATTGAAATCAAGCTCATTGTAGCTGGCACAGGAATTGACATATTGGTTGCAAGAACAAGTTATTTTGAAATAGGTTTTGTTACAGTAAGACATTTTTGGCAAGCAATGAGTTTGTGAAGGAACCAATGTTATGCACATACCATAATGATGCTAACATATGAGAACATGCTCAAGAAATAGATGAAAACCTTACCAAACAGAAAATGACATTTTGAACTCATGACATATAAAAAACAACAACTTAAATAAGCAGCAGGCAATATTCATGACAGTTGGGAAGTTTTGACAGCACACACAAGTTTTAAATAAGTAAAACATTGATTTCATGCACATAGATCAAGTAGAAACCAAATGAAACAGAATATGACATGTGTGTGGCATCAATGAGGTTTGAAAAATGCAAATGAAGCATGACAAAGCAGTTTGAACATTTAAGGAGATTTGAGCATAATAGGTACAACATACATCTTCAAAACACATTATCAAATGATTCTCCAACTTAGAAACAAGCAACAACTGCTCCTAACCAGAAATGGTATGCCTATCAAAATTTGACAGCAAAAACCAACAATATCTCATGACAGGCCCTAATGGCAAAGTCTCATATTTCTCAAACTTCAACCAATCAAACATCATGAGCAAGATCATGTAAGCATTAAACAAATGACTTAGAACAAATGAGATACAATCATGACAAGCACAAACAGTCCAATAGTAATGATAGAGTAGAATGCCACAAAAATAGCATAAGTGAAAAAAAATGCCACAATTGATTCAAACATGATCTAGGGCAGGGAGATCCTATGAATAACTTACAAGTTATCCAAATATCACTAATGAATAAGGTTTGACAGTTCTAGGGCTAAACACACCACATTTCCATGTTGGATCAAAAAAACACCATATAGACCAAAACTTCAAAAACAAGTTAAGCATGATATCTAAGAACAAACTATGTAACACATCATTAACATATCATTTACAAATGAAAATACATTAACACAAACAAGTATCATGACCATGAAATAAGAGTTCTTGACAAAGAACTAAAATGGGGCAGCAAGACTACATTTTCACAAAATCACCTCAAAATGATAAACTATGATAATGTATGTTAAATAAAGAGTTTGAATGTCACATACCTCTTGTAGACAAGTCTTGAACAAGTTAAAAAGCTGAGAAACCCGGAGACTTCCTTCCTTAGCAAAGAATTGAAGCTTGCTTCCTCTTGAAGCAATAAACCACTTTTCAAGACAGTTGGAGTTGTGTGATTTCCAGCTGGTTTTTCAGGGCTTGGATAGTTGAGATATGATGTATAGGAGGTGTTGGGAGTGTTAGAATGGTATGAAGTTCCTCAAGTAAGAATTTGGCTTTCAAAATGCAAGAAAGTCAAACTACTAAGGTGTGAAGTTTGACTTTTGTGAAAAGGAGATTTTTGAGTGGTTTGAATGTATGGACACCTTCTACACAATGTTTATGGATTTTGTGGAGGGTTTTGAGTGACTTAGAAATGGTAGAACTGAGCTTGAGCAGAGTTTTGCGCAAGACAGCTTTTTGGTGAAAAATGGAAGTTTTGAAAAATGGGATTCTTGAGGAAATGAAAGAAAGTTGAGATCTATTGTTTCTCTTGGTTTTGGAGATTGCTCTGGTGTCTCTAACATCAATGAAGAGGCCTCTATTTATAGTGAAAACAAGAGTGAGGGCAGCTTGGTACTTTGCCACTTTTGGAGGGAGTTTCATGAAGTTCTTTGAAAAATCTTGCCAAGATCTTCTCCTATCAGCTCCATGGTTCAAAGAAGATCAGAAAAATCAAGTGGAGATGGACATGAAGTGACTGAGGTGAGGTTAGAGTGTAGGGTGAGTAGCTGCACAGCCCTTGAGTGAAAAGTTTCTCTCTCCTTACACATTTGAATATTTTAATGCATAATGCTTGCAACATGCCTCTCTCTTCAAACCTTGCATTTCTCTGCATTTTCCTTCCTCTACACATCTAAATATCATATTGAATCATGATACAAGGGTTGAGGATATCTCAAGTTGTGAAATCTGAATTTTGAGAAGTGTTGGATTGTGGTTTCAAGTGTTGACAACCCTAACTTCCATGGCTCATAACTTCCTTCTCACACATGCTATTGAGGAGCTCTACCATAATTTAGAAATCTCTTAAGTATCTCTATAACTTTCATGTTTTGGGGATTTCCAAATTCTAGATGGAACTAGGTAGAAAAACCCTCCCAAGTTGCTGAAAAATCACTTAAAAAGTCTAAATAACTTAGAATTTTTCTAAGTTATTTCCCTTCTTAAAATGAATCTTGCCATAACTCCAAATCTATGCATTTTTTGATCATGGACCACTTTGAGGCTTTTGTAGGATTTTTCAAGAGATTTCCAATGAGCTTTGAACCACTTCATTTGAATGTGTGGTTGAGGAGTTATGGTCTTGCCCCTTTCGAAACCCTAATTCCCGATTTTTGCAATTCCTTCTTAACCCTTGATCCAATGGTCATGAAATTTTATGAGGAGGTATAATATGACATAAGGAACATTTTTTATTCACATCTTGAAGTCAAATTCCTTATTGTTAAAGAGTTGACTTTTCGGTCAACCGTTCGATCTATCGGTGACTACCGAGTCGACCGTTGGTGATCCGGGTGTTCTGAGGATTTGAAACTCTTTGAATAGACTTTACTAAGCCATAGGAGATTAATGGACCTTGATCCCACCATTGAAACACTCTTCAAATCAAAAGTCAAACTACAGTTGACTTTTCTTGATCGAAAACCCTAATCGGGTGTCTTGAATTGCACTGTTCTCAATTCTTGGGTGACCACCTCAAATTGAATTCATAATTGATCCAATGGGGAATATTTGATCTTGTTTGAAGTTGAATCAATCCAAAAGATTGATTGATCAAACCCTCGAAGCTTCGATTTGTGACGGTACGGAACCCTAATTCATCTGCATCTTGACAAAGATAAACTGGAAATGGGTTAAGGCTAGTTAATCAAATAAATATGATCCTACAATGATGATGAGGATCTAAGGGGTCAAAATTTGGGGTGCAACAAGGACCAAGAGTCGATCTACCGCTATCTAACGTTACTATGTAAATCTAAGCCTAATGAATTTCTAAATTTGGGATGCAAGTAAGAAAATAAGTGCAGAATTAAAATTAAATTAGATTAAGGTATTGTGAAATATCGGTATATAAACCTATCAATCAACGGGGGTTCAGTAATTCGTGGGCGTTTAGTCTAAACGGTAAAATTCTTTTCCTGTAGAAAATACTCATTTAAAAGACCTTATCTCACACTCTCATGTTCTTGACTTAGACTATGCTCTCAAATCAGAATACGACTCTTGCTCTCTCATTTTGCATTTAAAAACAACTTTTGAAATAAATAAATCCTAATTAACCTTAAAGCGTTCTCACTGTATTTAAGTCTAATGTTTAGTTTCAGCTATCTAGTTAAGACCTCAAACTCTCGCTTTATTGATCTTAACCTTTGTTACTTTCTTACTCTCGTAACAAAAGTTATTAATTTATCAAAAGAAACAAAGACCAAAAGAATTGAATCCATTAAATTTACGTCGCGATTTACGTAACCCCCTCCGACCGATCGTAATTACATATTGATACTAAGAGGTTTAGCCAAACATGGCTTTTATGCTAATACTAAATCTAATCTTAATACTAAATAGAAATTAGAAGGGATGCATAAAAATATAACAGTAAAAATAAAAACAGATAAAAGGAACCTGGTGATTTGAAGAACGGAACTTGGATTTGATTATGAAGGTCGGCTTGCAGTTCAGTACAATATTACAACCTTTCGGATCAATCCTAAAACTAAATGGAAATTGTTTATCAGTGTGACAAACAATTTCCTTACAAAAATTCTCTAAAAAAAATGTAAAAGAGACTAAAAGCAGAATGCTGGAAAAATAAAACGAAAACCGAAAAATACTTCGTGCCCCTTTTTTTCAAAACTGCCTTCTCTTATATAGCTGATAGTGGGTGACGGTTACACAAATTTGAATCCTAAAATGAGGAGTGAAATCCGGAGAATTTGCAGCCAGGAGGTTGAGAAAAAGTAGGGAGAAAGTGGAGAAAATATAGGGAGGAAGTGGCAGACGCCACTTCCCGTTCTTTTAGGAGTGGCAGTTGCCACTCTCCTATTTCCTAGGAGTGGCACTCGCCACTCCCACTCCCCTTTTGGAGGTGGTAGGCGCCACACTCCCCCTTGTATGTAAGGTGGCAGGCGCCACAACCAAGTGGCAAGTGCCACTTGGTGTGTGGTGGCCCCCACCTTTTTTTCTTTCCTTTCTCTTTCTTTCTTCTTGTTTTCTTTCCTGGTATTTTCTTCCTCTTTTCTTTCTATTTCCTTCATTTCTTTCTCCTTTTATCTCTTTAGTCCATATTGATGATAACCTACAAAACACAAGAAAGCAAAGGCGCAATCGAAGATAAATCAAATAAAACAGTAATAAAAGCAGATAAAATTCATTTAAGTCAAGTCAAATATCCGATATAATTTTGCGTTATCAAAATCTCCCACACTTGAACCTTTGCTTGTCCTCAAGCAAATAAAACATATTATGCGTGGAATTTAACATGTCGTAACACAAATAATACATTGTTGCGAAACTTTCGTACGAAAGGTAGGTACTGGTTAAAAATACTAAGGATATCGTAACGACACGAAATTACTAAGTGTAATAAAAAAACTCCCTCTCTGTGCAGACAAGTCCAAATCATGTTATTATAACTCAGCCTATTCATTTTCACCTCTTTTTCATTCTCGCGCAATCACATTAAACTCGTTATCCCTGCACGCCCATGGTAAGTAAAATGTGTAGTGTTCATTGATCTCTTTTTCAAAACTTTTTTTTTCACATTCTTTTTCTTGTGTATTTTTGAATTTCAAGAGTTCGATCCGTTGGGCTAAATGATTGGGTAAGGACCACCTAACTTAGTAAGAGCATATCTTTCATTCATTTGTTCCAATAATTCTATTCGATTCTTAATTTTGAGATCAAACACCTATTTGCATCGATTTATTACTTAGGGTGTGCTTCAGAATGGTGTTGACTGCTAATATAAACTAATCAAGAGGTTACTCTAAAATTTAAGGCTTTGGCATAATAAGTACTCAAACTCATCAGCAAATTAAGGGGTTCATGGTGTCAAAACGGTACCGATATTATCAATACTTTCCGAAATCTCTCGAACTTTGTCTAAATCAAGAAATATACTCTCTGGGTCTGTGTCATGCTTTAAACCAACAATTTAAAATTTTCTGTTATGGCTCAAGAATTTGGGAGAATCCGATAAATGACGGAAACTATGTAAAGTGACATGACAACACATGAATTTATTTTATTAGCACTAAAACAAAAAGATTAAGTGAAAAATTTAAAATTTTAAAATCTACCTAGAAAACAGTAAATAAAGGGGTAAAACAGAAAATAAAAGTGGTAAAGCTTCCTCTTCCACACTTAAATTGAGCATTGTCCCCAATGCAATGAATTAAGGTAAAAAAAAGAAGGTGGAACCTGGAAATTCTTCTACCTGCGGCCTCTGCCGCGAGTTTGTGTTCGCCTGCCATTTCCAGGGTGGTCAGGTGGATCTTTTGGATTTGCCACACGTACTGATAGATCTGCCATCTCTGTGATCAATCCTCACATGCTGTTTTGTTTTCTTTGCATTTGTTTGAGAATCTGCATCATCTCGGCTTGCTGGGCCTCGATGCTCTGAATCCTCTGATCTCATTGATCGTATAATTCGATCCGTCGTAGCATCTCAACATATATTTCATCTAGAGTGGCTGGTGTGTCTTTGCTTCTTCTCAGTCTGCGCCTTGAGGATGTACATGCAACATTTTCATAAGCGACATGTGTATTGTGTGTAGGTGCATTAGTATTGTCCCCTCTAGCAACAACATTATCTGGAATGTGTGCAGGGACAGGGTCATCAATATAACAGTAGTTATCAGGGTTACGCACATCTGTGCGAGCAGGGTTCGGTAGAATAAAACCCAGGAACACTTGGTTATTAATCATTAAATCGAAGTTTCCATCTCTCCGTCTCCTCACCATTTTCATACTCCTAACCATATCTATATCTATGGTTCTTGGCGGAAAGGGTTTTAAAGATAAAAAATTATTTTGTAAGCCAATAATTCGGCCTAGAGTAGTTATCATGCCACCAAAAACTATAGCTCCCTTTTTAGCGGTGGCTATCGCTTTCATGTGGGTGAACAGAAACGGGACAATGTTTATTTTCTCGCGATTGCTAATGTGGTAAACAAATAGAATTTTTTTGCTTCATTTACCTTATTAGAATTTGACCTACCGAAAATGGTACATGCCAACAGTTGGCACAAATAGCGCACCAACAGGTTTTGGGTTAACGAGGCTCTATTACCTTCGAAACTATGGGTTACTGCCCCCGTTATTGCTCTCCAAATATATTTGTATGCGTTTAGCCATCCCTCACCACCGGGCACATCATATTTAGCTTCGTCTCCATAGGGACATTTAAATAAGACGGCTAATCCGTCAAAAGTAAATGTATATTCAACGTTAAATAGACGAAAATAGAGGTTTCCATTAAGCTCATAGATGAGCGAGCTAAGAAATTCGAGAGTAGGTTGCACGTAGACAAAATCTTTAAATGATAAAAGGTAAGTCAAATCCAATATCTCTAATTCCTAGTGTTTCTAAACAAAGTATATCAGCATACCTTGTCGACTCGATTTCTCTATTCAGTAGAGTTGCATAGAGCTCGGCTTGTTTTTTGCCCGCTTCACCTTCTCTGAAGATAACTTGGTAGCTTGCCATGACAGTAGCTTGAAAATAATATTTTTGCTTCTCTCTGATTTTTGTGAACGAGTGTTTGTGATTGTGTTTTGGTAAGTTGGTGAATATGGTATAAATAATGGAGTTATGGTGGTATACAAGTAAATATGGTTGGTTGGGTTGGTTTTGCTTTAATAATAGAGTTATGGTGGTATACGAATAAATATTGAAAGGCACGTGGGAGTGTGCATGGTATAGGTAAAGTTTAGGTGGCAAGCATGCACCAAAGTGGGGTCACCTATGCAAGTGGCGGGTGCCACTTCCTTTAAGAAGGGTGTGTGGCGAGTGCCACCTCTTGCTGGAGTGTAGGGCGAGTGTCACAAGCAAGGGTGGTGGGTGCCACACCCATTTCACTTGTCAAGGTGGCGAGTGTCACCTCCTATGGTGGGGAAAAGGACAAATATTTTTGTTTTTTGTGATATTTTGAGGAAAAATGAAAATAAAATGTTACTAGTGATAAATGAAATGAATATGATAATTAAGATGAAATGGAATACTATACTTCTGATAGGAAATTAAATTGTTAACCACTAGAAGAAATAAAATAAGATGTTACAAAAATCCGTAAATTGTGAAAACAGCAAAAATAACAATGTCCAAAAATAAATAATGTATGAAAAATAAAGTTCCTCTCCCACACTTAAATCAAACAATGTCCTCACTGTTTGAAAGTGGGAAAATTGGAATGCAACAATATCCAAAAAGTCAACCACGAGGAGGCGGAGGAGGAGCAATAGAGAAAAGATGTTGATAAACATGATCCAACTGCTCCGTCACCACATCCATTAATTGATGAAAAAATCCACCCGTAGAGTTGTAATTTCACCTCTGAGGCCAGCAACATTTGTCTCCAGCACACGAATGGCAGCAGTATGATCCACTTGTTGGGCAGTAGGCACAACCGAAGTGCTTGACCCAGAATCAGAGAGATGATCATCATACTGGTCATAATGGTCATATATATGTGGATTCTCAGGGGATGAAGGTGGAGCTTCAGGTTCATTTAAGTCATACAGTGAATTATTCAGATTGTGGACACTGGTTCTTTTGTATTTCGGTAAGGTAAAGAGATGGACAACTCGGTTATCGATCAGGAGTTCAAAGGTATCAGGGCCAAGGTTTTTAATGATGCCACGGTTGAGGAAAAATGGAATATCCATAGGCCGTATAGCACCTAAGGGGTTAATGCTAAGAAGTGGTTGCCTCAGTCCAGTGGCATTGGTAATCATGGTTACTAGGCCTCTTATAATGATCGGTCAGTGGTCAGCTTCTTCTATAAGTTTAAAATTGGCCATCATAAAGGCAGTCCCATTAACGGGTCGAGCCTGAGAAGCATAACAAATTATGAAAAGCTCGTCTTTCGACACATAATAAATATTTTCCTCTTTACGAAACAGAGTGCGAGTAAGGAATTTATGCAGGTATCGGATAGCATGGTTATGGATACTCTCAGAATACATAGTGTTAGGCTCAAGATGATTATTTCTGGTTATGCTACCCAAAAAATACTCCAACTCAAGGTTGGTTACTAGTTCCTCTTGTACTATTGTATAAGAATCAGGTCCGCTTGGAAATCCTAGGAGTTCGGCCATCTTGTAACACCCCCTTTCTATACCCCCAAATAATACAAATAATCATTTAGGCATAAATTCAAAATTTCATCAGAGTACATTTATATCATGGCATAAAAAGGGCATATCACATTATACCAAAAATTCAGCACATACAACACCTGCTCAACAGATATGCAACAACGGGGAAACACCCACAAGGAAAATATTTAGAACATAGGCGGAAACATCTAAATATTTCATAACTTCCAAAACATGTAATAACATACATGTACATCATTCAAGTTGATTTACAACATCATCAATATAAATAATATTCAACCAACATGTTTACATAAACATTCATCAGCAGATACAAACATAGATGTATCACAAAAGAATCAAAATAATCCCTAGCTACCCGGTGCTACATATCAGAGTCGACCGACCAAAAAGGAATGAAGCCACGCTTCACAAAGACTCCAGCAATCTAATCTGCAATGCCTCATAGAGCATTATAAAACAACAGAAGGGTGAAAAACAATATCATAATACATAATGCACATAAACATATATATATATATATAAACATATATATATATATATATATATATATATATATATATATATATATATATATATATATATATATATATATATATATATATATATATATATATATATATATATATATATATATATATATATATATATATATATATATATATATATATATATATATATATATATATATATATATATATATATATATATATATATATATATATATATATATATATATATATATATATATATATATATATATATATATATATATATATATATATATATATATATATATATATATATATATATATATATATATATATATATATATATATATATATATATATATATATATATATATATATATATATATATATATATATATATATATATATATATATATATATATATATATATATATATATATATATATATATATATATATATATATATATATATATATATATATATATATATATATATATATATATATATATATATATATATATATATATATATATATATATATATATATATATATATATATATATATATATATATATATATATATATATATATATATATATATATATATATATATATATATATATATATATAATATATATATATATATATATATATATATATATATATATATATATATATATATATATATATATATATATATATATATATATATATATATATATATATATATATATATATATATATATATATATATATATATATATATATATATATATATATATATATATATATATATATATATATATATATATATATATATATATATATATATATATATATATATATATATATATATATATATATATATATATATATATATATATATATATATATATATATATATATATATATATATATATATATATATATATATATATATATATATATATATATATATATATATATATATATATATATATATATATATATATATATATATATATATATATATATATATATATATATATATATATATATATATATATATATATATATATATATATATATATATATATATATATATATATATATATATATATATATATATATATATATATATATATATATATATATATATATATATATATACATATAACGTCCAAAAAACGTCTTCCGCATTCTCACCGCAACTCATCTCACTACACCGTACATCGCAATGTATTCACGCTTAACTATTTAAAAATAGAGCACCAAGCATATACAATGTGCATCAACAATGTTTATATCAATTCATAAACATGCATAGATATACACATATATTCACACATACATGTATCTTCAAACATTCCATTCATGCCAATTATCAACAACTTACATAAACATCTACAATCATATTTATTCACCATACATCATGCAAAGATGATAAATGCAAATCATAGAGGCCAACTCGCTACTCTACGCAAATGTAATACGATACTGACTTAATCATCCATCAGATTCTCCTAAGAATCAATTCACTCACACCCCTCACGGGTACACTATAACTCATCAGATTCTCCGAGGAATCACATCGTTCATCAGATTCTCCGAGGAATCACACCGTTCATCAGATTCTCCGAGGAATCACATTGTTCATCAGATTCTCCGAGGAATCACATCGTTCATCAGATTCTCCGAGGAATCACATTGTTCATCAGATTCTCCGAGGAATCACATTGTTCATCAAATTCTCCGAGGAATCACATTGTTCATCAGATTCTCCGAGGAATCACATTGTTCATCAGATTCTCCAAGGAATCACATCACTCATAGGATTCTCCTAGGAATCCTATCACTCATCAGACTCTCCTAGGAATCACATTACTCATCTGACTCTCCTAGGAATCCTATCACTCATCAGACTCTCCTAGGAATCACATTATTCATCGGACTCTCCTAGGAATCAACAGCACAAGAATATACTTCATGATGCTTCACATGCAAAATGACTCCATACACTTCTTGAAATGCATACATGTTTACAAACATACTCATGCATTCTTCACATTCATCGCATATATTCATTATGCATTCACAATATATATACATATCACAATACATATATACATATTCATCATTCGATCTCAACATGCATTTCTATTCAATTCAAGTAAATGCACCAAATTGCCAACCGGCCACATTCCACACTTCACGAATCACAAACTAGGATTCACGCCATACGGCTACCCACAACACACATAACAACATATAATTAGTCATCTCAGACAAGGAATGATCGCAACCAAACCATACAACCAATCCACGAATGGAAAATACAAGAAAGGAAAATATGCTGCTGTGTTCGCTAACCTTTGCCTGGCGAAGCCCCCAGCGAATGCTCGCTGCCATTCGCCTGGAGAACTTGCTAGCGAAGACCACCGGGGGTTATTCTGGAATTACCCGCTAGCACTCGCCTGGCGAACCTTCGCCTCACTCATTCACCTGACGAACTTGCCAACAAAGACAGGGTGGATGCTATTGACTTGGTTCGCTGCTGCTCGCTGGGCTTTGCCTGGCGAAGCTTCGCTGCCACTCGCCTGGCGAACATGCGAACTCAGAACTCCCATGGCTGTCCAAAAGCCCAAGCCTCACAACCCGACCGATTTAACCCAAATCAGTTCCAGTAGTACAACCCACTCATCACCCGACTATACTACACCTTCTATTCCAAATTCTAACCGATAAAACTCAGTTTCTACCGATTAAATCAACTTCCGACCTAGAAACGGAAATATAGAAAACGATCCTACAAATCCAATCTAGCACATACATGATCATACACATTATGAAGATGATAAAACTTCTCACCCTTACCTGATTAATCACAAGCTAGGGTTTGATCTTGATGTTTTCCAAAGTTTCCTCTTCTTTCTCTCCTCTTTCTCTTCTCCTTCTTTCTTTCTTTTTTCTTTTCTTCCTTTCTTACTTTCTTTCTTTCTCTTCTATTTCCTCTTTAATATATTCCTATTATTTTTCCTAAAACATCTACTAACTCAATATCTCATAAAATATCCAACTTATCATTTAAATAGGAAATGTCCAAAATACCCTCCAACTATTTTCTCCGAAAACTCCCAAAATCTGGTAAAATAGAATAATATGTAAACATAACATATTTCCACGAAAATTCCACATCAAAATAATATTCTCCCAATTAAAATAAAAAAGGACTTATAAGGCCACTACCAAGTCCATATCTGTAGTCGGGCTGGTAAGCCAGTGAGCTAAGGAACTCCAAGGTAAATAAATCTCCTTTTGATATTAGAAAGCTCCCAACCAATTTGGTTGAGAAGGTACATAACACATTCCTTAATACCTAATCTAGTCATGGTGGGTCCATTTGGATATATAGTAAGCGACATCTCTCTCTAAGCAAGGGCTTTGAAGTGTAACACCCATTTTTAATTATTCAGACTTTTTGGTGTGTCCTTGTGTGGGGAGTGTGTCTGAGTGAGTTGGTGGGTGCCCTTAATTGATAAGGATTATTTTATTAAGCCATAGAGTTAATATTAATATAATATAATGAATAATGATAATAATTTAATAAATAATAGTAATATTGTATTTGTATTATTATTATAATTATAATTATTATTATTGCTGTTATTATTATTATTAGAATAAGTATTAAAAGGGGATTTTGGGGAGAAGGAGGAGAAAACACGATGAAACTAATTTGGGAGAGATATGGAAGAGAAAGAACAAGGAGGAAGAACAAGAGGAAGAGAAGATGGCTAGGGCTGTCAGATTTTGGAAATTCTTCAGCAATCGAAGCAATTAATCGAGGTAAGAGGGAGAAACGGATTGAGATTGATAATTGCATGAATTGGGTAGTTGGGGATTCCTTAACCCCGTAGGGATTTGATGAATATGTTTGTTATGTTGATATGTCTTTGATTATTGTTGATTATGATGAATTTGGTGTGCATGTTGATGTGTTTATGATTGTTGCTGCCATTGATGAATGGGTGCACATATGGTGGGATTTTGGTGAGGTTCTGAGTAACTTCTGTAGTTCTGATGATGGACATAGATGGAGGTTCTGGAGATAAACTGACATGATAATGACTAGAGTAGTGTTTACAGGTTGTAGTAATAATAGAATGGGGGATGGAAGTAGAGTGATAGGCTTGGAATTGAGTTTCTGATGAATTTTTGGACAGTGAGGGTTTTGAGAGATCGCAGACGCTCGCTAGCACCTTCACTAGGTGAGCTAGTCGCGAGTATTCGCTAGGGACTCACTAGGCGAGTGAGGTAGCAAACCCTTCCAGTGGCTACTGTCTGCCTTCGCTAGGGAGGTCGCCAGGCAAGCAGCTAGCGAGCGTTCGGTAGTGCTTCACTAAGCGAATGAGCCAGCGAGCATGACAGCAGATTGTGATTTTGTATGATGAGGGTGGTTCTATTGTCTTGTAGTATTCCGTGAGTTGTGACCAGCATAGATATGGTGATTATTGGTGAAGAGTGTATACATGACATTAAAAGGTGGAATTATGTAGTGACCGAAGTTAATTGGAATAAGTAGATTGAGTTGTGAGATATGTATGATGTTTAGGGGTGAAGAGCGTATACTTGGTGTTGAAAGGTAAAATTATGAAATATTGAATTTAATTGATTAATTGGTGGGTAAGACATATATATATATATGTATATATATGATGCATAGTGGGGTGATCGGGAGGATCGTGTGTACTCGGTGTTCAAATGTAGATTTCCCTATTATTTAATTTGATTAACATAATTGATTGACATGTAATATATGTATGATGTATGGTGATGGGATCAGGGGGATTGTGTGACTTTAATTTAAATGATTAATTGATGAACAATATGTATTTATGATGTATGGCGGTGTGATCAATGGATCGTGTGCACCTTGTGTGCTTGAGTTCATTTGTTGTGCATTTGGTGTTATGCATATCATGGTGTTTGGTGGGACGAATCATTGCTCAAGAGGAGTGTATGTAATTCATCCGTACTCCATTGCGGAGAATGGTGGGGATAGATCATGGCCAAGGATGTGTGTATGTGATCTATCCGAGGTTCGATTGAATGAACCAATGAGTCGGTACCACATGCATATTGTTGAGTTGAATATTTGCATTATGGTGTGTTGTGTTGATGTTGGACAGTAGGTCGTGTTTGGTGAATGTTGGGTGATGAATTATATGATTACTACCTTTATTTCATGTACTGTATTACCGATAACTTTGATAATGTTTTCTCACCCCTTTGTTGTTGTTATGGTTTGTGCTTCTTCGGAGGTATAGATAATCCAGGTACTTAGCTAAGCTTGGATAGTGGTGTGCGGGTCGAGTCGTAGGATGCTCTGATACGTAACACGGGACATGGGTGTTTAATTGTTTTATGTTGAATTTTTTTAATTTGTGTGATGTATCAAGTTTGGTGAACCTTTTAATGAATGTTTTGTGTAATTTGGCGGATGGCCGTAAATGTTGACTAAGGATAATTTCCGCTTTTTTATTTTGAAAACCATCTAATGATGAGTATGTTGAACTATTTAGATGTGATATCCCACTTTTGAAAGGAAACTCTGATGTTTAATTGAAATATTTGTATTTTATTTAATTTTGGGAAGTGGGGTGTTACAATTGGTATCAGAGCAGGTCGGTCCGTCCGGCCAGTGTAGTAGTTGAGTCTGTCCTTAGAATAGAGGTTGTGTACCTTTTAACCTGGTGTTGTTATGGTTGAGGAGTATGGCAGAAAGGAATGATGCTGCTTTGGCTGCTGCTATGCAAGCGATGGCACAGGTGGTTGCTAATCAGAACCAAGTTGCGGGTGCGCAATTTGGGGATTTGGCACTATTTTGGAATAACAAGCCGCCGACGTTTGAAGGAGGAATTTTGGATCCTGAAGCTGCATAGAAGTGGCTGAAGGCGATTGAGAAAATTTTTAGGACAAGGGGTTGTAGTGACGAGAAAAAGTGAGGTTTGGTACTCACGTACTGGAAGGAGAAACTGAGACTTGGTGGGACAACAGTTGCCAGTGACTGGAGACTGCAGGAGTGGAATTAAAATAAGTAGGGGAGAAGGTTATGCTTCTCCAAGATGCTTCAAGTGTGGAGTGATGGCTCAGTTTGTTGTTAGACGCTATTATAGTTTGACGGGATCATGTTGGAGGGAATAAGTATGTCTTGCAAGCTTAGATGGTGTGTGCGGTGAATTGTTTGGAGTTAAGCCAAATGCTTAAGAGTTGTTTAGATGAGTCGGTGTGGGAGGATGTTGAGATGATTATTTTGATGGGAACCTTGAGTGTTGATAAAGGTGGAGAAGTTGGTGGTGTGCCAACTAGTTGTGATTATCCGGAAGTTCTTCTGATGAGATAAGTGATTTATCACCGAAACATGGAGCGGAGTTGTGATCGACTTAGTTACGAAAACTAGTTTGAGATCGAGAGCTCCATATTATATGTCCGTTTGGATGGTCAAGGAATTAAACTGATTGAGTAGTGTTGAGACTGGTGTCCGGTGTGTGTGCTAAGGCAATAGAGTGTAAGGTCGAATATACTAAAGGTGGACAGTGACTCGTGATAATTATTAGAGGAGTCAGATGCGGAATGAGATATTGGTATAATTAGGCCTTTAAATATTTCAAAAAAATTGAAAATGTGTTGAATGGCCTCCTAAGTATGAAATTGTTGTTGTACTTTGAATTCCGAGATCACAGCTTTTTACGGAATCGAAATCGGACACCCGAAAGTCATGTAACGGTCGAAAATAGAATTTCGGACTGTCAGGTTCGCTAGGTCCTTCGCCTAGCGAACAGCTCCACGAGGCCGCTAGCTTCTATGTTCGCTAGCAAAGATGTCCTGGGCAGAAGAATGTTGTTTTGGTATTTTTGTCGTAACGGGAGAACCGTAACTCGGAATGACGCACGGTTCGAAGCGTTGGAAAGATATTTCAATTCTATATGTGATGGTGAGGTAGTGGCATGGAATTAAGTATTTATTGATGGAATATGTTTGGAGGTTGTGGTATGTGCGGAAGGAGCGGTTTGTGTTTCCGCCATAACTCGCAAATTGCATGTCCGTTTGGCATGGGACTTTCCTTACTTAGTTGAGCGAGTCAGTGGTTGTGAGGATCATGTTGAGCCTTGGGAACTTGAGTTATTAGTGTTGGAGAAGAAACAGGGATATGCCGCTGTGAAGAAAGTTCAAAGAGTTTTTGGGAGAGCTGTCAACAACTCGTGTGTTGATTTTTGCCGAACCCGACAGGACTATTTGTTGTGTTTTGGTGATGCTTTGTTGATATGATTGGGAGATATGTTAAGTGCAACATCAGCGAATGTTATTTATGCTTTAAGGCAACTTAAAGTACGTAAGAGGAATTATCTGACAGGTGGTTTAGAGTTGGTTGCTGTCGTGTGATTGTGCCGGAGTTTGGAGGCCTTAATTGTTTAGTTGATATATGAGATGATTGGTGATCTTAAGAGCTTAAGGTATTTGTGTGATTTGAAATATTTGGATATGAGACAGAGGAAATAATTGGGGACTTCAAGAGGAGTATGGTTTTGGGTTGAATTCCCATTCGGGAGAGACAACGTGGTAGCTGATGTATCGATTTGGAGAATTTTGGGTATATACCGATGATGAGGGTAAAGGAGTTAACACTGATTAAGAAAATTCGAGATATGAGTTTGGTCGGTGAAGAGATTTCTTATGGAGTTCAGCTTTGTCTGTTGAGGCTGACTATGGGTAATCTTGATGAGAGTCGAGGAGTTGGAATTCTAATTGGAGCTAGTAGATTGATTGAATTTAATAAATTGAGTCGAAGAGATGATTTTTAGATTGATGGAAATGGTGCCATGAGATGTCGTTATAAAGTTTGTGCTCCATTATTGTGGGTTGGATAAGAGTACCCTGAAAGAAGGACATTAAGGTGGGTTGAGTACCCATCCAGGTGCTATGAGGATGTGACCGAATGTGGGAGTTTGTTTTGGTAGCCATAGGTGGAGAGAGAGAGAGAGAGTTGAGGTTATGTATGCTGATTAGACTTGTGGAAAGTCGAAGTTGGAACAACGGGAACTGTTGAGCCTGATGCAACTTTTGAATATTTCTGAGTGGAATAGAATAGTGTTCCCATGGAGTTTGTGTCGGGTTTTCTGAAGAATTTAAAGGAATATGATTTGATTTGAGTAGTTGAGAATGGATTGAAAATATTAACTCATTTCTTACCAATGAGGATGAATCATTCTATGCTGGAGGTAGCTAAGATGTATAGTGAGGAAGTTGCGAAGTAGTGTGAGATACCGTCGAATATTGTGTCAGATGGGAATCTGAGTTTTTGATGAAAGTTTGGGAGAGTGGCAGACACTTTGAGTGCCATATTAAACTTGAACTTTGTTTGGCATCCGTGGATGGATGAACAGATAGAGAGAACTATCCCGTATGTAGAGGATTTGGTGAGAGCTGGTGTGTTGGATCAAGATGGATTAAGGGGGTAGTTAATTATTGTTGATTGAGTCTACCTACAATAACCGCTATCATTCTAGTATCGGAATGACATCGTATGAGGCTTTGTATGATAGGAGGTGTATGACTCTTTTGTGCTGATGTGTGTCCGGCGAAAGTGTCGTACTCAGACCGGAAATTATGCAAGAGGCGACTGAAAAGATCAAAAGGATCCAAGAAAAGATGTGTGTTGAGAGTTATGATGGTAACTAGGGTTGGTCGAGCTTTGAAGTCTCGGAAGCACACATTATGTTTTGTTTATCTGTATCAGAGTGGCGCAGCGAAAACATGGGGAATATAGCATGCTAGACTGTTTCACTGCTATCATTTGTGAAAATTGCATGATGTGTTCATGTGTTTAAGTCGAGGGGGTACCTTGATTCAATTGGATGGTGCAAGTGAAAGATAATTTGATTGTTGAGGCACTTCTAGTGCAAATTGTTGAACGGGGAACAACTTCGAGGGAAGGAGATGTCTTTGGTGAAAGTGGCTTAGGGAGGTGCTGTAGGAGGCAGTGTGACCTGGGAATTAGAAAGCAGGATGCGGGAAGCCTATCCGGAATTGTTTCCATCAGGTAATTTTCGAGGACGAAAATAATTAAAGTGGGTGAGTTGTAACACCCATTTTTAATTATTTAGTCTTTTTGGTGTGTCCTTGTGTGGGGAATGTGTCTGAGCGCGTTGGTGGGTGCCCTTAATTGATCAGGATTATTTTATTAAGCGATAGAGTTAATATTAATATAATATAATGAATAATGATAATAATTTAATAAATAATAGTAATATTGTATCTGTATTATTATTATTACTATTATTATTGTTATTATTATTATTATTATTATTATTATTATTATTATTATTATTATTATTATTATTATTATTATTATTATTATTATTATTATTATTATTATTATTATTATTATTGGAATAAGTATTAAAAGGGGATTTTGGGGAGAAGGAGGAGAAAACACGATGAAACCAATTTGGGAGAGAGATAGAAGAGAAAGAACAAGGAGGAAGAACAAGAGGAAGAGAAGAAGGCTAGGGTTGTCAGATTTTGGGGATTCTTCAGCAATCGAAGCAATTAATCGAGGTAACAGGGGAGAAACAGATTGGGATTGGTAATTGCATGAATTAGGTAGTTGGGGATTCCTTAACCCCGTAGGGATTTGATGAATATGTTTGTTATGTTGATATGTCTTTGATTATTGTTGATTATGATGAATTTGGTGTGCATGTTGATGTGTTTATGATTGTTGCTGCCATTGATGAATGGGTGCACATATGGTGGGATTTTGGTGAGGTTCTGAGTAAGTTCGGTAGTTCTGATGATGGACATAGATGGGGGTTCTGGAGATAAATTGACATGATAATGATTAGAGTAGTGTGTACTGGTTGTAGTAATAATAGAATGGGGGATCGAAGTAGAGTGATAGGCTTGGAATTGAGTTTCTGATAAATTTCTGGACAGTGAGGGTTTTGAGAGATCGCAGACGCTCGCTAGCACCTTCGCTAGGTGAGCTAGTCGTGAGCATTTGCTAGGGACTCGCTAGGCTAGTGAGGTAGCAAACCCTTCCAGTGGCTACTGTCTACCTTCGCTAGGGAGTTCGCTAGGTGAGCAGCTAGCGAGCGTTCGCTAGTGCTTCGCTAAGCGAATGAGACAGCGAGCATGACAGCAGATTGTGATTTTGTACTGTGAGGGTGGTTCTGTTGTCTTGTAGTATTCTGTGAGTGGTGACCAGCCTAGATATGGTGATTATTGGTGAAGAGTGTATACTTGACATTAAAAGGTGGAATTATGTAGTGACCGAAGTTAATTGAAATAAGTAGATTGAGTTGTGAGATATGTATGGTGTTTAGGGGTGAAGAGCGTATACTTGGTGTTGAAAGGTGAAATTATGAAATATTGAATTTAATTGATTAATTGGTGGGTAAGACATATATATATATATATATATATATATATATATATATATATATATATATATATATATATATATATATATATATATATATATATATATATATATATATATATATATATATATATATATATATATATATATATATATATATATATATATATATATATATATATATATATATATATATATATATATATATATATATATATATATATATATATATATATATATATATATGATGCATAGTGGGATGATTGGGAGGATCGTGTGTACTCGGTGTTCAAATGTAGGTTTCCCTATTATTTAATTTGATTAACAAAATTGATTGACGCGTAATATATGTATGATGTATGGTGATGGGATCAGGGGGATCGTGTGACTTTAATCAAAATGATTAATTGATGAACAATATGTATGTATGATGTATGGTGATGTGATCAGTGGATCGTGTGCACCTTGTGTGCTTGAGTTCATTTGTTGTACATTTGGTGTTATGCATATCATGGTGTTTGGTGGGACGAATCATTGCTCAAGAGGAGTGTACGTCATTCATCCGTACTCCATTGCGGAGAATGGTGGGGATAGATCATGGCTAAGGACGGGTGTATGTGATCTATCCGGGGTTCGATTGAATGAACCAATGAATCGGTACCGCATGTATGGTGTTGAGTTGCATATTTGCATTATGGTGTATTGTGTTGATGTTGGACAGTAGGTCGTGTTTAGTGAATGTTGGGTGATGAATTATATGATTACTACCTTTATTTCATGTACTGTATTACCGATAATTTTGATCATGTTTTCTCACCCCTTTGTTGTTGTTGTGGTCTGTGCTCATTCGGAGGTACAGATAATCCAGGTACTTAGCTGAGCTTGGATAGTGGTGTGCGGGTCGATTCGTACGATGCTCTGATACGTAGCACGAGAATTGGGTGTTTAATTTTTTTTATGTTGAATTGTTTTATTTCCTGTGACATATCAAGTTTGGTGAACCTTTTAATGAATGTTTTGTGTAATTTGGCGGATGACCGTAAATGTTGACTAAGGATAATTTCCGCTGTTTTATTTTGAAAACCATCTAATGATGAGTATGTTGAACTATTTGGATGTGATATCCCACTTTTGAAAGGAAACTCTGATGTTTAATTGAAATATTTGTATTTTATTTAATTTTGGGAAGTGGGGTATTACACGAAGCGCCTCCTCTGAGCTCTGCCTCTGAAGGTAATGCCCATATAGTCGACTCGATTCATCTCTAAAGTTAGTAACTAACTAATGTTAAGTTAGCCTGTATATAAGTGGACAATGAACACAAGTTAGTAATGGCTAATATGATAGATAAGATTGCAAGACTATTCTTGGAACAGAAAAATGAAAAGCATATAAAAGAAATTAAAAATAAAAGATTAGAAAAATAAATAGTAAAATTAAAAAGTGGGTTGTCTCCCACTAAGCGCTTTGTTTTATGTCGTAAGCTCGACATAATTTTAAGTTCTCTTAATTTTGGGGATGAGTGTGCAACTCAGCAAGTGTTAGACTGGCGGAGTAGTCTCTGTTTTCAATGTTATAGTAATGTTTTAGGCGCTGCCCGTTAACGATGAACGGTTCACTAGATTTTCCTTTTATTTCTACTGTGCCATTTTGAAAGACTTTTGTTATCTCAAAGGGACCAGACCACCTAGAGCGAAGTTTTCCTGGAAAGAATTTTAGTCGAGAGTTAAATAGGAGTACTACGTCACCCTCAGAGAACTCTTTCCTCGATATACGCTTGTCATTCCATTTTTTAGTTCGTTCTTTATAGATGTGGGCATTCTCGTAAGCGTCTAACCTAAGTTCTTCTAGTTCATGGATGTCTAAAATTCCCTTTTCTCCTGCGGCAGAAAAATTTAAGTTAAGGGTCTTAATGGACCAATATGCTTTATGCTCTAATTCTACTGGAAGGTGACATGATTTGCCATAAACTAGCCTAAATGGTGTGGTTCCTTTTGGGGTCTTATAGGCTGTCCTATATGCCCACAGAGCTTCGTGTAATTTGGAAAACCAATCTTTCCTAGAGGTCGCAACTGTTTTTCTAAGATTTGTTTAATTTCTCTGTTCGAAACCTCTACTTGCTTGCTGGTTTATGGGTGATAGGGTGTTGCTACACGGTGTTGGACTTCATATTTCGTTAAGATTTTTTCGAAAATCTTTGAAATAAAATGAGAGCCACCATCACTGATGACTACTCTCGGTACCCCGAATCTAGGAAAAACTATGTTTCTGAAAAGTCTAATCACTGCTCGTGTATCATTTGTCGGAGAAGCTATAGCCTCGATCCATTTCGACACATAATCAACAGCAACGAGTATGTACTTGTTACCAAAAGGCGACGAGAATGGTCCCATGAAATCAATTCCCCACACGTCAATGACTTCTACTTCCAGAATGCGTTTCAGTGTCATTTCGTTACATCTAGAAATATTGCCGGTGCGTTGGCACCAGTCGCAGTTTATGATCGCGATGTGGACATATTTCCATAGAGTGGGCCTAAAGAGGTCAGATTGTAAAATCTTAGCGCAAGTCTTTGAAGTGCTCGCATGTCCTCCATAGGGAGCAGAATGACAATGAGAAATTATATTTTCAACTTCGTCTTCAGGAACACATCGACGAAAGATACCATCGGCACCTCTCTTGAAAAGCAGAGGTTCATCCCAATAATAATGTTTAAGATCGTGGAAGAATTTTTTTTCTTTTGTTGGTATGTTAGATCAGGTGGAAGCACTCCAGCTGCTAAGTAGTTGACGAAGTCAGCATACCATGGCAGTGTGGTTTCAGTAAAGATCGCTTCCACGACTTCTTTTGTTTCAGTCTCATCATATATTAAAGATCGTTCAACCGTGTTTTCTAACTGAGCTATGAGTCTCTCATAAGGAAAATCATCATTTATAGGCACTTGCTCAAGCTTAATATCCTCCATTCTCGATAGATGATGAGCTACTACATTTTCAGTACCTTTCTTGTCTTTGATTTCTAAATAAAATTCTTGTAGTAGTAGTATCCATCTTAGGAGTCTCGATTTGGCGTCCTTTTTAATCAATAGTTACCTGATTGCGGCATGATCGGTATAGACAATTATCTATGCTCCTACTAAGTAAGAACGAAATTTATCTAAAGCGAACACAACATCTAGAAGTTCCTTTTCTGTGGAGGTGTAGTTCATTTGTGCAGGGTCTAGGGTTCTACTAGGACAATAAATCGCGTCAAGCTTTTTATCTTTTCTCTGTCCTAGAACTGCACCTACGACATAGTCACTAGCGTCACACATGATTTCAAACAGTAACCTCCAATCAGGTGGTTGCATGATAAGTGCGGTAATGAGAGCTGGTTTTAACTGTTCAAAGGCTTTCTGGCATTTATCGTCGAAAATGAATTCAGTGTCTTTCATTAATAAGCCAGTCAACGGTTTAGTAATTTTAGAGAAATCCTTAATGAATTGTCAGTAGAAACCGGTGTGTCCTAAGAAACTTTGTATTTCTCTTACGGTTTTAGGAGGTTGAAGGTTTTTTATAATTTATATTTTTTCTTTATCTACTTCAATTCCCTTATCAGACACTATGTGCCCAAGTACGATTCCTTGTCGTACCATGAAATGGAATTTTTCCCAATTTAACACGAGATTTACTTTTACGCATCTTTCAAGTACCATTTCTAGGTTCGATAAGAGAATCCTTCGAAAGTCTTCCCTCAAATAGAAAAATTATCCATAAATACTTCCATGATGTTGTCTATAAAGTCAGCGAAGATTGACATCGTGCATCTTTGGAATGTTGCGAGAGCGTTACATAATCCAAACGACATTCGTCGATAGGCAAATGTACCATAAGGACAAGTAAAGGTTGTCTTTTCTTGGTCATCAGGATGAATAGGGATTTGAAAGAATCCTGAATAATCGTCTAAATAGCAGAAATATGAGTGTTTAGCTAATCGCTGAAGCATTTGATCAATGAAAGGTAAAGGGAAATGATCCTTTCAAGTAGCTTTGTTCAATTTCCTATAATAATACACATTCTACTTCTGGTCACAACTCTTTGTGCTATAGACTCACGTTTTTCGTTCTTAACAACTATAACACCCCCTTCTTTGGTACGACATGCATTGGGCAAACCCATTGACTGTCGGAGATTGGGTATATAATTCCTGCTTCTAACACTTTTGTACTTCTTTTTTGACTACGTCACCCAGAATGGGATATATCCTTCTTTGATGTTCTATAGAGGTCTTACAGTCTTCCTCTAGCATAATATGATGCATACAGATAAACGGACATATTCCTTTCAGATCAGAAATGTTGTAGCCTAGAGCAGATGGGTATTTTCTTAAGACATGCAGTAGTTTCTCAGTTTCTATATTTCCTAAGTCTGCGTTGACTATTACTAGTCGTTCGAGCTTAGTGTCTAGGAATTCATACCTTAAATTTTTTGGTAGTGTTTTAAGTTCTAAAGTCGGTTTCTTTGGGCAAGGCATATGATTAGGTGTTAATGCTATGCATTCGTTTAGATTGTCGTCTTCGTATTCACCACACCAATTATCATCTTCAAAAATTGGAGGTATTGGAACTTTTAGGATTTCTGAATAAGAAATTTGTTCAATCTCCATTTCTCTTATGCATTCGTCGACGACATCTAGCAGACAACATGTATCGTCTATAGATGGTGCTTGTAAGAATTTTGTCAAAATAAATTCGACTTTCTCTTCACCCACTTCAAAAGTTAGCTTACCTTTCTTTACATCTATAATGGCTCCGGCTGTAGCTAAGAATGGCCTTCCTAATATGATAGGAGTGTTGGCATCCTCTTTTATGTCCATGATTATGAAATCAGCACAGATATAGAATTGACCTATACGTACCAGAATACTTTCTAGTATTCCTATCGGGAACTTAACAGAATGATCGGCTAGTTGTACAGACATCTTAGTTGGTCTTAATTCTCCCATATCAAGCCTTTTGGATATGGTCAAGGGCATTAAGCTAATACTGGCTCCTAAGTCACATAGAGCTTTGTCTATGACAAATTTTCCAATTGCACATGGTATGGAAAACCTACCTGGGTCTTTCAACTTATGAGGCATTTTGTTTTGGAGTATCACGCTACACTAAACAGTAAGCGAAACGATTTATGTATCCTCTATCTTTTTCTTATTTGATAAGATTTCTTTAAGAAACATAGCATATGAGGGCATTTGGGTGATAGCTTCTGTAAAGGGTATTGTGATATTCAATTGTTTCAGAAGTTCAACGAATTTCTTGAATTGCCCTACATTCTTAGATTTAGCAAATCTTTGAGGATATGGAATGGGAGGTTTATAAGGTGGTGGAGGCACATATGGTTCTTCTTTTTCTTCGGCCTCTTGGTCACTACCTTCTTTCTCCGTTATATTTTGGTTGATTTCCTTTTCAGTTTCCTTCTTAGTTACTTTACCAGGATTTTGATACATGGCTAGATTCTCAAGTCTCGGGTCAGTTGGTTTGTCCAATTTCGTACCACTTTGTAGTATGATATCATTTTCATGTCCTTTTGGATTAGGTTGCGTCTGTCTAGGAAATGTGCCTGCAGGAGCAGAAGTAGGTGCCTGTTGTTGTGCCACTTGTGAAATTTGGGTTTTAAGCATTTTGTTGTGAGTGGCTAAAGTGTCTACCTTGTTTGCTAATTGCTTAATTTTCTCACTAGTGTGTATGTTTTGATTCAGGAAGTCTTTATTTTTTTTGAGCCTGGGTGGCAATGAAGTTTTCCATCATTAATTCAAGGTTAGATTTCCTATGAGCATTTTGAGCAGTTACGTCAGGTTTCTGATATTCTGGTGGTACAATATGTGTTTGTCCAGGTGCATACAATGCATTGTTATTTTTGTATGAAAAGTTCGGATGGTTTTTCCAACCTGGGTTATAGGTATTTAAGTAAGGGTTTCCTTGAGCATAATTCACTTGGTCTGTGGAAACTCCTGTCAAAAGTTGACATTCAGGGGCAGCATGCCCAGGAATTCCGCATAACTCGTAGTTTGGAGCTACGATAGCCACGGTGGTTGTAGGGGTTATAGTCAAACTTTTAATCTTTTGCGTGAGAGCATCTACCTTTGCATTGACTTGGTCAAGACTGCTTATCTCGTACATACCACTTTCCATTGGAGGTTTCTCTACTGAGGCTCTTTCACTTCCCCGCTAATAGTGGTTTTGATCCATACTTTCGATAAGTGCATAAGCCTCATTGTATGGTTTATCCATTAGTGCGCCACCCGCGGCGGTGTCTATTGTCAATCTTGTGTTGTACAAGAGACCATTGTAAAAGGTATGGATGATCAACCATTCTTCTAGACCGTGATATGGGAAAATCCTCATCATGTCCTTGTATCTTTCCCATGCTTTGAAAAAAGAATCCTTGTCCTTATGTTTGAATCCATTTATTTGGGCTCTTAGCATAGCTGTTTTGCTAGGTGGAAAATATCGTGCTAAGAACACCTTCGTCAACTCGTTCCACGTAGTGACAAATGCAGACGATTGAGATTGGAGCCAAGCTCTAGCTCTATCTCTTAATGAGAAAGGGAAAAGATGTAGTCTTATTGCTTCAGGACTGACACCATTTGCTTTCACTGTGTCTGCGTATTGCAAAAATACTAACAAATGTAAATTCGGATCCTCCGTGGGATTTCTAGAAAATTGGTTTTGTTGTACAACAGACAACAACGAAGGTTTTAGCTCAAAGGTATTTTCCTTGATGGGAGAGCAGCAATACTGTTATGTGGCTCATCCTGCAAAGGGATGGCATAATACCTAAGAGGTCGAGTCTGAGGTTCTTCAGCCATAGGTATTGGTAATTATGGAAAGGGAATTTCAGATGGTGGAAGGTTATACTCAATTTGGAATTCGTTAATTCGGCCGATGTCTTAAACTAATAAAACGCTCGATGTCAACAATCGGTTGCACAAGCTTCTCACCTTTAGAGCGAGTGTTTGGCATAAGATCGACAAATTATAATAGGGAAATAGTTGCCTTAGTCTATACTATGCAACACTAAAGTTATGATATTGACTTAACTGGTCCCCGACAAAGGCGCCAAAACTTGATTGCTACTTAGTATGTCTAAATGCTTCGTGACTGCAAGTGCATAGTCTGATTGTGTAGTTTTAAAAGATTATCGAACCCAAAGGACCAAGAGTCGATCTACCACTATCTAATGTTACTATGTAAATATAAGGCTAATGAATTTCTAAATTTGGGACGCGAGTAAGAAAATAAGTGCAGAATTAAAATTAAATTAGAATAAGGTATTGCAAAATATCGGTATATAATCCTATCAATCATCAGGGGTTCAGTAATTCGTGGGCGTTTAGTTTAAAAGGTAAAATTGTTTTCCTGTAGAAAATACTTATTTAAAAGACCTTATCTCACACTCTCGTGTTCTTGACTTAGACTATGCTCTCAAATCAAAATGCGGCTCTCGCTCTCTCATTTTGCATTTAAAAACACTTTTTGAAAATAAATAAATCCTAATTAACCTTAAAGCACTCTCGCTGTATTTAAGCCTAATGTTCAGTTTTAGCTATCCAATTAAGACCTCAAACTCTTGCTTTATTGATCTTAACCTTCGTTACTTTCTTACTCTCGTAACAAAAGTTATTAATTTATCAAAAGAAATAGAGACCAGAAGAATTGAATCCATTAAATTTACGTCACGATTTACTTAAACCCCTCATACCGATCGTAATTGCCTACCGATACTAAGAGGTTTAGCCAGACATGGATTTTATGCTAATACTAAATCTAATCTTAATACTAAACAGAAAATAGAAGGGATGCATAAAAAAATAATGGTAAAAATAAAATCAGATAAAAGGAACCTCGCAATTTGAAGAACAGAACCTGGATTTAATTATGAAGGCCGACTTGCAGTTCAGTACAATATTACAACCTTTCGAATCAATCCTAAAACTAAATCGCAATTGTTTATCAATGTGACAAACAATTTCCTTACAAAATTTCTCTAAAAAAATGTAAAAGAGACTAAAAGCAGAATGCTAGAAAAATAAAATGAAAACAGAAAAATACTACGTGCCCTTTTTTTTCCAAAACTGCATTCTCTTATATAGGTGATAGTGGACGAAGATTATACAAATTTGAAGCCTGAAATGAAGAATGAAACCCGGGGAATTTTCAGCCAGGAGGTTGAGAAAAAGTAGGGAGAAGGTGGACAAAATATATGGAGGAAGTGGCAGACGCCACTTCCCGTTCTTTTAGGAGTGGTAGTTGTCACTCTCCTATTTCCTAGGAGTGACACTCACCACTCCCTCTCCCCTTTTGGAGGTGGCAGGCGCCACACTCCTCCTTGTATGTAAGGTGGCAGGCGCCACACCCAAGTGGCAAGTGCCACTTGGTGTGTGGTGGCCCCCACCCTTTTTTTCTTATTTCCTTTCTCTTTCTTTCTTCTTCTTTTCTTTCCTTGGTATTTTCTTCCTCTTTTCTTTCCATTTCCTTCATTTCTTTGTCCTTTTATCTCTTTAGTCCATATTTATGATAACCTACAAAACACAAGAAAACAAAGGTGTAATCGAGGATAAATCAAATAAAATAGTAACAAAAGCAGATAAAGTTCATGTAAGTCAAGTCGAATATCCGATATAATTTCGCAGTATCATCAATCAAGGAGGTCTCAACTGACTTCCCAATGAACGGTCTCCAGAGTCGTAAGTTTTCTAATTCAACACCCCTCAACTGCCCTAAATGCGCAGGATAGGCTGTCTCCAAAGAAAACCTCGTCTGGACGTGAATTTCGTGCGGACTATTGCGTGACTCATGCCACACAAGTCCCCACTACTCTTCACACTAATCCTAGATATTGGGCTTATCTCTCATGGAACCATCCACCCAATAACATAGCAACAACAACATAATATAACAATAAAAGGCAAATGCAATAATACATAACAGGATAATGTACATAAAAGAAAATAACTGCACAAAAGTAAACACCCAAAGACACAAATCAGACAAGCGCTAGGATTGACTCGCATAGGGAAACAATTTCCCCAGCAGAGTTGTTAGCTGTCGCAACTGCGAAAATACCCGGCAAAAAAACAGAAGAGTCGTCACCGAACGTTATTTATCCCAAAGAGAGGGAAAGGAAAGGATCGAAGAAAACCTGAAGAACGGGAAAAGACAAGTTCATCGCAACCAAATCTTGGGTTCGGGGGTCGGTTACGCAAGGGGAAGGTATTAGTACACCTCACGTCCGTTGTACCCAATAGGATTCATGCTTGTTGTCTAATCAAAGGGTGTGTTTATTTATATGCTAGTGCTAAATGGAAACGAGAACAAAAGAAAGAGAAAGAGACTCGATAGGACATCATTGTCCTATGCCTACATATTCCCTCGTGCAATGGGGAAGTCAGAGTCAACGTAGTTCGAAAAACTACGGGTGATGGGGGGAAGGTTGCCCGCCAAGACATTGTCGTCTTGTGCCTATGTATCCTCATCTGCTATGAGAAATCAGAGCAAACGTAGTTCAGGAAAACTAAACCACATCTTGGTTAAGTTTTTTTTATGAGCGACACTAAGTTCCCATTCCAGCAGTTATGGTCGATGCCTGTTTGCGGTAGAACGAAGAAGTAATGTACTCTTTTTTGAACATGAGTTTGAAACGCAAATCCCGAAGGATAAAAAAGGTTTAAATTTTGTTTGTGAGTTTGTTTTGTGATTCACGTTGCACTAAAGACTATGACATAGGAACGAATGCGTCGCATATCGCCCCCAGGCGAGACATACACTAAACACTCTAGACAAACGAGAGGAGACCCCTCACTCATCATTTCCCATGTGCTTAAGGCTCGTTGCATATAACGTTCATCGTATTTATTAGATGAGTTAAAATGTGTTTTGAGATGAGAAAAGAGATGCAAGAAAGGTCTAAGGGGAACTCGGCCCTAACGTTGTCATGCAAAGTGGTCCTAAGGCCGAGATGCGACAGGAGATTTTATCCTAATGTTAGCATGCAGAAGATGGACCTAAGGTTGAGGTTAAAATGGACTAGCCTACTTGTTATCATGCTTGGGTTAAACTCCTAATGTCTATCTTACTCCAAATTTAATTAGAATTTAAATTGGAATAAGAACCCAAAGGGAACATGCAAAGATGAAGCAAAAAGCAAAAAAAACAAGGTGAAAACAGCAGCTACAACAACCCCTCCTGCACAAAACAACAACAAAATCCAGCATACAAGCAAGACAGCCTATAACAGCACATGTTTAAGCACAAAAGCAGGTGTAAAAGGCAGCAAGCAAGGCAAAGACATCATGTAAAGTTCAGAATAACCACAACTGTGGAAAGTAGGGGAACAAATAAGCATGAATACGATTAATCGAGAGTAAGCACCAATCATGAACAGATATCATGCAAACGTGAACATGCTTCAACAATCAAACATAATCGATCAACAACATTGCATTAACAAGAATCATCAAGATCATCATGATTTTTTAAAATCAAATTGAACGATCGAATAATCAAACAATAGCGCAACAAAGCGGAATCGAAAATAAATGCAAGCGTGCATCACAATATCCAACAACATAATCATCAATGATAATCAATTAATCATGCTACAAGCAAAAAGAGCAATGTGATCATTAATCAAGCAACAAAAACATGTTAAACACTCAAAACGAAAACCAAAAGTTACGCGTCGAAAAGTTGAGATTGAACATTCAAGAATGATGAAATATGTAAAAAAACAATCCACGTAAATGCATCATATCAATCCATGAAGTTTGCGTGTGAAAAAAAGCCCAAACAAGAAAGAAAAATGCAAAAACACAACATTCTGCTCAGTGGTAACCGGTTACTCAATATCAAGTAACCGGTTACCCATTAAAAAAACAGCTTGGAACGTGAAATTTGTACAGAGTAACCGGTTACCCTATATCAGGTAACCGGTTACCACTTAACTAGAAATAGAAAATCAGCTTTTAAAATCAGTTTTCAGCATCCAACAACTTATCCAATCACTCATATGAACATGCTATCAATTAAGCACGAAATTAACATCAAATATCAATGATCAAACATCATGTAAACACAATCAAACACTGAAATCACAAATCACCAAGATCCAAATCATCAAAATGGATCAAAAAGCAACAAAAGCCATAGATCTAAATTGTGATTATTCAAATAAGCTCAAAATAGAATTAGATCTAGAATTACCAACCTTCATAGTTGAGATTTACTTTGGTAAGTGTTGATTCACTTGAAATTAACAGATCCAAGCTAGAAACCCAGAGATCCTTCAAGATCCAAGAGCTTCCTTATGGTTGAAATAAAGAACAAGCAAACTCAAGCAAAATTGACTCAAAAGCACTTTCAACCTAGCTTCCAAATTTAGATCCAAAACCAACGAAAATTGAATGATGAGTTAAAGATAATGGAGATGAATGATGGAGGTTTAGCTCTAGAATTCAAGGATTACAATGAAGAATCAATGAACTCAAGTGAAAGAGCTTTAATGAAGGTTTTGGGAGTGAAAAAAGTTGAGAGAAAATTAAGAGAATGAATGTGGAATCTGAAAAATGAAGGTTATTATGTGAGGTTTGGAGCAAATTTACTTAAATAAGCTATAGGTTTGGAATATGGATTAGCATTTGGAATGGAAATTAGGAGTGGAATTAGGAATGGAGTGTTTGAAATTTGGAGGGAAATGGTGAAAATTGAAACAATTCTAGATCCTTACAATGATGAACATGTGAAATCAATGGTTGAAAATGATTGGAAAATTTGCAAATGCTGAAAATTTGAATTTCTTGGCAAATTTTGCTTGAAGTAACTGGTTACCCAATATGTGGTAACCGATTACCCTATCCAAAAAATGCCAATTTTGGCGCCAAAAGGAGGGAAACATGCGTAATCATCCGTTGCCACCTTTTATAAGCTCTGTTAAGCCTCGGAAACTTACCCTTGGATATTATGATTTTGAGAATGCTTGAGATTGCATGTATACCCTCTCCTAAGCTGAAAATAACCTAATGAAAAGAATAAAATTGACTGCTCGATCGCTGGGAAAAATAAATGTCAGAGCCTCTAATGCTCACTGTTTAAACTCTTGCAATAAAAGGGAACCCTGAGCCATAAAAGTACCTTGATCCCATGCCTTGAGAACCAATGCCATGATATGCAGAAATGCAAAATGCAAAGAAACATAAGCCAGCTACGGTTAAAACGAAAGGGAAAATTTTGGGGTTCTACAACGCCCTCATGAAATGCATGATCGAGATCAACTCTAAATCCAGCTGGAAGCAGATTAGGAGGAGGTTGCAGATTCCTTGTAGTGATCAACCCTTATTGAACCAGGTCAGGATAAAATTCTTATGTCATGGGAATAAGATCAAATTAATTCCTATTCTGATACTAGTTTTGTCTAACAGCTGGACATTGAGAAATTTGTGTTGGTCGTAGAGCAGCAAGAACAAGAGTAATGCCAGCAATAGTAGAGTGATTGTGCCGAGGTTAGGGACGAGGCATCCTCACTTCAACCACAACAACATTGGTCGAATCTTCTTTCTTCTTATGGAAGGTCCCAAAGGATTTCTTTGCACCATTGGAAGATTCAGCAACCTTAGATACTTTACCATTCTTCATACATTCTTCCAATCTCTGGCTAATAGTTATTAGATCAGTAAAGCTTGAGGAGATGCTCCCAATCATCTTCTTCCAATAGAAAGGGAACAAAGTGTCCATGAACATTCTATACAGCTTTTTCTCCGCTAGAGGGGGTTCAACTTGGGAAGCTAACTCTCTCCACCGTTCAGCATATTCCTTGAACGACTCTTTCTCATTCTGAGGCTGTTAGCTCCTAAATTCGACACTGCCTTGGGTTGCTAAACATTAAGACATAATTAATGTCTAAGTAAAATGAAGCAAAGAGGTTTCGACAGCCTCTAAGGAATTTTCTAAGCTGAACGGATGAAATAGCTTAGAAAAATTAAGAAGCCTAAAGTTATGAGCATTTCGACCATGTTAGAGGTCGTTCGACCGAGATTCTGCAAATGGCATTGCTACGTCGTTTTGAAATTCGAAATTTGGAGGGAGGGGTTTTTTTTTTATAAGACACGTGGCGAGTTCTAGAGCAGGAAGTTACATGCAAAAGACACTTGTTAGATCGAGGAGACACTAGGAAGTTATTAGCAGTTAATTATTAGCATTATAAATAGGGATTTGTTAGGCAGAATTCTGTGTGTTTTACCATTTGTACAAAGTAACTCCAATCAAATTTACTCAAAGTACCCGAGTGTGAGAAAAGAGTATTTTCACGGAGAATGTACGTTATGTAAAATCACCAACTTTTCAATAAAGTCTTTTACAATTTCAGCAACATTTACATTTCCTCTGTCGAACCACTTGTGAAAGTGTTACGTTTTGCCTTTACCTTTCCTGCATCCTTTACTCCAATTCCTTATTCCCTTTAAACTTTTTACCTTTTTCGATCAGCCTTTTACAAATCTTTTACAGCGTTTCTTTAAGTTTATGCACTTTAAAATACCCAGTCAAAGTCTTTTTCATTACAAGCACATTTACTAATTCGTTATCACAAGTACTTTAAATTTAATTCTAAACATTGAATACTTTAGCACATGTCCTAGGATCAATCTGATCGATCCTGTGAGTCATCAAAGTCAAAATTGGAAGATCAGCGGTTGTTTTCTGATTTTCAAGGGAAACAAAATGGCAGACCTGGTGGGACGGTGCTAAATATCCCCGCGATTTAGAATTAAAACATTCTCATTCTCAAGTCTTAATAATCTTCGTAGAAAGTACATTATATGTTACTAAGAAGTGGTAGAATTACCGCTGCTAACGAAGAAAGACGAACAATCCTTAGGAATATGGTGACGGAAACGAACCAGCCAAACAATCCTAACCCACAAGTCCAAGGTTCTGGCGAAGGAACCAGTAACAACATGGTCCCACCGCCTATACCATCGACAGGAGAGCAAGTAGCACCTCCCATAAGGTCAGAACAAACCGTCGCCCCAGTAGGATCTGGGACAACGATAGTTAGGCCTTACACACAACCTGTATTGGAGTATATTGGGCCACCAGTGTCGAATCCCCAAACACCAATAGCAGGACCATCAATGTCAAGGCAGTTTGCCCCTCTTGGTATTTCGCAGTTGCCATGGAATCCCCTGTATGGGATGTCAACGACGTAATGTAGGGGCTGCAAAATGTGCCCCCAGTATTTTCTGACAACACAATGGCGTCACCTTTGCAAGGATCAGGACCTGGTTCAAACATTGGTCGAAACCCTCAGAGTTTAAGTCTAGGATACTCGACTCAAGGTCTCAATCTAACCAATACGTCGGTTGCCTGTTTGAGGCAGCAAATGGATGAGAGTAACTTACAGATGGTTCAAACCCTCTCCCAGACTATGGGTGAGATCTTTCAGCCATTAATTCGAGACACAACTCACGCTAACCAACAACTGGTGACACAGTTAACACGCTTGACTGAATTTATAGGGGTACCTCCGTTAGAAAGAAACCAAGCCCCTGTGGAGAATACTCCACAACAAATTCTAAGAGTGGCACCAGAAGCCAATTTAGAGAACCAAGGAGGAATAGACCCTTATATTGTCGAAACTCCCAGAGTCCAGGTCGAGAGAAACCCAGAAATAGTTATGGTGAATCGAAACCAGGATGCAGACAATGTGGTCCAGCAAGTAAGACGCAACAACCTCACGGTCGAAAACAACTTGGCTATGATGGTAGAAAGAATCATGACTCGAAATGGCCTAAACACTGGGTTTACTAGGCCAAATTATACTTCACCAATAGTCTACTACATCCTTCAAGCGGAATTACCTCCTAGGACTAAGGTGCCTAAGTTCACTAAGTTTTCAGGGGACACGACGGAGTCCACCGTCGAACACGTAGCACGCTACATAATTGAGGATGGGGAGATAGCCAATGACGAAAGCCTTGGGATAAAATACTTCCCAAGTTCTCTTATAAAGAACGCCTTCACGTGGTTTACCACTTTACCACCAAGTACAATATGTAACTGGACGCAGTTAGAATGACTCTTCCATGAACAGTTTTACATGGGCCAGACGAAGATTAGTTTGAAAGAGTTGGTCAGTGTAAAGCGTAAGTTTTCAGAGCCAATCGAAGAATACCTCAATAGGTTTCAACTACTTAAGGCAAGGTGTTTCACACAGGTGCCTGAACATAAGTTGGTCGAAATGGCAGCAGGAAGTTTAGATTACTCTATTAGGAAGAAATTAGATACGCAGTATCTGAGAGATATGGCCCAATTGGCCGACAGAGTCCGACAGCTAGAAAGGCTGAAAGACGAAAAGTCAAGATTTAACAAAGGCAAGAAAGTAGCTTTTGTCGAACTCAACGAAAGTAGCGAAGGGGCTTGCGAAGAGTCCCCCTACTTCGAGGAGAACGAAGTCGATCTTGCTGAATTAAAACAGGGTCCCCCATATTCCTGTCGAGTACTGGCCCCTCCTCAAGGAAAGGGCTTTGTCGAATCAGAAAAGAACGACAGGTTCCCTAAGAAAACTTACACCTTTGACATCACGAAATGTGATGAAATCTTCGATTTGCTAGTAAAGGATGGGCAGATGATAGTGCCGCCTGGTGCTAAAACACCGCCCTTAGAGCAACGAAAAAAGAGAGGTTTTTGTAAGTACCATAATTTTCTGGGTCATAAAATATCTCAATGTTTTATTTTCACGGATCTCGTCCAGAATGCGATACAGGAGGGACGCTTGAAGTTTGGAGATAAGGCGAAGGGCCAGATGAAGGTGGATGCTGATCCGCTGGAATTGGCTGATGCTCTTTATGTTGAACCTATGGAAGCAAACATGATAGATGCTACTGAGGGCATCGAGTTTTCTGTTAACATGATGGAGGTTACTGAGGACCTCATTTCAGCACTAGTGATGGAGAAATGCGTCATGGGTTTCGGTTTGGACGATACGGCAGTCACAGTCGAGGAGAATACTGGTCGAAATGATAACGATTCAAGTCTAAGGGTTCAAAGTCATCCAAGTTACGCCATGGTAACCAAGGAAACAACTGATCATTTCGTCAGAATGGACCAGGCCACTGAGGGCTTGGAAAGAATGGAGCTAGACGGGACGGTCGAAGTTAATATGGTCGACATTAACCCATCGGAGACCATGGAAGAGAAAGAATCAAAACACCATGAGGGATGTAGCAGGTTAGCATACCCAAAGACAGAAGAGTCAATTGTTGGTTTTTTACATTGGTGCAAAGACAATGGATCGAGCGTGATGCTGTGCCCCAGGTGCAACGCCATTTTCGATAGAAAAGCAGCAGAGAAGCTAGAGGTGGCCATGGTTTTGATCAACGAAAGAGCTACCACAGGAGGACAGAAGACAAACGGTCTGAACCTCGAATCAGGCCACCAATTGCTAGGCCCGCCAGTTTCAAACCTGTTGTCGATTCCGCTGATGGAAAGTGGAGGAAGCCTAATGAAGAGAGGGCGCAAGGGCAGCAAAGGTGGAAGAGCTTCGAAGTGAATCGAGGATCTTCGGTCTCCTACAGCAAGGAGTATCAATCCTCAAAAATAGCGCACATATCTGAAAACTACAAAGGTAAGAATCCTATGACTAGGTCTCAATGGAGGAGAGAGCAAAGAAGAAGAAAGGCTCTTAGAGAAGAGATGGAGAAAAATCAGTCAAAGAATAGTTCAAACCCCCCCTCCCCCCGAAAAAGAAGGACAGCAGTCGAAGATAGCTGAAAAGTTACCAGTTGGGCGAAGGCTGTTCTTGCCTAAACAAGACAGACCAGCGGAAGGGGACGAAGACATGACAGATAACTTTGACTTCGATGACTCTTTGGACCTGGTGGTCAACATGGTGTCGGTGATGCCGCGGGAGTTCAATAGAGTTTCAGAGGTCGAAAAACCAGGCGCAGACGCTGAGTGGGAAATGGCAGCACATAAACCTGTATGCTATTACGTGATGAACAACGGCTGGGTCGAAGAGCAAAACGCTTTCTTTGAACGACCCACTGAAGAAATGAGGACCCACCTGAAACCGTTGTATATTACAGCAAAAGTGGAGAACATCCCCATCAATAAAATACTGGTGGACTGTGGTGCTACGATAAACCTAATGCCACATTCTTTGCTGACCAAAATAGGAAAGCATGACGCTGATACAAAGCCACATAATATGGTTTTGTCGAATTATGAAGGAAAAGTAGGAACCACCAGGGGTGTGATTCAGGTGGACGTAACCGTCGGAACAATTACAAGACCAACGGTATTCATGGTGGTCGAAACCACGGCCAACTATAATTTAATGCTTGGCCGAGAATGGATACATGGCATTGGAGCAGTGCCATCATCGATGCATCAAAGGATTGCCATTTGGAGGCCAGATGGCATAGTTGAAAATATTGAAGCTGATCAAGGATACTTCAGGGTGCCAAGAAGGCAAATAGATCAGTTCCAATTTGTCGCTACTGCGAAAATCGGCGCCGGCTGAACAGAAGAGTCGCCACCGTGCGTTATTTATCCCAACGGAGGGAAAGGAAACGCTCGAGGTAAACCTACCGCAAAACGGGGAAAGGTATGGTCATCGCAACCAAAACCTGGGTTCGGGAGTCGGTTACGCAAGGGGAAGGTATTAGCACCCCTCACGTCCGTCGTACTCGACGGGATCCACGCTTGTTTTCGGGTATGGATTGTTATTCTATCTACTCTACAGGTCAGGGGTTAAAAGAAAAGAAAAATGACTCGGCAAAGTATCGCACTTTATGCCTACGTATTCCCGTTTGGAACGAGAAATCAGAGTCAACGTAGTTCGCCTACCTACGGGAAAGGAGGGGAAGGTTGCTCGCTAGGATATCGCATCCTATGCCTACGTACTTTCATACAGCATGAAATATCAGAGTAAACGTAGCTCGGGCCACGTACGACACAAGTCTGTTTTGATTGCTTTTATCTCCTTCTGAAAAAGGGTTTTTCTGCTTAACAGTCCAAGCGGACAAAAATGACGTTTTGATGAGTTCACATTCTTTTACGGAAGAAGTGTCTTTTATTGTGTTTGAAAGATTTATCGTGTTTTTCTGTTTGCTTTGAGAAAGAAGAGACAGAACTCTAACCTACGGTTGCAAAAGGAATCAGACTATCCTAGTGTTATCATGCATGGGTTAAGACCTAATGTCTATCATGCTACTCTCTTTCGCAGAGAGAAGCAGAGATCCTAAGGGAATAGACGGAAACAGAAACAATAGCATATATACAATAAAGCAGTAAAATGCATGGATGCAGCAATACAAGCGAGGCAAGGGAGTCCCACTCAACCTCGAACCTAGAAAACAATAGGCAAAAGTGAACAGAATTCACTTTCAACCTAACAGGTTAAACAGCAAGCAATACAGTCAGGGAAATTCAATCAATACAACAAGAATTATAAACAGCAAAAAGTCTTCACCAACTTCTATCTTCAAGTCATCTCCAAACATCTACAAGCTTCAAGCAAGCATCAGTCTTTATCGTCACAGCCTTCAAGCAAGGTCTTGGTCTTCATCTTCAATGGCTTTTCTTCAAGTCCCAATCTCCCAGCTGAGGAACCAATCACAAGAATGAACTGGGGTGTTAAGCAATTAGTTGACCACCAAAGGTGGCAAACAGACTGCTAACAACACATAGAATATTTCTCTCAAGAGTTCTATCTCTTAGACACTATCACCAAGCCTTCCAAAGGAAGGGGGTGAATGTCTTAGAGAGACTCTGCATCATAGAGAGGGATGGAGGCAAGCAAGACCTTCCATGTTTGTGAATCAAGTTTTCTACTCTAGAGCTCTGCCTAACTCCTAGATCCTATAACCTTCGTCAGCTGCCAGCAAGAGATACTCCTCATCAACTCTGGAAATTGGTCTTCACTCTTTAATCTTCAAATGGGCTTCATCAGCACAGTCTTCAGCTCAAAACCCAAGCCCCTGACAAGCCCAATACCCCACACAGTCAAATAATAACCCTAGAGAAGGCACACCACACAATCAAGCAAGCATAAGCAGTATACTAATAGTAATAGTAGAATAGGGGAAACCTAGTAATTTCTAAGGGATCTATTATCTACCCATAATACCCCTATAGTCCCATACCTCAAAATTCAATCTACAACTCCTAAAAGAAATGATCTCTTACACCTATGTTATATCTAAACCCTAGTTTTGATTCTCCTAATCACACCTAAACAAATCACCTAAAAATTAATCCTAAAATTATGAATTAAATCCTATGAGGAAGCTAAAGTCCTAAGTTAATCACCCTAAAAAGAATGGATCCAAAATGTAAAAGCATCTAACTAAACCAAAATCAACAATATCATGCATTAAACTAAACATTATTCAAAACCTATTTAAAAGAAAAATATGCTAAAAATACAAAAATAAAATGAAATGCTAATTTTATTATGTGAAAATTTTCTTAACAAAAATATGAAAAAGATGCAAAAACAACCATTTAAAAATATGCAATTTTCTATTTGTTATGATTTTTTAAAGAATTAACAAAAATTAAAGGAAATTAAAATGAGTTATATTTGGATGGGGGTGCAATTATCAATTATTTCAGTTAAAACAAGATGATGGGCCCAGACTGGGGGGCGTGCATAGCAAAGCGCGTCTGGGCCCAGTTAACCAGAAAACACAACAAAAATAAAAAAAACGAAAAAACGGTGCAATTAGCAGAAAAACTAGTTCAATTGGCATTGGGCCTGGGTGAATGGGGTGCGAATAACATTGGAACTAAAGCCCAGTATGAGGCTTTAAGTGAAACGACGCGTTTCACAGCCAGTCTTCCCTCCAAATTTCAACTTTGAATTGTGGCCTTTAGATCATATGCTGAGTCAAAGTCAAGTGAAGGATCCAACGATCCTCACGTTTCTTCTCCAAAGAATTAGGGTTTCAGCCATTATTGAACCCTGCATGCAGCTTCATGGATCAATCTTCCACCTTCTCATATGACCTCGTTCCTCCATGAAATCCAATTCTGTAAAAAGCAAAAATGTCCTACATCCTCTCCTCTACACAGCCATAGATTCAGTTTCCTCCAAAACTCAATCAATATTCAAACCCGATAGGTAGAGAATCCTGGTTCCACCATTTTGCACTGATATCAATCATGCCAATTCCTGCTAACTCTTACACTAATACAATCTACATGCTATGCTGGTCATTTTAATCCATCTAACCAAGATCATCATGCCCTAACCTAGGTGTTCTAAGCCAAAACAGTTTTGGTGCTCCAATGGTAACCTCCATGAATTGCCTTCAAAGTCATCAGAAACATTCATCTAACCAATCCTAACCATTCTAACCTAATGATTCTACCTTATTCTAACTAATTCTAGTCAATTTGGAGAAAACACCAACCTGGTTTAATGATGAAAACAGGTGCAGAATTCCTTGGATCCAAGGCTTGCAATGCTCTGGACTTGATCAACAGGCTTGATCCTTGGTTCTGTATGCAATAGCACTTGCTCAAATGCCTTGGATCTTGCAATCACAATCTTCTTGCACTTTGGATGATGAAGTTCGATAGCACTAATTCTACTTCAATTAAGCCAAATCTTGATGAAAACTTGATCTATGATGGATGTAGATGATGATAGGATCAAGAAGTGTGGAAAATGATGAAGATTTGATAGAGTTCTTATGGGATTTGCAAAATGGAAGAATGAAATGAAACTTGGTATTTTGATCAAAATGAATCACCAACCCTTGAATTAAGCCACTCTACTCAATATATAGACACTCATAGAACACTCTAGAACTTGGTAGAAACTTCTTGTGCACAATTCCCTTGGATTTTGGATATGTTACTTCCTTTGTAAGCCAACTAGCATAACTTCCAAACTTTGAACCAAACTCAAAAATCTACTTTTGCCAATGTTCTTAAAACATTTTTTCCAATCAAAATGACCTATAATTTCATCCCATTTGGCCATGTTATGAAAAATCCCAATTTTAAGTCACTTTTATTCATTAAATTCACTTTTTAAATGACCAAATTTGAAATCTTGAGCTATGAGCCTTTCCAAACTTTCATGATCACTTTTCTAGACTCAAAATGTCATTTGGAGCAAGTTTTATGTTGTGAAGTTTTTCATTTGAAGCTTCCTTGTATGAGTTTTGGGCATAGGCTTGAAATGACTTGTAATTCTCAAATGACCAAAATACCCTTTGCTTGCCAAGACCATAAGTAGAGTTCCACACATCAGATGAAGGCATACCATACCTTTCTAGAAATCTAAGACAATGAGGAACAACTCTTATGTTTACCAGAAATTCATTTGAAATCTCCTTGATGGGTAAAGGTTGCTTGGAAGACAAGTAACTTTCACAGACAAAATTTCAGATACCTCAGATGACCTGTAACTTGCAAGGACCATAACTTGAGTTCTATAAATCTCCTTGATGTCTTCCACCACTCAAATTAAAGGTATTGAGATCCTATACAAGTTTCATGTTGGACAAGGATCCATTTGAAGCTTTCATTTTTACTTATCTTGCTTGGAAGTTTGACCTAAATCAGGGGATTTTACACAGAAACCCTAATTTAGAAACTCCTCTTCTTCTTGATTTCTCTTGATTTCTTCTTGGCACAACACCACATCCTTATCTACATGTCAAATGATGAACCCCACATCTCTCAAATAGACCTTGATGCCTTTCAATCAATCATTTGACCTAGGGTTGACCCAGGGTTGACCTAGATGAAACCCTAGTTGACTGTCTTCCACTGCAACTCCTGTGACCACATCACTGACTTGTCTCACTTTCAAAATGACTCTCTAGGTCCTCTATGATGTCTATATACCCTCCATGCTCAATTCACAGCTCACAACTTCTTTGATGATCTTCAAATACCCTCAAGATAGGAGAGAGATCCACTGCTTGATCCACTGACTTCTTAGATTTCAAATTCTTTCTGATGACTTCGATAAGATTGAATTTGAACAATAACCTCTTGATAGGCTCATAGAGATGAGAATAGTACTTGGTCTCTTGTTGGATGACTTGCTATGCTATGCTATGCAGATGATTAGACTATGTACATGACTCTATATGCAAATGCTAATGCAATTGAAACATAAACCAAGTGAAATAGGTTGAGCAAATTTTAGGGTGCAACAGCTGCCCCTATTCAAGCGACTTGGACCCGATTGGGTGAAGAGCGAACGACCTTCAAACACTCGAGGTACGAGACGGTTGAATACTAAGAACCCGGAAATTTGCCAACCGCAGAAATAAACTGCACCACTGCTTGGGGGAACGACATCCACCAACTGAATCTGGTTGTTACGACAACAAACTGATCCATTAGCGACCGTGCTGGGGATTATTTTCATCAACTTGAAAAAGATTCTATCATCGCAGGGATAGAACTTTGTCCATGTTAGGACGCCTGTTTCGTCAACACGAAGAAATCTCAACTAAAACTTGTCCACGTCAGGACTCCACCTGCTGTCAACACGGAGAAATCTCGGCAACTTCGCTGGGGGATGACTCGTCTGCATTTCATCAGCACGAGGGGATCCTATCAACATAAGAGTGAATTATCCACGTCAGGAATAAATCGTCCACGTTAGGAATAAACTCTTCCACGTTAGGAATAACCTTTCCACGTTAGGAGTAACCTTTTCCACGTAAGGAATAAGACTTCGTCTGGATCTGTCCACGTCAGGACTAAACTTTCCATGTGAGGAATACATCTTTCCTCGTAAGGAATACATCTTTCCACGTAAGGAATCACATCTTTCCACGTAAGGAATACAACCTTCCACGTAAGGAATCACATCTTTCCACGTAAGGAATACCTCTTTCCACGTAAGGAATACAACCTTCCACGTAAGGAATACATCTCGTCTTGATTTGTCCACGTCAGGACTACATCTCGTCTTGATTTGTCCACGTCAGGACTCACATCTTCGACCCGCTGAGGAAATAAAACTTGTCCACGTCAGGACTCACGCTTCGCCAACACGAAGAGAAATAAATTTGTCCACGTCAGGACTCGCGCATCTTGGCAACACGAAGAACTATAAACTCGTCCACGTCAGGACACACATTCCACCATTACGAAGGAAGATATCTGCTAGGAATAAATGGTCCACGTCAGGACACCAACACGAAGAGTAATCAACTTTGTCCACGTCAGGACTTCACCTTCAATCAATACGGAGAAATCGAATCTGTCCACGTTAGGACTATCACCTCTCATCACCCGGGGCAATAAATCTGTCCACGTTAGGACACCCATTTCTCCAGCACGAAGAAATCCCGTCAATATAGGAATAAATTGTCCACGTCAGGACTCATATTCTGCCAATGATCCCAACCCACAAACTTCTTAGCACTGACGTGACAACGACTTTGGGGCAGACTCTACTGGGGATATTTGGAAACCAAACTACCGGACGCTTGTTCTGATAATCGGCAGCAGCCTCTGAAATTCTGATTCACGAAACCCTTTGATGCTGACGTAACAACAAATTTGAAGGAAACAATCCGCTGGCCGGATTAGAGAAACTTCAACAAGCAACTCTGGCGGGGAAAACAAGAGAAATTCAACCAAATAACTCTGCTCGGGGGCAAAGAGAAACTTTGCCTAATAACTCTGTGGGGAATAATGCCACGATAGACATTATCATTATACGCCTCACGTCGAGATCCTGAATGTCTGGCAATTAATTTGAGCAAGAGCGCTCTCCACCTGCAAGGGAAACAACATTTGAAAACAAACGGGTTAACCAACCTGGCTTATGTTTCAAAATGCATATGTTTGACAATGACGCAATGCTCCATTCGACATGGAAATGCTACGCGTTTTTTTTATTTGGTGGATGCAAGTATGACACTATATGCCGATGCAAATGCAGACTCGAACTGCTGGGATACAGAAACCACTTCAGCAAAATAAATGCTGAAGATAACGCCAACTCCGCTGGGGGTAACCAGATGTTACAAAATTATTCCAGCAAAATAAATGCTGGAAAAGTGAAGCCAACTTTGCTGAGGGATAATTGAATTTGCCAAACCTAACTGGACTTCTGCTGGGGAGTGAACGGGTATCACACAGTATTCTGGCAAAATAAATGCCAGGACACCCGACCAATTCTTCCGGGGTGAGTCTTAATCTTCGAGTTCCACTGGGAGGAAAGAAAACACCTGCTGGAAAGAGAACTCCACTGGGGATGGAATGATTCTCTGGGGGAAAATCAACTAACTCCGCTGGGGGAGAGTAAATGACCCTACTGGGAAGGATAGACTGTCTGAGTGCAGCTCACGAGTTAGAAACGTTGATTTTCTGAGGCTAAACCCACTCTGCTTGAGATGGGGGAATCCTCCTGGGGACACCACACTGTCTGAATACAGTCTACAATCTTAGAATCGCCAAACTCTGCTAAGGATAAACGACTTTGCTGGAGAATGTCCTTTGGATAAGCTACGACTAGCTGGGGAATTTGATCCTTCTTTAGTGAGGAACAATGCTATCTCAGAAGCGCGACCTGCGTGGGGATCGAGTCTTTCGTTACGAGCTTCTGGTCCATACTGCAATCTTTTGATCGTCCTCTTCATACGGCCATGAACCCTGCAACACCACAAACAAGACAAGACAAGTCTATGCAACCCAATCTATTCAGGTTAGCGTTAGTGACATTATTTTCAGTTAATTCAAAGTTTTAGCAATTATTGGCAAGGGCCAGCGACGTTATACACACGCTAGTTTCATTAAACCTAGGCGTTTATCATGTACAAAACAGTAAAGAATCAGCATCAAATACTGAATAACATGTTTTATTGATTGGGCCCCTGAATGGGCGGAGTTTTGTACACGGGATGTAACTCCTGAAAAGAGGAAGCTACGCACAACAAATATACAAGTATGCACAAGAAGCATAAAGATATTGACAAATCAAATTTGTACACATGTCGGCAACGGGATACAGACGAACACCACAAGCTGATCCTCCTATGACTCGCCCGACTCTGATGCTTTCCTGGTATTCACACTTCCGAAGAGATTGTATCTGATAATCGACCCCTCAGGTATATTCTCCCGCACCAATGCTCAATGTAGTATCAAATTCGGACCGCAGTCATTTGCTTTTCAAATCCCTAACTTTTGCGTGAACCGCCCTTTACGGGTTTTCGGTTCACCGGGATACCCTTTTTTGTCGAAGCCGCCCAGTGTAGGTTTTCAACTTCGCGGGTGTACATTTTCTCAATTTTATCCCTAATTTTTGCCCAAACCTTTCATTCTGTTTTTGGTTCGCCAGGATGCCCCATTTTTGCCTGGACTCTCTTTTTTTCTGTCCAGCAGGTCAATTTTAAGCAAAGTATTTTTTAACTGCGTCCGAATTCACAGGCGACGTAAAGTCTTCACCGTCCATGGTGGACAACAATAAAGCTCCTCCTGAAAAGATTTTTCTGACAACGTATGGCCCTTCTTAGTTGGGGGTCCACTTGCCCCTGTGATCTGCCTGTGGCGGGAGAATCCTTTTCAGCACAAGGTCACCCGTCTGAAAGCTCCGAGGATGTATCTTCTTATCATATGCTTTCTTCATTCGGCTCTGGTACAAACGACCGTATGCTAGAGAAGCTAGCCTCTTCTCGTCCATTAAGCTCAGCTGGTTCAACCTATCCTTCACCCATTCTTCCTCGTCTAGTTGGACGTCTCGTAATACTCTCAGCGAAGGAATCTCAACTTCCAGTGGTAACACTGCTTCCATTCCATATACCAACGAGAATGGGGTTGCCCCGGTTGATGTCCGTACCGTCGTACGATAACCGTGCAAAGCAAAAGGTAGCATCTCATGCCAATCCTTATAGGTCACCACCATCTTCTGGACAATCTTCTTGATATTCTTATTGGCCGCTTCAACAGCGCCATTCATCTTGGGCCGGTACGGGGAGGAGCTGTGATGCTCGATCTTAAAATTCTAACAGAGCTTCTTCATCATTTTGTTATTCAGGTTTGAACCGTTGTCAGTGATTATTCGCTCGGGGATTCCATATCTGCAAATGATATCTCTCTTGATGAATCTGGCTACCACCTGCTTAGTCACATTTGCGTAAGATGCCGCTTCCACCCACTTGGTGAAATAATCGATTGCTACTAGAATGAACCAGTGTCCATTAGAAGTCGTCGGCTCGATCTTTCCAATCATATCGATTCCCCACATCGAGAATGGCCATGGCGATGACATCACATTCAGAGGACTCGGAGGCACATGGATCTTATCAGCATAGATTTGGCACTTGTGGCACTTCTTCGCAAACTTGAAACAATCAGTTTCCATAGTTAGCCAAAAATAACCTGCCCGCAGCAGTTTCCTCGTCATAGCATGCCCACCCGCATGCGTACCAAATGTACCCTCATGTATTTCCTCCATGAGCAGCCTTGCCTCTTTTTCATCCACACAACGAAGTAGCACCAGGTCGTGATTTCTTCTGTATAAGACACCATCCGGATTCAAATAGAAATTACCCGCCAATCTCCTGAGAGTCTTCTGATCGTGACTGGATGCCCCAGCCGGATACTCTTTGTTCTTCAGGAAATTAAGGATATCAAAATACCATGGCTTATCATCGGATGCCTCGTCAATGGCAAATACGAAGGCAGGTCTGTCAAGCCGAGAGATAACAATTCTGGGAGCCTCATTCCAGAAGTTGACTTTGTACATGGAAGACAAAGTGGCCAGGGCGTCAGCCATCTGATTCTCTGCTCGCGGTACATGATGCAATTCAACCTTGTCAAAGAAAGGCAACAATCTCCTCGCGTATTTCATATATGGTATCAGATTGGGCTGGCGTGTCTCCCATTCCCCTTTTATTTGATTCACCACCAGAGCTGAGTCTCCGTATACGTCCAGATTTTTTATTCGCAAATCAATGGCTTCTTCAAGCCCCATGATACAAGCTTCGTATTCGGCTTCATTATTGGTAACTGGAAAGGTCAATCGAGCAGTAAACGGGATGTGCGACCCGTGTGGAGTAGTGATGATTGGCCCTATTCCGCTACCGTAGGCATTTACAGCTCCGTCAAATATCAACTTCCATTTGGAACCCAATTCTGGTCCTTCGTCTGGCAACGGCTCTTCGCAATCTTTCATCTTTAGGTACATGATATCCTCGTCAGGAAAATCAAACCTCATCGATTGGTAATCCTCAATAGGCTGCTCTGCCAAGTACTCAGACAATACACTCCCCTTTATAGCCTTCTGCGAGACATACTAGATGTCATATTCAGTCAAAACCATCTGCCAGCGGGCAATTCTCCCCGATAGTGCCTGCTTTTCGAATACATATTTGATAGGATCCATCTTCGAGATGAGCATGGTTGTATGATTCAGCATGTATTGCCTTAAACGCTTGGCAGCCCAGGCTAGCGCGCAACAAGTTTTTTCAAGCATTGAATATCGAGATTCACATTCAGTAAATTTCTTACTCAAGTAGTAGATCACATGCTCTTTTCTTCCTGTCTCGTCGTGTTGACCGAGAACACAACCCATACTTCCCTCAAGAACTGTCAAATACATAATCAAGGGTCTCCCTGCCACTGGGGGTATCAAAATAGGAGGCTCCTGCAAATACTGCTTTATTTTATCGAACGCCTTTTGACAATTTTCATTCCACGCTACAGCTTGGTCTTTTTTCAACAGCTTGAATAATGGTTCACACGTAGCCGTCAGGTGAGATATGAACCGAGCGATGTAGTTCAATCTCCCTAAAAACCCGCGCACCTCTTTTTCTGTTTTAGGCGTCGGCATCTCTTGTATTGCCTTTATTTTTGCAGGATCAACCTCTATTCCCTTTTCGCTCACGATAAACCCCAGCAGTTTACCCGATCTCACCCTGAAGGTGCACTTGTTAGGGTTCAGTCTCAGCCTGAACTTCCTAAGCCTCTTGAATAACTTCAGCAGATTCACCAAATGCTCTTCCTCCGTCTGGGATTTGGCAATCATATCGTCAACATAAACTTCGATCTCCTTATGCATCATATCATGGAAAAGAGTCGTCATTGCACGCTGATACGTTGCCCCAACATTCTTTAGCCCGAAGGGAATCACTTTGTACCAAAATGTTCCCCAAGGCGTTATGAAAGTAGTCTTCTCCATGTCTTCTGGTGCCATCTTAATCTGATTATAGCCCGAGAAGCCATCCATGAAGGAGAATACGGAGAATTGAGCAGTGTTGTCAACCAGCATATCGATGTGAGGAAGCGGAAAATCATCTTTCGGGCTCGCTTTATTCAAATCACGGTAATCTACGCACATTCTCACTTTACCGTCTTTCTTTGGCACTGGTACAATATTAGCGACCCATGAGGCATATTTTGTCACAGCTAGGAAACCAGCATCCCACTGCTTTTGAACCTCCTCCTTAATCTTCACTGCCATATCGGGTCTAGTTCTACGAAGCTTCTGCTTGACCGGCGGGCATTCTTCTTTTAACGGCAGGCGGTGCACAACCATATCTGTATCAAGCCCATGCATGTCTTCATACGACCAAGAGAACACATCACTATACTCTCTGAGCATTTCAACCAGTCTTCGCTTGATGTCGTTCTGCAGCGCGGCTCCTATACGGATGTTCTTTTCAACCCCTTCAGACCCCAGGTTAATAATTTCGATGACCTCCTCGTGAGGCAGAATGACTCGTTCTTCCTGCTTTACCAACCAAGATAATTCTTCGGGAATGTCACCATCTTCAACAATCTTTTCTTCGGCCTGAAATACCGGGTGCTCAAAGTCGAGACGAGTCATAGACGGTTCAATGATGTCATCTGAAAGTGTTATCCTGCAAAAGGAATGGTTAAATGCTTCAAAATGCGTATAAAGCGAATAACCACGTTGCCATTTTATTGTAAAACACAAAACAGGAAAAACAGAGATCACAATATTTGCACATGAAAAAAAAATGCCTTTTATTTAATGAGTAAACACGCAATGTTCATAACAGCACGGCCCTAAGCAAAATCATGATGCCTCGGGTAAGACACCAGATTGTTCAACAATTAAAAAAATAAAGTATTACTGTTTGAGAGTCACAGGAACAATCTCCTGAATAGACCAATTGCATAATCCCTGTCCTGGCACGCTCGGCTGAATCCAGGCGTCCATATCGCAATCACTGTCTCCTTTGTCAGACTCTGAAGCAGCGTTGATGGTCTCGTGACACACTCCACTAGCAGTGATGGTTATTGGTCCTCTGAAACGGGGTGCCCCCACAGCAGGTGTTGATGATGACGGTTGATATCCCAGCCCAAATCGGTCCATCTTCACGGGAATCTCCAGCACCTTGCCCCAGCCTTTTGTCTCACCAGTCTCTACTAGAGCTTGAGCTTCCTTATATGACGAGACGGCTACCTCTGACGCTTTACTCGGCCTGGGACTTTTGTCTTTGATGCGCAACCCTTCAAAGGCTTGACAGGGTGTTTCATGAATCTCGCCGTCGACTTCTACATATTTGAATGATGACAGATGGCTGACAAGTATATCTTCTTCTCCACATACAGTGACCACACTGTCCCCTACCATATATTTCAGCTTTTGATGCATGGTAGACGTGACTGCCCCAGCACCATGAATCCAGGGTCGTCCGAGAAGGCAGCTGTATGCCGGCTGGATGTCCAAAATATAAAATTCAGTCGCGAAAACCTCTGGCCCCTGTAGAGGTAATGTTATGGATCCAAAAACTGTTCTTCGCGTACCATCAAATGCCCTGACCACCAAGTCACTGGGCGTACACAGGATTCCTCTGACATCTAGTTTCATCATCGCTTTCTTAGGCAGCACGTTTAAAGACGATCCGGTATCGACCAACACGTGAGACATGACTGATCCTCTACACTCAACAGAGACGTGCAACGCCATATTATGCTCTCTCCCCTTAGGGGTCAAATCAAAATCGGTAAAGCCCAAGCTATGGCCTGCATTCACATGCGCCAACACCCCCTCCAGCTGATTCACAGAAACATCTTGGGGTACGAAGGAAGTATCCAGAACTTTCAACAATGCATTTCTGTGAGCTTCAGAGCACAATAGCAATGACAGTATAGATATCTTTGACGGCGTCTATTGCAGATGCTCAACAATCTTATAGTCACTTTTACGAATCAAGCGCATGAACTCTTCCACATCTTTCGATGCCGTTTCTTTTTCGTTCCCCTGCACTGTGACATTCTCAATCATCTTTCCTTTTCCCTTCGCCAGTCGTTCAGCCTCTACCTCAGGCGATATGAAGATTCTCCCACTTCTTGTCATACCTCCGGTACCGACAACGTTGTCTACACTCTCAGCTGGCTGCTTATTAACATCAATTTTCACCCCATCACAGTACACTTCCAACCCATAAGACCAGGGGACTGCCTTTGTGCTTTCGTAAGGGATCGGCCCTGCCTTGGTGATAGTGATCGGCGGTCGCCTGGCCGGCGCCGTTATAGTTATCGTTTTTCGGGGAATCGTCACAGTAGCCACATCACTTTGCTTGTCTGCTAATACCTCTGCAGGTTCTTCAACTGCCGTTCGGTCAAACTGCAATGTGCCTCCATCTATTAAGGCCTGAATACCTTTCTTTAAGTCATCACAACCCCCAGCTTGGGTCCAACACTCTAAGCAATACTCGTCGCAACCTGGATACACACCACCTTGCAATAATCTGCTCTTTATCTCGCACAACGGTGTCTTTATATCGTCAACATTCGTAATCAAGTTCAAACCCTCCTCAGTTAAAATGGCGTTTGCCCCATGGTTGGGCATGGGCTTTTGCACTATGTTCGGACCCGCCGTTCCAAAATTGATAGCCTTACTATCAAATAGATCCTGCACCACATGCTTGAACGCATGGCAACCCTCTACATCGTGGCCAGGAGCCCAGGAGTGGAAGTTACAGTGCCTGCTTGCATCATAACCATACGGAGGAGTGCCTGTTATTGGCGCCAGAGTTCTCTTCTCCACCAAGTTCAAACCCAGTAGCGTCTGTAGCAAATCTGCATACGTTGAAGGAGGCTTTTCAAACACCCTCCTTGGTTTGCCCCCCTGGAATTTGCGTTGGGCAGGCTGTGCCCCCTGTTGTGGCTGCTGTTGCTGTTGTTGTTGAAATGGTTGTTGCTGAAACGGTTGTTGCTGAAATGGAATAGTAACACTTGCCACCTGCTGCGGCTGATTGTACTGGTTTCGACCTCTGCCCCGGCCTCGGCCTCGGCCCCCGAACACTGCGCTTGCATCACCTTGACGGCGCCCACCGAAAGCCCATCTGTTACTGCCAGCTGAGGTGGATTCCTCATCTTGGAATCTTCCCTGTTTAATGTTGCTTTCAATCTTCTCTCCCATCAGGATTAAGTCTGAGAAACTGCCCAAAGAGGTATGAAACAACTTGTCATAAAACATGCCAGTGAATGTTCCTATGAACATATCATTCATTTCTTTGTCCTCTAGAGGAGGATGAACCCGGGCAGCCATGTCGCGCCATCTCTGCGCATATTCTTTGAAGCTCTCGCCCTTCTTCTGGGACAACCCTTGCAATTGGACTCGGTTGAGTGCCAAGTCACTGTTGTACTTATAGTGAGCCACAAAGGCTTCCGCCAGCTGCTTCCATGTCTTAATCTGAGTTGGTTCCAATCTCATATACCACTCGAGGGAAGGACCAGACAAGCTATCTTGAAAGAAATGCATTAGCATCCTCTCATCGTTTGAGTACGCCGACATCCTTCTGTAATATGACCGCACGTGCACCTTTGGACAGGTGTCCCCCTTATATTTGTCGAATGTGGGAGCTTTGAATTTGATTGGCACCCTTAGGCCAGGCACCAGACCCATTGTAGTCATATCCAGGCCAACAGCACTTTGATTTACGACCCCCTTCATCTGCTCCTCGAGCATCCTGATTCTCTGAGAGTCATCCATAGGACCTTCGAAACCTCCACCGGAGAAAGCATCCTCTTGCTGATCTTCTTGCCACATACCATTCCCAGCTCCGTATCCATCGTATCCATTGTTACGGCCAACTCTGGTCTGATTCATTACCGGGCCTCGCCCCCTGTTGCCATATCCCGGAGCAACTCCTGCAGGTCCAAAAGCCATTAACCCAGCGCCATTTCCATTTCCGAATCCGCCATAACCCTGATTAGTCATACCAAATCCGTCCTGTCCGACGCCTTGAGCATTGAAGCCGTACTTCCCAGCATGATCAAACCCCTGGTCATTGAAGCCAAATCCAGTATTACCGAAGCCATTGCCTCCCATATTATCACCCAGGTTGACATCTCCGAGCCCAACGTTGTTGACGACAGTCTCGTTCCCAATTCCAACGTTACCGTTCCCGGCAGCAGCGCCGTTGTTCACATTGACAGCAGGCATGTTGACTACAGGTGGAGCCACTGGTGTGGGAGTACCATCCCCATGAATAGTGTCGACTCGCACAGACTGATGATCCTCATTTCCGTGCCCAGCATTTCTTACCAACAGAGGCTGCACCAGAGCTTGCAAATTCTCCTGTCCTTTCGCAATGGTCTCCATTGTCTGCATGAAGAGCGCCAGCTTCTCACGCATGTCTTGCATCTCGTTCTGCATTTGATCCATAATTCTTCGGCAGTTGGTACGAGTGGAGTATCGGTGCGGGCGCTAATCTTCAATCCTGAAAAGACCTGGTACAGAGCAAGAAATGAGGTACCGCTCAATAATCACCTGTAATGCAATATGAATGGGAATGCAATGCAATATGTGTCTGTGCATTAGGGAATATCATTCCCCGATTCTAGTGTGAATGTGCCAGTGCAGGGCCAGTGACAACAATACGATAATCGGAGCCGAATCATAGAAAACACCTCATATATTGCAGAGAAATCCATTAAGCCAAGAATACAATATTACTGAGTGTACAATAAGAAGGCATGACCTCAACCAACAATCTTGGTGATGGTCAGCGCTATGCAAATAAAGCATACACGTTAATACATGAAACCGTCAAGTACACTCATAAGCCTGGTACTCTTCTAGTAACTTCTTAGTCTCTGGATGACTTGGTCGGGTAAGCAGACCCTCAACAAGTTGATTTCTTCGCTTGAGAACACGTCGCACGTCACCAGCGGTTTCCTCCCATGCCCCTTCTCCGAAGCGATCCTTTAGCTTCCGCTTCTGAGACATAGCTTCTTTCCTGCCTTCGATGGCCTTGTTCAATGCATTCTGGAGACTGTATCTCGTCATTACCTATTCTTCATACTTCTTAATGCTAGCCTTCAACTGCTCTTCGAGTTCAGAGATTTGCTGCTTCAATTTGTCTTCCCTCTTTTTGTTGTTGGTTAGCGTAGCATTCCACGTCTTGTTACAAGAAGAGATTTCCCGGTGGGCGGCGTCGAGTGCTTTCTTTTTAGACTCCAACATGTCATGAGAGCTCCTGAACTCTTGACCCAGACGTTCACGCTTCTTTTTCTCTTCAGTCAATTCAGCACCTAGCCTGTTTACTAACTCGATCTGCTGTTGGAAAGCATGCACAGCCTTGTTCTTTTCGCTACGCATCTGAGCCAGTTCCTTTTCTAACCCTTCATTGATCTTCATCAAGGCTTCTTTTTCTTTTACAACTTGCTCGTAGGCCTCCATAGTAACCGTAGTTGGTTCTTCCACCGGAATATGAACAGGGACTGATGCAGCTGGAAATGGCATCAGCAACCGTCTTGCTCTCTCTTGGATCCAAACTTTGTAGGGTGCATAAGCCTGACAATCATTCTTCCCCAATAGTGGTTTCCCTCTTCTGTTAATATGCATCCAGGCATGCTGAAGCTGGGCTAGTAACTCTCCATTCAAATTACCAGTGAAGTACAGAGATTCCTGTACTTCCTCCTCCTGAGGTGGGTTCTTCAACGCGTATCCAAACTGGCGAACGAACAGGGATGGGTTGTAATTGATACACCCTTTTCTTCCTATCAACGGAACATTAGGGTACCCCGAACAACTGAAAATAAGCTCAGACCCCAACAAGTCTCGGTCAAACCACTCAATGTCTTCAGAAGATAGCCTCATCAGTCACTCTGGCCAGTCAGCTGTAGTTGCAATATCCACAAAAGGTCCCTTCAGGGGAAGATGGCTCTTAAACCACATGTACAGCAAAGGCACACAACAAGAGACGTTCTTGCCTCTCCTGTTCTCATTTCTGTAGTGCATCGAATGGTAGAAGTCCCCGATCAATGTGGGTACAGGGTTGCCAGCAGCAAACAAATGGAATGCATCCATGTCCACGAAGTTCGGGAAATTGGGAAACAGCACTATCCCATAAATACATAAAGCCAAAACAGCGTTAAAGACCACCCAACATCCATTCTTGGCGTATTCTTGAGCCTTACCAATTAGAAACTGGAGAGAGAAACCTGGAACCCCGCGCCAAGAAGTCATCAACAGCTCAGAAGCATTCATGTGCAAGGCCTTAGCCAAGTCCTCCAACTTGGGCTCAGCGGCAGAGTGAATAAAGGGAACCTTATTCTGTACTGGCAGCTCAGTAAACTCTACATACTCCTCGATGGTAGGCCCCAAAATAAAGTCAGCGAATGTGAAGCATATCAAAGTAGGATCATAGAATTGCATCAGCGTATACAGCCCACTCAGTTCATCATCAGTTGATTTGCGAACCAATCTCAACAGCCGTCCGTAACTCTGCCTGAAGCTTCTACGGACATCCTCATCAGCAAGAGAAATCAGACCCAGGAGGGGAGTAATATCAGGAACAGGTAACTTGTAGGCAACTGTCATCCTCAAACCAGCCATGATCAATACTCAGAAGTCCAGACACTAGAACCAGGGAATATGCAAATGCACCTGCAGCACAGACACACGTTAATGGGATGCAATGATAATGGTTATGCAAACAATGCGATGCAAGTAACATGCAACAGGGACCAAATGTTATAGCTGAGAAGCCTGAACCATATCAAAAAGTCTCAGATAGACTCTCCAGAATTCCTCAAACCCTGGTCTCAGATAGACCCAATACAAAGCTCCAACACTGGTCTCTGATAGACCCCACAACATAACTCTGACTGGTCTCTGATAGACCTCATATCATAACTCCAACTGGTCTCTGATAGACCTCATATCATAACTCCAACTGGTCTCTGATAGACCTCACAACTGTCCATAAATACCCCGGATCTCAGATCAAGAAATAACCGGTATCTGAAGGTCTAGTTACCTGCATAACCCCAAAACCCTCTCACAGGTAGGTGTCCTAGTAACTGACAAAAGTATGGCATCCTATGCGGTCGTCGGCGTCACAGACTTTCAGGGTTGATGATACGATTCCCAGAAGGAGTGGCATCATCAAATCCTGAAGAGGCCTCACTTAGCCAACTTCTAAATGATCGGTTCCCAGAGTCGACAATCCAACTAACCAGCAACCCGAGCCACCCAAAGGGCAGGACAGGAGGGACAACCAGAAGAACCTCGTCTGAGTGTGGATTTCGTGGGACACTAGGACATGCAAAGCACGTGCGCACCCACTAATTTCCACTCTAATTCTAGGTGCACTCAAGCCTAGGTCCGGCTTATCTCTCAATCATAGAACACCCGTCACACCCCAATACAACAATAATAACAATAATATAATGCTGAAAGTAAATGACAGAAATATAAAATCCATACAACATCCTCGACGGGAAAACAAGCGCTAGGATTGACTATCTTAAGGGACGTTGGATCCCAAAGGCATAAGGAACTATCGCAGTCCTTAGCAGCCAGGGGACGTTGGATCCCCAGCAGAGTCGCCAGCTGTCGCTACTGCGAAAATCGGCGCCGGCTGAACAGAAGAGTCGCCACCGTGCGTTATTTATCCCAACAGAGGGAAAGGAAACGCTCGAGGTAAACCTACCGCAAAACGGGGAAAGGTATGGTCATTGCAACCAAAACCTGGGTTCGGGAGTCGGTTACGCAAGGGGAAGGTATTAGCACCCCTCACGTCCGTCGTACTCGACGGGATCCACGCTTGTTTTCGGGTATGGATTGTTATTCTTTCTACTCTACAGGTCAGGGGTTAAAAGAAAAGAAAAATGACTCGGCAAAGTATCGCACTTTATGCCTACGTATTCCCGTTTGGAACGAGAAATCAGAGTCAACGTAGTTCGCCTACCTACGGGAAAGGAGGGGAAGGTTGCTCGCTAGGATATCGCATCCTATGCCTACGTACTTTCATACAGCATGAAAGATCATAGCAAACGTAGTTCGGGCCACGTACGACACAAGTCTGTTTTGATTGCTTTTATCTCCTTCTGAAAAAGGGTTTTTCTGCTTAACAGTCCAAGCGGACAAAAATGACGTTTTGATGAGTTCACATTCTTTTACGGAAGAAGTGTCTTTTATTGTGTTTGAAAGATTTATCGTGTTTTTCTGTTTGCTTTGAGAAAGAAGAGACAGAACTCTAACCTACGGTTGCAAAGGGAATCCGACTATCCTAGTGTTATCATGCATGGGTTAAGACCTAATGTCTATCATGCTCCTCTCTTGCGCAGAGAGAAACAGAGATCCTAAGGGAATAGACGGAAACAGAAACAATAGCATATATACAATAAAGCAGTAAAATGCATGGATGCAGCAATACAAGCGAGGCAAGGGAGTCCCACTCAACCTCGAACCTAGAAAACAATAGGCAAAAGTGAACAAAATTCACTTTCAACCTAACAGGTTAAACAGCAAGCAATACAGTCAGAGAAATTCAATCAATACAACAAGAATTATAAACAGCAAAAAGTCTTCACCAACTTCTATCTTCAAGTCATCTCCAAACATCTACAAGCTTCAAGCAAGCATCAGTCTTTATCTTCACAGCCTTCAAGCAAGGTCTTGGTCTTCATCTTCAATGGCTTTTCTTCAAGTCCCAATCTCCCAGCTGAGGAACCAATCACAAGAATGAACTGGGGTGTTAAGCAATTAGTTGACCACCAAAGGTGGCAAACAGACTGCTAACAACACATAGAATATTTCTCTCAAGAGTTCTATCTCTTAGACACTATCACCAAGCCTTCCAAAGGAAGGGGGTGAATGTCTTATAGAGACTCTGCATCATAGAGAGGGATGGAGGCAAGCAAGACCTTCCATGTTTGTGAATCAAGTTTTCTACTCTAGAGCTCTGCCTAACTCCTAGATCCTATAATCTTCGTCAGCTGCCAGCAAGAGATACTCCTCATCAACTCTGGAAATTGGTCTTCACTCTTTAATCTTCAAATGGGCTTCATCAGCACAGTCTTCAGCTCAAAACCCAAGCCCTAGACAAGCCCAATACCCCACACAGTCAAATAATAACCCTAGAGAGGGCACACCACACAATCAAGCAAGCATAAGCAGTATACTAATAGTAATAGTAGAATAGTGGAAACCTAGTAATTTCTAAGGGATCTATTATCTACCCATAATACCCCTATAGTCCCATACCTCAAAATTCAATCTACAACTCCTAAAAGAAATGATCTCTTACACCTATGTTATATCTAAACCCTAGTTTTGATTCTCCTAATCACACCTAAACAAATCACCTAAAAATTAATCCTAAAATTATGAATTAAATCCTATGAGGAAGCTAAAGTCCTAAGTTAATCACCCTAAAAATAATGGATCCAAAATGTAAAAGCATCTAACTAAACCAAAATCAACAATATCATGCATTAAACTAAACATTGTTAAAAACCTATTTAAAAGAAAAATATGCTAAAAATACAAAAATAAAATGAAATGCTAATTTTATTATGTGAAAATTTTCTTAACAAAAATATGAAAAATATGCAAAAACAACCATTTAAAAATATGCAATTTTCTATTTGTTATGATTTTTTAAAGAATTAACAAAAATTGAAGGAAATTAAAATGAGTTATATTTGGATGGGGGTGCAATTATCAATTATTTCAGTTAAAACAAGATGATGGGCCCAGACTGGGGGGCGCGCATAGCAAAGCGCGTCTGGGCCCAGTTAACCAGAAAACACAACAAAAATAAAAAAACGAAAAAACGGTGCAATTAGCAGAAAAACTAGTTCAATTGGCATTGGGCCTGGGTGAATGGGGTGCGAATAACATTGGAACTAAAGCCCAGTCTGAGGCTTTAAGTGAAACGACGCGTTTCACAGCCAGTCTTCCCTCCAAATTTCAACTTTGAATCGTGGCCTTTAGATCATATGCTGAGTCAAAGTCAAGTGAAGGATCCAACGATCCTCACGTTTCTTCTCCAAAGAATTAGGGTTTCAGCCATTATTGAACCCTGCATGCAGCTTCATGGATCAATCTTACACCTTCTCATACGACCTCGTTCCTCCATGAAATCCATTTCTGTAAAAAGAAAAAATGTCCTACATCCTCTCCTCTACACAACCATAGATTCAGTTTCCTCCAAAACTCAATCAATATTCAAACCCGATAGGTAGAGAATCCTGGTTCCACCATTTTGCACTAATATCAATCATGCCAATTCCTGCTAACTCTTACACTAATACAATCTACATGCTATGCTGGTCATTTTAATCCATCTAACCAAGATCATCATGCCCTAACCTAGGTGTTCTAAGCCAAAACAGTTTTGGTGCTCCAATGGTAACCTCCATGAATTGCCTTCAAAGTCATCAGAAACATTCATCTAACCAATCCTAACCATTCTAACCTAATGATTCTACCTTATTCTAACTAATTCTAGTCAATTCGGAGAAAACACCAACCTGGTTTAATGATGAAAACAGGTGCAGAATTCCTTGGATCCAAGGCTTGCAATGCTCTGGACTTGATCAACAGGCTTGATCCTTGGTTCTGTATGCAATAGCACTTGCTCAAATGCCTTGGATCTTGCAATCACAATCTTCTTGCACTTTGGATGATGCAGTTCGATAGCACGAATTCTACTTCAATTAAGCCAAATCTTGATGAAAACTTGATCTATGATGGATGTAGATGATGATAGGATCAAGAAGTGTGGAAAATGATGAAGATTTGATAGAGTTCTTATGGGATTTGCAAAATCGAAGAATGAAATGAAACTTGGTATTTTGATCAAAATGAATCACCAACCCTTGAATGAAGCCACTCTACTCAATATATAGACACTCATAGAACACTCTAGAACTTGGTAGAAACTTCTTGTGCACAATTCCCTTGGATTTTGGATATGTTACTTCCTTTGTAAGCCAACTAGCATAACTTCCAAACTTTGAACCAAACTCAAAACTCTACTTTTGCCAATGTTCTTAAAACATTTTTTCCAATCAAAATGACCTATAATTTCATCCCATTTGGCCATGTTATGAAAAATCCCAATTTTAAGTCACTTTTATTCATTAAATTCACTTTTTAAATGACCAAATTTGAAATCTTGAGCTATGAGCCTTTCCAAACTTTCATGATCACTTTTCTAGACTCAAAATGTCATTTGGAGCAAGTTTGATGTTGTGAAGTTTTTCATTTGAAGCTTCCTTGTATGAGTTTTGGGCATAGGCTTGAAATGACCTGTAATTCTCAAATGACCAAAATACCCTTTGCTTGCCAAGACCATAAGTAGAGTTCCACACATCAGATGAAGGCATACCATACCTTTCTAGAAATCTAAGACAATGAGGAACAACTCTTATGTTGACCATAAATTCATTTGAAATCTCCTTGAGGGGTAAAAGTTGCTTGGAAGACAAGTAACTTTCACAGCCAAAATTTCAGATACCTCAGATGACCTGTAACTTGCAAGGACCATAACTTGAGTTCTATAAATCTCCTTGATGTCTTCCACCACTCAAATTAAAGGTCTTGAGATCCTATACAAGTTTCATGTTGGCCAAGGATCCATTTGAAGCTTGCATTTTGACTTATCTTGCTTGGAAGTTTGACCTAAATCAGGGGATTTTACACAGAAACCCTAATTTAGAAACTCCTCTTCTTCTTGATTTCTCTTAATTTCTTCTTGGCACAACACCACATCCTTATCTACATGTCAAATGATGAACCCCACATCTCTCAAATAGACCTTGATGCCTTTCAATCAATCATTTGACCTAGGGTTGACCCAGGGTTGACCCAGATGAAACCCTAGTTGACTGTCTTCCACTGCAACTCTTGTGACCACATTAATGACTTGTCTCACTTTCAAAATGACTCTCTAGGTCCTCTATGATGTCTATATACCCTCCATGCTCAATTCACAGCTCACAACTTCTTTGATGATCTTCAAATACCCTCAAGATAGGAGAGAGATCCACTGCTTGATCCACTGACTTCTTAGATTTCAAATTCTTTCTGATGACTTCGATAAGATTGAATTTGAACAATAACCTCTTGATTGGCTCATAGAGATGAGAATAGTACTTGGTCTCTTGTTGTATGACTTGCTATGCTATGCTATGCAGATGATTAGACTATGTACATGACACTATATGCAAATGCTAATGCAATTGAAACATAAACCAAGTGAAATAGGTTGAGCAAATTTTAGGGTGCAACACAATTCGACAAGCACTTGGCCAGCATAGGCCCTTGTGCTCCAGCGGACTTTGAGTTCGCACCAAATGACGAGGTGTACTACTCACTATACCTCCACCATGTCGAAGGATTTCGTTGGGATAGGGAAATACCTGGGGAAAGACTCCCATACCTGGGGGCAGCCCCAGTTGACCCTACTGGGTGGGGCAGTGAGTTTGATGACTGAAGCAGCGATGCTGCAAAGAATTTTGGCCTATGTGACTGAAACCAAATTACAAACGGCCGTAATGGCCGCCCATGACAAAATGGCTGAAGAAGCCACCAAAATGCAGCGGGAGAGTCAGAGGCTCGACGCCATCTATGATGACGAACCTCTGGGGTTCGAAAGAGATCCTTTGGGGAACGACATCAAAATGCTCGCACATGATCCATTGGAGGAAATTGATTTAGGAGAAGGTCCAACCAGGAGGCCAACGTACATTAGTGCTAACCTCGACCCTCAACTGAAGATCAAAGTCATCCAGTTGCTCCCGGAGTATAAGGATTGTTTCGCCTGGGACTATGACGAAATGCCCGGGTTGCAAAGGGATTTGGTGGAACATAAACTACCAATAAAACCTGGAAAGAAGCCCGTCAAACAGGGGCCAAGGCGTTTTGCTTCAGAGGTCATGTCGAAGATCAAGGAGGAAATTGAAAGGCTCCTTCGTTGCAGATTCATTCGCACAATGAGGTATGTCGAATGGCTGGCCAACATTGTCCCAGTCATCAAGAAGAACGGGTCCCTAAGAGTGTGCATTGATTTCAGAGATTTGAATTCAGCCACTCCCAAAGACGAATATTCGATGCCAGTGGCGGAAATGTTAGTTGATTCAGCCGCTGGCCATGAGTACCTTAGTATGTTGGAAGGTTATTCTGGATATAACCAGATTTTTATCGCGGAAGATGACGTTCCCAAAACAGCGTTTCGTTGTCCAAGGGCCTTAGGCACTTACGAATGGGTAGTAATGCCATTTGGCCTAAAGAACGCTGGGGCAACGTATCAGCGAGCGATGAATTCTATATTCCATGATTTCATTGACTCTTTTATGCAAATATACATTGACGATATTGTGGTGAAATCTGTTTCAGGAAAAAGCCATCTGGATCATCTGCGACAATCGTTCGCCAGAATGAGGAGGTTCGGCCTCGAAATGAATCCGTTGAAGTGCGCGTTTTGTGTACAGGCGGGAGACTTCTTGGGTTTCGTTGTCCATAAGAAGGGAATCGAAATCAACCAGAATAAGACGAAGGCTATCTTAGAAACAAAAGCATCGTCGAACAAAAAGGAGTTGCAATCACTGCTGGGAAAAATTAACTTTCTAAGGAGGTTCATCTCTAACTTAAGCGGCAAGACGCAAGCCTTCTCACCTTTGCTTCGAATTACTAGGGACAGATTCGAGTAGGGCAAAGAGCAGCATGAAGCCTTCGACAAAATCAAAGACTACTTGGCTCACCCCCCAGTCCTTTCGCCTCCGTGTAGGAGCAGGAGTATGTGATTGTACATAGCAGCGTCAGATAGAACTTTAGGGAGCATGTTGGCTCAGGAGGATGAGAATGGCTCCGAAAGGGATATTTACTACCTTAGTAGAGTTTTAAATGACGCAGAAACTAGATATAGTGAAATCGAAAAGCTATGCCTATGTTTATATTTCTCATGTACAAAGTTAAAACAATATATTAAACCAGTAGATGTTTGTGTTTCTTCGCACTTTGATGTTATTAAACACATGTTATCCAAACCTATTTTACACAGTCAAATTGGAAAATGGGCACTGGCATTGACAGAATATTCTTTGACTTATAGACCGCTAAAAGCAGTCAAAGGGTAAATAGTGGCAGACTTTATCGTCGACCACTCTATAAACGACAATGCCTTGAATATAGTTGAAGTGGAACCATGGAAATTATACTTTGATGGCTCTAGCCAGAAACATGGCACGGGTATTGGTCTGATGATTATTTCGCCAGATAAAATTCCAACCAAATTCAAGTATAAAGTCGAGGGGTTGTGTTCCAACAACGAGGCTGAATATGAAGCTTTAATAGCTGGACTTGAAATTTTGTTAGAATTAGGGGCAACCCAGGTCGAAATAATGGGCGATTTGGAATTAGTGATAAAACAGTTGACAAAAGAGTACAAATGTGTTAAAGAAAATCTCATCATGTACTTCATAGTGGCCAATAGGCTGCTTAAAAAATTCAAAGCGTCAACTATTCGACATATACCGAGAATACAGAACCAAGTGGCCAACGATCTAGCACAGATTGCCTCGGGATATAGGGTCTCGAAGGAAGACTTGCAGGAAGTAATCGAAGCTAGAGGCAAGGTAGTGTCGGTTGGGTTGAAGCCATCAGACTTGGAGGCTACAAAGTTTGGATATATGGATGAAGAGACTTTCGAAGTCTTTACCATCGGAGAATTGTTGGACAATGATTGGAGAAAGCCTTTAGTCGAATATCTCCAGAATCCGTCAATAGCCTCAGATCGAAAGATAAAATATCGAGCACTGAGCTACGTCTTGATGGGCAACGAATTGTTCAAAAAGACCCCTGAAGGAGTTTTGCTGAAATGCCTGAGTGAATCAAAGGCATACTTGGCTTTGTCAACAGTCCACAGTGGGGCATGTGGTGCACACCAAGTTGGCCATAAAATGAAATGGTTGTTATTCCGACAAGGGTTGTACTGGCCTACGATGCTATAGGATTGCATCGAGTTTGCCAAGGGGTGCCAGGAGTGTCAAGTTCATGCGGGCATACAACATGTCCCAGCAAGCGAATTGCATTCCATAATTAAACCATGGCCGTTTAGAGGTTGGGCTTTAGACCTAATTGGAGAAATTCGGCCAGCATCCTCAAAAAACCAAAAGTATATCTTAGTGGGGATAGATTACTTTACCAAGTGGGTCGAAGCAGTGCCTTTACCTAAAGTGGATCAGGAAGATGTGATTGAATTCATTCAGAAAAATATCATCTTTAGGTTTGGACTGCCAGAGACAATAACAACGGATCAAGGGTCGATCTTCACGGGTAGAAAGATGCAGGATTTCGCCAGAGAGATGGGGTTCAAACTCTTAACTTCGACCCCTTATTATGCGCAGGCTAACGGGCAAGTTGAGGCAGCAAATAAAGTGGTCATTGACATGATAAAGAAGCAAGTAGGAACCAAGCCAAAGAATTGGCACAAAGTGTTGGATCAGGTTTTATGGGCATGTCGAACGTCACCCAAAGAGGCAACCAACGCCACCCTATATCGTTTGACCTTTGGTCACGATGCAGTGTTGCCAGTCGAAATCCACATACTGTCGATTAGGGTTCAAAGGCAACATGAAATTCCTAGAGAAGTCTATTGGGATATGATGCTCGATGAGGTCATAGACTTATACGAAGAAAGATTGAAAGCTCTAGAATTGCTGAGAAGGCAGAAAAAGAGAGTGGAAAAGTCATACAATAAGAAGGTTAAAGCAAAAACCTTTCAGTTGGAGACTTAGTTTGGAGAGTTATTCTGCCTATGGATCGAAAGGCCAAGACGCTGGGTAAATGGTCCCCAAAGTGGGTGGGACCCTTCCAAGTGTCGATGGTTTTCTTTAATGGAGCCTATGAATTGGAAGAATTGGGCGAAGATAAGAGGATATTAAAAGTAAATGGTAAGTACTTGAAAAAGTACAGGCCTATGCTGCAAGAAGTTAAAATAACAACAGAGTAACAGAAAGTATAAAGCAAAGCCACAAATGGTATTAATATTTGCCAAAATGGCGTGATAAGTTACAATAACAAAGATGGCTTCAAAGCCAGCAAAATATAGTCTGTTACAATATGTCATTAAATTAGAAAGGAAGATTAGACTTCATTTTAAGGTAGTTCGCCTTCTGAGATTCGATACGTTGTTGGCACGAGGCCCTTTCGTCAGTTAATCTGGAAACTTCTTCTTCTAAGCTTCGAGCCTCTTCTGCAAAAGTGATAGCATGTTCGAGTTCAGCAGCAAGGGCCGAATCGTCTTTGGAAGACAGTTGAGAAATCTTCTTTTCTTCTTTCTTGATCTTGCCTTGAAGTTTCTTGATCTTGCGTTTCCAACAGACGATGTTTTCTTTACTGGAAGCAATCTCTAGTTGGTCTCTCTTTTTCTCTTCCTCTAGCTCTTCAATCCTGTGTTCCGATTCCACTGCACTTGTCCAAGCAGCTGCTTCACAACCAGATTTCGTCAAAATGTCACCTTCGAGGCGGGGCAGCAACATGAGGTCTTTGTAGACTTGATCTATCAAAATTCCCACCTCTCGAATGACGTTAGCAGCTTCAGGGGATATGGAGTCAAGTTTCACCTGTTGAAGAAGCGTTTTCAAAGATAGATGGGTGACGGAATCCATCTTCAGCAACATGAAAAGGTCTCCTTTAAATATTTTGGCTTTGATCTTCGCCAAAATGTCATCTCAAGGTTTGCTAGAGACCTGGCCCTCAGAAGTTGAAGTACTCCGAGTTTTGCTAGAAGAACTGCCTCGACTGCGCAGCAGTAATTGAACGTATCGACGAGGATCACTTTCTTTTAGCGCAACCATTTCTTCCTTAGAGAGGACCGTTTCACTCTGAAGAGGCATTACCTGTGGCACCTCGACGGGAGTAATTTTGGTAGCATCAATACAAGCAGGATCGTCAGATTTTCCCTTTATAATTATTTCCCCTTCTACAGGGGCAGCTTTTCTGGAGTCTTGAGCCAAGGTAGATTCTTTCTCCTCACCATCTGACTCACCTAGCTCAGACTGGTGCATGGCTTCTTCCTCACAAGCGTTGGCTTCATTCGCATCAACGTCGTCATTAGCGAGTTTTGTGTGATCAAGAGGGGAACTTGTTGTGGTGGCAGGGTTGGTGTCCTCAGGTTTGGGTGTCGCTACTGCGAAAATCGGCGCCGGCTGGACAGAAGAGTCGCCACCGTGCGTTATTTATCCCACGGGAGGGAAAGGAAACGCTCAGAGTAAACCTCGCACAACACGGGAAAGGTATGGTCATCGCAACCAAAACCTGGATTCGGGAGTCGGTTACGCAAGGGGAAGGTATTAGCACCCCTCACGTCCATCGTACTCGATGGGATCCGCGCTTGTTTTCGGGTATGGATTGTTATTCTATCTAAACTATAGGTCAAGGGTTAAAAAGAAAAGGAAACGACTCGGCAAAGTATCGCACTTTATGCCTACGTATTCCCGTCTGGAACGAGAAATCAGAGTCAACGTAGTTCGCCTACCTACGGGAAAGGAGGGGAAGGTTGCTCGCTAGGATATCACATCCTATGCCTACGTACTTTCATACAGCATGAAAGATCAGAGCAAACGTAGTTCGGGCCACGTATGACACAAGTCTGTCCTTGATTGATTTTTTATTCCTTCTGAAAAAGGTTTTTGATTAACAGTCCCGGCGGACAAAAATGACGTCTTTGATGAGTTCACATTCCTTTACGAAAGAAGTGTCTTTTATTGTGTTTGAAATCTTTATTATGTTTTTCTGTTTGTTTTAAGATGAGAAGAGAAACAGCAACTCTAAAAACCTCGGGTGGAAAAGGGAATCAAAACTAACCTAATGTTATCATGCATGGGTTAAGACCTAATGTCTATCATGCTCCTCTCTTGCACAGAGAGAAACAGAGATCCTACGGGATAGGCAGAAACAGAAACAATATCAGATATATACAGTAAAGCAGTAAAATGCATGGATGCAACAGTACAAGCGAGGCAAGGGAGTCCCACTCAACCTCGAACCTAGAAAACAATAGGCGAAAGTGAACTGGATTCACTTTCAACCCAACAGGGTAAGCAGCAAACAATACAGTCCAGAAAACCAATCAATACATTAGCAATGAAATACAACAGCAAAAGAAACAGCATCAGCAGCTCTGAATCAACATCTGGCTTCAAGTAATCTCCAATCATTTATGGGCTTCAACAAGTATCAATCTCCATCTTCATGGCCTTCAGGCAAGGGCTTTGATCATCAGTCTTCTATCTGCAATGGCTTTTCTTCAAGTTCAAACCTCCAGGATGAGGGATTAGTCACAAGAGTGAATTGGGTGTTAAGCAACCAGTTGACTACCAAGGGTGGTGAACAGACTGCTTCTAACACAAGAGACATTTTCTCTCAAGAGTTCTATCTCATAGACACTATCACCAAGCCTTCCAAAGGAAGGGGGTGAGTGTCTTAGAGAGACTCTGAATCACAGAGAAGAATGGATGCAGACAAGGCAATCCATGTTTGAGAAACAATCTTTCTAATCTAGAGCTCTGCCTAGCTCCTAAACCCTAGCCTCCTCAGCAGCTGCTAGCAAAAACTCCTCCTCAACTCTGACAGTTGATCTTCAATCTTTGAATCTCCAATAGCTTCATCTTCACAAATCTTCAGCTTCCCCAGGGCCCCAGACAAACCCAATACCCAATCAAACAATCAACAATCCCCAGAGGGCACACCACACCAGACAGCAGATATACAGACAGTAATAATAGCAGTAGGGGAATCCTGACTTTTCTAAGGGATCTAATAGCTACCCATAGCCCCTATAGTCCCATAACTAATCTATCCAAACCCTAAGCCCTAAGGGAAATGAAATCAAACTCCTAAGTTGTCACCTAAAAAACCCTAGTTTTGTTCATGATGTTCAAGCATTTATTAATCACCTAAAATTAACCTCTAAAAATGGGTACTAAAATATTTCTACAAGTTGAATATCTCATCTAAACAATATGAAAAGAATGATCAAAAAATATTAAAGCATGTGAGAGAACAAAAATCATAAAAATAATGCATGAAATGAATTATTTAATGTGACATTTATTTAGAAAATATGTAAAAAATATGGAATAAAACTAAAAATGAAATTTTATTTTTCTATAATATTCTACACATCCTAAAGAACATATGGTAAAAAGAATGGATTAAAATGCATTTTTTATGAATTAGTTATGATTTTATGAAAATTGGTAAAATATTAATGGAATTAAGAAAAATAAAATGAATTAAATGAGGGAGAGGGGTGCATTTAGAAACTCGCCCCAGTTCAAACCAGGATGGGCCCTCACAATGGGGGTGCGCTTATCACTTTACCAAAGCCCAGTACACATTCAGAATTAAAGAAATAATAGAAACGCGCTAGGGGGTAAGAACAGCAACAGAATCACGTTAGAAAATGGTTTTGGGCCTAACAAGGGGGTGGGGATATCAATCTCATCTTAGGTCCGCCCGTTTCAATTAATGAAACGGTGCGTTTAGGGCTAACGCTTCCCTCCAAAAATCAGATCAAATGCCAGCCACACGATGGCTCAACAAGTCAAGGGTCCAACATGAGATGGACGGCTCAGATTGCGTCTTCCTCAATGGACCAACTGAACTTAGGGTTTCTGCCATGCGAGCTCATGCACGAGCTACGTTCCACCTCTCTGTTCTCCATCTCCAAGCCACGAATCAACATGCCATAAACATGAAATTTACTCAGGACCTCCCTCTCTACAATCCTAGGGCATCAGTTCATCTTGAAACTCACCATAACACCAAATTCGATCGAAGCAACATCTGGCCACCATTGAAATGCACTGATACGAACCTTCACCATTCTTCTTCAAACTTAACCTAAACTAATCTACACATAAAGGTGATTAACCTACACTATCGATCTAAGATTCTAATGGCTTAACCTAAGAGATATTGATCCAAACAGATTGTTGCACCTGTCACTAACCATCACCAATCCTTTCCAAATTCATCTAACTTAATCTCCTAACCACCTAGATCAAGTCTAAACTAATACAATCATGCTAAACTAACTGAATTAAGCAAATCGAATGAAAACTTACCTGATGAGAAACCTTGAAAACAGCTATGGAAGATGTGGATCTGAAGCTTCTAAGTGTTGAATCTTGATCAATCCTTGATGAACTTGATTCTGTATGCAAGCTTTGGATGAGACTTGGCCAGAATTATGCTATCCACTTGAGATTGTAATTTTGATATTCTTGCAAAAGGCACTCGAAAATGGATGATAATCACCAAAACCTTGCTTCAATTCTGATCTATGATGATAATGGAGCACAATTGAATCAATGTGGATGATGATTTTGTGAAGATTTTGAGAGAATTACAATGAAACTTCAATGAAAAGAATGAGGGAATTTGTGAAACTCTTGGTGCAAAATGAAGCCCACCCTTGCCAAATTCTCCTTTCATGAATATATAGACCCCAATGGTACATTCTAGATCCATCTTGCACATTCCCTTGTTTTCAAACTTTGGCTCATTTTGATTATGTTTCTTAAAAGGTAAGCAACCATGGATAACTTCATTTTTTCCTTCTAAACTCAAAAAAGTGTGTGAACCATTGTTCTTAGAATTGTTTTTCCATTCAAAATCATATATTGGAAGTCTCCATTTGGACTTGTAAATCTCCCAAACCATTTTTCACTTTGAAATTATTCACTTTATAAGCCTTTTTAGTTCATATTTTGACCAATCATGTAACCCCATGCTATGAGCTTCTCCAATAACTTGTGACCTTCTTTCTAGACTTAAAATCCCATTTGGAGCAAGTTTGATGTTGTAAGTTTTTTCATTTGAGGCCTCCTTGTATGAGTTTTGGGTATAGGTTAAAATGACCTGTAATTCACAAATGCCCAAAATACCCTTTGCTTGTCAAGACCATAAGTTGAGTTCTCCACATCATATGAAGGCATGCCATACCATTCTAGAAAGCTAAGACAATGAGGAACAATTCTTATGTTGACCAATAATTCATTTGAAATCTCCTTGAGGGGTAAAACTAGCTTGGAAGTCAAGTCACTTTCACAGACAAAAATTCAGACACCCCAGATGACCTGTAACTTGTAAGGACCATAACTTGAGTTCTACAAATCTCCTTGAGGTCTTCCACCACTCAAATTAAAGGTCTTGAGATCCTCTACAAGTTTCATGTTGGCCAAGGAGCCATTTGAAGCTAGCATTTTGACTTATCTTGCTTGGAAATTTGACCTAAACTAGGGGATTTTACAGAGAAACCCTAATTTAGTAACTCCTCTTCTCCTTGATTTCTCTTGAATTCTCCTTGTCATATCTCCATATCCTTCTTTATATGTCCAATGTTGATCCCCACATCTCTCCAATAGCCTTGAATGCTCTTTTAAGTCAGTCAATTGACCTAGGGTTGACCTAGGGTTGACCCAGATGAAACCCTAGTTGACTGTCTTCAACTATAGCTCTTGTGCTCATATCAATGACTTGTCTCCTTCTCCAAATGACTTTGTAAGTCTCTCATAAGGTCTAGATGCTCTCCATACCTTCACTCCACAGCTCACAACCCTCTTGTTGATCCTCAGATACCCTCAGCTAGAAGATAGACTCAAGGCTTGATCTGCTGAACTCTTTGCTTTCAAATTCTTTCCTGATGACTTGAATATGACTGAATTGGGATAATAACCTCTTGATAGGCCTCTAGAGATGAAAATAATGATTGGTCCCCTGTTGAATGACTTGCTATGCTTATGCTATGCAGATGGTTAGTCTATGTACATGACTCTATATGCAAATGCTAATGATAATGAAACATAAACCAAGGAATAAGGTTGGGCAAATTTTAGGGTGCAACAGCTGCCCCTATTCAAGCGACTTGGACCCGATTGGGTGAAGAGCCCGGAGCCTTCAGACATTCGCGGTACGAGACGGTTGAATACTAGTGAAACCAGAAATTTGCCAACCGCAGAAATAAACTGCGCTCCTGCTTGCGGAATGACATTCGTCAGCTGAATCTGACTGTTTGCAGCCGCTCACTGATCTCGTAACGACCACGCTGGGGATAACAGATTGCTTGCTTGTCCACATTAGGACTCTGTCTGTCATCAATACGAAGAAATCTCAACTAGAACTTGTCCACGTTAGGACTCCACTTGCTGTTAACCCAGAAAAATCTCGGCAACTCCGCTGGGGATATTCCAATAAATCGTCCACGTTAGGAATAGACTCTTCCACGTTAGGAATAACACCATCCACGTAAGGAATCATCTCTTCTGCATCTGTCCACGTAAGGACTAATTTCCTTCTTCCACGTTAGGAATATCTTCTTCGATCTGTCCGCGTCAGGACTAAACTCTCTTTCCACGTCAGGAATAATCCATTTCTTTCCACGTCAGGAATCAATCTTGATATGTCCGCGTGAGGACTCAATCTTTCCACGTAAGGAATAAACTCGTCTTTCCACGTAAGGAAACCATTTTTCTTCCACATAAGGAATGCTCTTGATATGTCCACGTTAGGACTCAAATCCTTCCACGTTAGGAATCAAACCTTGATCTGTCCACGTCAGGACTAAACTTTGCCACGTCAGGAATGCCATCTTAATCTGTCCACGTAAGGACTCTCTTCTTTCCACGTTAGGAATACTGTCATTTCCACGTAAGGAAACTATCTTCTGACACGTCCGCGTATGGACTCCATCTTTTCCGCGTTAGGAATCTCCGCCTTTCCACGTTAGGAACCACTTCTGTTGATATGTCCGCGTAAGGACTACATCTTTCCACGTTAGGAATAATAATCTCTTTGATCTGTCCGCGTTAGGACACTGATCTCGTCTTGATTTGTCCACGTTAGGACTCAGGCGTCTTCGACTCACTGAGGAAATAAGACTTGTCCACGTAAGGACTCACACCTTCGACTCACTGGGGGAATATCCGCGTTAGGACTTACACTTTGCCAACAACACGAAGAAGGATAAATTTGTCCACGTCAGGATTCTTGTACCTTGTCATCACAAAGAACTACAAACTTGTCCACGTCAGGACGCACATTTCACCATTACGAATAAAGATATCTTACCAATCCGGCAAAACAAACCTGTCCACGTTAGGACGCCCACTTCTGAAGAAATCCCGTCATTCTAGGAGTAAATGGTCCACGTCAGGACTTAATTCTTCAATGATCCTTACCCACAAACCGTTCAGCACTGACGTGACAGTGACCTCGAAGTGAACTTTACTGGGGATGTCTGAAAACCAACCATCGGACGCCTGCTCTGATAACCGGCGGTGGTCTCTGAAATTCTGATTCATGCGACTCGTTGATGACAAACGAACTTTGCTTGGGAATAAGGAGATTCTTATCCTGGCCACTCTGGCTGGGGAAAATCAAATACATTTGCATAAATGACTCTGCTGGAGACAAAGAGAGTTTTACCATGATAACTTTGTGGGGAATACCGCCAAAACTGACATTATCATTGAATAGCTCCTGCCGAGATCTTGACTGTTTGGTAATTTATTTGAGCAAGAGCTCTCTCCACCTGAACTACTAGAGTACAGAAACTGCTTCAGCAAAATAAATGCTGGAAGGATAACGCCGACTCGCCGGGGATAGCCTGATGCTGCAAAGTCATTCCGGCAAAATAAATGCTGGAAGAGTGAAGTCGACCCTGCTGGGAAGTTGGGAACTCAAACCACACGTCTGGCTGAAGTAACCCCTGCTGGGGACAATAACTTTGCTGAGGAATAACAAATGTGCACGGTATGCTCAGACCTTCTGCTGGAACGTGAACCGATATCACCAGTATCTCTGACAAAATAAATGACAGGACCCAACATCAACTCTGCTTTGGAGAGTCTTGACCTTCGAATTCCACTGGAAGGAAAGAACATTTACTGAAAAGAGAACTCCGCTGGGGATGGCTGGATTCTCTTGGGGAAAATTAACTGACCCTGCTGGGGGAGAATGCATGACCCTGCGGGGGGAGATGAACCTGTCTGAATACAGCCCTACGATCTCGGAATCACTAAACTCTGCTGAAGACGAGCAACTTCTCTGGAGCACGTCCTTTGGATAAGCTACGGCTAGCTGGAGAATTCTATCCTTCTTCAGGAAGAACATGCATGACCTGCGTGGGGATCAAGCCTTTCACTATTGCAATCTTTTGATCACCTTCCTCGTACAGTTATGAAACCTGCAACAACACAAACAAAGCACGACAAGCCTATGCAATCCAAATCGATTCAGGTTAGTGACGTTACACTCAGTTAATTCAAAGCTTTAACAATTGTTGGCAAGGGCCAGTAATGTTATACTCATGCTAGCTTCAATAAACTTAGGCGTTTTATCATGCGCAAAACAGTAAAGAACAGGCATCAAGTACTGAATAACACATTTTCATTGATTGGGCCCCTGAATGGGCGGAGTTTTTGTACACGGGATGTAACTCCTGAAAAGAGGAAGCTACGCAAAGCAAATATACAAGTACGCAAGTATTCACAAGAAGCATAAATATTGACAAATTAAATTTTGTACACATGTCGGCAACTGGATGCAGATGAACACCACGAACTGATCCTCCCATGACTCGTCCGACCCTTATACTTTCCCGGTATCCCTACTTCTGAAGAGATTGTGTCCGATAACTGACTCCTCAAATATATTCTCCCGCATTGATACTCATTGAATTCGAATTCGGACCGCAGTCATTTGCTTTTCAAATCCCTAACTTTTGCGTGAACCGCCCTTTACGGGTTTTCAGTTCACCGGGATACCCCTTTTTGCCGAAGCCGCCCAGTGTAGGTTTTCAACTTCGCGGGTGTACATTTTTTTCAATTTTATCCCTAACTTTTGCCCGAACCTTTCATTCTGTTTTTGGTTCGCCAGGATGCCCCATTTTTGCCTGGACTCTCTTTTTTCTGTCCAGCGGGTCTATTTTAAGCAAAGTATTTTTTAACCGCGTCCGAATTCACAGGTGATGCAAAGTCTTCCCCGTCCATGGTGGACAGCAACAAAGCTCCCCCTGAAAAGACCTTACTGACAACGTATGGCCCTTCGTAGTTGGGGGTCCACTTGCCCCTGTGATCTGCCTGCGGCGGGAGAATCCTTTTCAGCACAAGGTCGCCCGTCTGAAAGCTTCGCGGAAGTATCTTCTTGTCGTACGCTTTCTTCATTCGTCTTTGATACAAACGACCGTATGCCAGAGAAGCTAGCCTCTTCTCATCCATCAAACTCAGTTGGTTCAATCTGTTCGTTACCCATTCTGCCTCGTCCAGCTGAACGTCTCGCAATACCCTCAGAGAAGGGATCTCAACTTCCAATGGTAATACCGCCTCCATTCCGTATACCAACGAGAACGGAGTTGCCCCGGTTGATGTGCGTACCGTCGTACGATAACCGTGCAAAGCGAAAGGTAGCATCTCGTGCCAATCCTTATACGTCACCACCATTTTCTGGACGATCTTCTTGATATTCTTATTGGCCGCTTCGACAGCGCCATTCATCTTGGGTCGGTAAGGGGAGGAGTTGTGATGTTCGATCTTGAAATTCTGACAGAGCTCCTTCATCATTTTGTTGTTCAGATTAGAACCATTATCCGTGATTATCCGCTCGGGAATCCCATATCGGCAAATGATATCTCTCTTGATGAATCTAGCCACCACTTGCTTCGTTACATTTGCGTAAGACGCTGCTTCCACCCACTTGGTGAAATAATCGATTGCTACGAGGATGAACCGATGCCCGTTAGAAGCCGTCGGCTCAATCTTTCCAATCATATCGATTCCCCACATCGAGAATGGCCATGGAGATGACATCACATTCAGAGGACTCGGAGGCACATGTATCTTGTCAGCGTATATTTGGCACTTGTGGCACTTTCTTGCGAACTTGAAACAATCAGTTTCCATCGTCAGCCAAAAGTAACCTGCCCGCAGCAGTTTTCTCGTCATAGCATGTCCACCAGCATGCGTGCCAAATGCACCTTCGTGAATTTCCTCCATGAGAAGCTTTGCCTCTTTCTCGTCTACACAACGCAACAACACCAAGTCGTGGTTTCTTCTGTACAAGACGCCATCCGGGTTCAAGTAGAAATTACCCGCTAATCTCCTGAGAGTTTTCTGATCTTGACTGGATGCCCCAGCCGGATACTCTTTATTCTTCAGGAAATTAAGGATATCAAAATACCACGGTTTGCCATCAGACGCTTCATCAATAGCAAATACATAAGCTGGCCTGTCCAACCGAGAGATAGTGATTTGGGGAGCTTCGTTCCAGAAATTGACCTTGTACATGGAAGACAAGGTGGCAAGGGCGTCAGCCATTTGATTTTCTGCCCGCGGCACATGATGCAATTCCACTTTGTCGAAGAAAGGCAACAATCTCCTTGCATAATTCATATAATGTATCAAATTGGGCTGCCGTGTCTCCCATTCCCCTTTGATCTGATTCACTACCAGAGCTGAGTCTCCGTATACGTCTAAATGTTTGATTCGCAAATCAATGGCTTCTTCAAGCCCCATTATACAAGCTTCGTATTCGGCCTCATTGTTGGTAACGGCAAAGGTCAATCGGGCAGTAAACGGGATGTGCGACCCGTGCGGCGTAGTGATAATTGCCCCTATTCCGCTACCGTAAGCATTCACAGCTCCATCAAATATCATCTGCCATTTGGACCCCGGCTCTGGTCCTTCGTCTGGTAACGGCTCTTCGCAATCCTTCATCTTGAGATACATGATATCCTCGTCAGGAAAGTCAAATCTCATCGATTGATACTCTTCAATAGGCTGCTCCGCCAGATACTCAGACAACACACTCCCCTTTATTGCCTTTTGCGAGACGTATTGAATATCGTATTCAGTCAAGATCATCTGCCACCGGGCAATTCTACCTGACAACGCCTGCTTTTCGAATATATATTTGATTGGATCCATCTTCGAGATGAGCATGGTTGTATGATTCAGCATGTACTGCCTCAGACGCTTGGCGGCCCAGGCTAGCGCGCAACAAGTTTTCTCCAGCATTGAATATCGAGATTCACAGTCTGTAAATTTCTTACTCAAATAGTAAATTGCATGCTCTTTTCTCCCCGTCTCGTCGTGTTGACCGAGAACACAACCCATGCTTCCCTCAAGAACCGTCAAATACATTATCAAGGGTCTCCCTGCCACTGGGGGTATCAAAATAGGAGGCTCCTGCAGATACTTCTTTATTTTGTCGAACGCCTTTTGACAATTATCGTTCCACGTTACAGCTTGATCTTTCTTTAGCAACTTGAATAATGGTTCACACGTGGCAGTTAGGTGAGATATGAACCGGGCAATGTAGTTCAATCTCCCTAAAAACCCGCGCACCTCTTTCTCTGTTTTAGGCGTCGGCATTTCTTGAATCGCTTTTATTTTAGCAGGATCGACCTCTATTCCTCTTTCGCTTACGATAAACCCCAGCAGTTTACCCGATCTCACCCCGAAGGTGCATTTGTTAGGGTTCAGCCTCAGCCTGAACTTCCTAAGCCTTTTAAACAACTTCAACAGATTCACCAGATGCTCTTCCTCTGTCTGGGATTTAGCAATCATATCGTCAACATAAACTTCGATCTCTTTATGCATCATGTCATGAAAAAGAGTCGTCATCGCACGCTGATATGTTGCCCCAGCATTTTTCAAACCAAAGGGCATCACTTTGTAGCAAAATGTTCCCCACGGTGTTATGAAAGTAGTCTTCTCCATATCCTCTGGCGCCATTTTAATTTGATTATAGCCTGAAAAGCCATCCATGAAGGAGAATACAGAGTATTGAGCGGTATTATCCACTAACACGTCAATGTGAGGAAGTGGAAAATCGTCTTTTGGGCTTGCTTTATTCAAATCTCTATAATCCACGCACATTCGAACCTTGCCATCTTTCTTTGGCACTGGTACGATGTTGGCAACCCATGAGGGATACTTCGTCACAGCCAGGAACCCAGCGTCCCACTGTTTCTGAACCTCCTCTTTGATCTTCATTGCCATATCTGGTCGAGTTCTGCGAAGTTTTTGTTTGACAGGCGGGCAGTCTTCTTTCAGTGGCAGACGATGCACAACCATATCTGTATCGAGCCCTGGCATATCTTGATACGACCAAGCGAATACATCATTATACTCTCGGAGCATTTCAACCAGTTTTCGCTTGATATCACTCTGCAGTGCGGCTCTGATACGAATATTTTTCTCAACCCCTTCCGTCCCCAAATTGATAATTTCGATAACCTCGTCGTGAGGCAGAATGGCTCTTTCCTCTTGCTTCACCAACCAAGACAGCTCTTCAGGAACGTCGCTATCTTCGACAACCTCTTCTTCGGTCTGGAATACCGGGTGCTCGAAGTCGGGACGAGTCATAGGTGGTTCAAGGATGTCATCTGAAAATGTTATCCTGCAAAAGAAAGGGTTAAGTGCTTCAAAATGCGTATAAAGCGGATAACCACGTTGCCATTTTATTGAAAAATACAAAACCAGAAAGACAGGGATTACAGTATTTACACATGAAAAAAACGCCATTTATTTAATGATTAACGAAGCAATGTTTATAACAACACAGCCCTAAGCAAGTCCTGGTGCCCCGGGCAAGACATCAGATTATTCAACAATTAATAAAGCAAAGCATTACTGTTTAAAAGTCACAGGAACAAGCTCCTGAATAGACCAGTTGCACAGTCCTTGTCCTGGCGTGCTTGGCTGAATCCAGGCATCCATATCACAGTCGCTGTCCCCTTCATCGGACTCTGAAGCAGCATTGACAGATTCATGGCATACTCCACTGGCAGAGATGGTGATTGACTTTCTGAAATGAGGGGCCCCCACGGAAGGAGTTGATGACGACGGTCGGTACCCCAGTCCGAACCGGTCCATTTTCACCGGAATGTCCAGCACTTTGCCCCAGCCTTTGGCTTCTCCGGCTTCCACTAGAGCTCGAGCTTCTTTATACGATGAGACAGCTATCTCCGGCACTTTGCTTGGCCCGGGACCCTTGTCCTTTATGCGCAACCCTTCGAATGCCTGGCATGGCGTCTCGTGGATCTCCCCGTCGACTTCCACATATTTAAACGAAGATAGATGGCTGACCAGGATGTCTTCTTCTCCGCACACGGTGACTACACTGTCTCCGACCATATACTTTAACTTCTGATGCAGGGTAGACGTAACTGCCCCTGCCCCGTGAATCCAAGGTCTTCCCAGCAAGCAGCTGTACGCAGGCTGTATATCCATGATATAAAACTCAGTTGCAAACACTTCCGGCCCCACTTGCAGAGGCAAGGTGATCGATCCGAAGACTGTTCTCCGCGTGCCGTCAAACGCTCTGACTACCAAATCACTTGGTGTACACAAAATCCCTCGAACATCCAGCTTCATCATAGCCTTCTTAGGCAACACATTCAAAGACGATCCGGTGTCAACCAATACGTGCGACATTACTGATCCCCTACACTCTACAGATACGTATAATGCCATATTATGATCCCTTCCTTTCGGAGTCAAGTCGAAATCAGTAAAGCCCAGACTGTGGCCTGCATTTACATGTGCCAATACTCCTTCTAGGTGGTTCACGGAGACATCCTGTGGTACAAAAGAAGTGTCCAGGACTTTCAGCAAAGCATTTCGGTGAGCTTCCGAACACAACAGCAATGACAGAATAGATATTTTGGATGGCGTTTGCTGCAGATGCTCCACGATTTTATAATCGCTTTTCCGAATTAAGCGCATGAATTCCTCTACGTCCTTCGACGCTGCTTCTTTTTCATTTGCTTGTATCGGAACATTTTCAACCGCTTTCCCTTTTCCTTTCGCTATCCTTTCAGCCTCTACTTCAGGAGATGTAAAGATCCTGCCGCTTCTTGTCATGCCTCCTGAGCCCACAACATTATCCACAACCTCCACTGACTGCTTGTTAACATCGATTTTAATCCCGTCACAATACACCTCTAGCCCATATGACCATGGGACCGCCTTCGTGTTCTCATACGGGATTGGCCCGGCTTTAGTTATAGTAATCGGTGGTCGCTGAGCTGGTGCTGAAATAGTGATCGTCTTCCTAGGAATTGTCACTGTGGCAACATCACTCTGATTATCCACTACTGCCCCTGCGGGCTCGTCAGTTGCTGTTCTATCAAACTGCAATACACCTTCATCAATCAAGGCCTGAATGCCTTTCTTCAAATCCTCACACCCCCCAGACAGGGCCCAACAATCTAAGCAGTACTCATTACAACCCGGGTAAACACCTCCTTGCAACAGTCGGCTTTTTATTTCGCTCAGCGGCGTCTTTAAATCCTCAACATTCATAATCAGATTCAGACCTTCCTCAGTCAGCACGGCGTTCACCCCATGATTAGGCATGGGTTTCTGGACTATATTCGCACCGGTCGTTCCGAAGTTGATAGACTTGTTGTCCAAGAGATCCTGCACAACGTGCTTAAAAGCATGACAACCTTCTATATCATGGCCCGGGGCCCCAGAATGAAACTCACAGTGTCTATTTGCATCATAGCCGAACGGGGGAGCTCCCGTTATCGGTGCCAAGGTTCTTTTCTCTACCAGATTCAATCCCAACAAGGTCTGCAATAAATCAGCATAGTTAGAGGGAGGCTTCTCGAACACCCTTCTCGGCTTACCACTCTGGAATTTTCTCTGAGCTTGCTGTGCCCCCTGCTGAGGCTGCTGCTGCTGTGGCATTGGTTGCTGCTGAACCTGTTGTTGTTGCTGAATTGGCTGCTGTTGATACGGGATGGTGACACTCGACACTTGCTGCGGCTGACGATATGGATTTCTTCCCCTGCCTCGGCCTCGGCCTCGGCCTCCAAATACCGCGCTAGCTTCGCCCTGACGGCGCCCACCATAAGCTTTCCTATTACTGCCAGATGCAGTTGATTCGTCAACTTGGAACTTTCCTTGCTTAATGTTCCGCTCAATCTTTTCACCCATCAGAATCAGATCTGAAAAACTAGCCAGAGACGTATGAAACAGCATATCATGAAACAGCCCGGTGAATGTGCCAACAAACATGTCGTTCATTTCTTTATCTTCCACAGGAGGACGGACCCTGGCAGCCATATCGCGCCACCTTTGCGCGTATTCTTTAAAACTCTCCCCCTTCTTCTGCGAAAGCCCGGCCAACTGGACCCGATTGGGCGCCAGATCGCTGTTATACTTGTAATGGGCTACGAACGCCTCTGCTAATTGCTTCCAAGTCTTGATATCAGTGGGCTCCAACCCCATGTACCACTCTAAGGAAGGACCCGATAGACTATCCTGAAAGAAATGCATGAGCATTCTTTCATCAGTGGAGTATGCAGACATCTTTCTGTAATAAGCTCGGACATGCACCTTCGGACATGTATCTCCTTTGTACTTATCGAACGCAGGCGCTTTGAACTTAATTGGCACCCTCAAGCCAGGTACCAAGCCCATAGTTGCCATGTCCAGACCCACAGCGCTCTGATTTAAGACTCCCTTCATTTGCTCTTCCAGCATTCTAATCTTTTGAGAATCATCCATCGGCCCTTCAAAGCCTCCTCCAGAGAAGGCGTCTTCCTGCTGATCCTCTTGCCACATACCGTTTCCAGCCCCGTACCCATCATACGCATTATTACGTCCAGCTCTAATCTGATTCATTCCGGGACCTCGGCCTCTGTTGCCGTACCCTTGAACACCTCCGACAGGACCCCCAGCCATAAAACCAGCACCGTTTCCGTTTCCAAAACCTCCGTAGCCCTGATTGACCATACCATAACCATCTTGCCCAAAGCCTTGAGCATTAAAGCCATACTTGCCAGTATTGTCGAATCCCTGATCGTTGAATCCGAACCCAGCGTTGACAAAGCCATTACCTCCGAGATTATCTCCCATATTGACATCACCCGGCCCAGCGTTATGGACAGCAGTTTCATTTCCAACTCCGACGTTACCATTCACAGCAGCGGTAGCGTTGTTGACGTTAGCAGCATTCACATTGATGACAGGCGGAGCCACTGGCGTAGGAGTGCCGTCTCCATGAGCAGTATCAACCCGGACAGACTGATGATCTTCGTTACCATGACCAGCGTTGCGAGCCAATAGAGGCTGGACCATGGCCTGCAAATTCTCTTGCCCTTTTGCTATAGCTTCCATGGTCTGCATGAAGAGGGCGAGCTTCTCGCGCACATCCTGCATCTCGTTCTGAATCTGGTCCATGACTTTCCGACAGTTGGATCGTGTAGAATAGCGGTGCGGATGTTGATCTGGAATCCTGTTAAGTACCTGATGCAGAGCAAGAGATAAGACACCATTCATAGATTACCTGTTATGCAAGATGAATATGAATGCAATGCAATGTGTCTGTGCATTAGGGAAGTTCATTCCCCCAGTTCTAGTGCGATGGTGCCGGTGCAGTGACAGTGTTGACAATAGGAATATCAGAGCTGAATCATAGAAAGCCTCATATATAGCAGAGAGAATCAATAAGCCCAGGGTACAATATCACAGAGAGTACAAAGATGGCATGACCTCAACCAACAATCCTGGTGATGGTCAGCACTATGCAAATAAAGCATACAAATAATGGAACGATCAGATCCTCCCAAAAGTCTGGTACTCCTCTATCAACTTCTTGGTCTCCGGATGGCTTGGTCGATCAAGCAGCCCTTTAACAAGCTGGTTTCTCTTCTTAAGGATACGGCGTACGTCTTCAGCAGTTTCTTCCCATGTTGCTTCTCCGAAGCAATCTTCTAACTTTCGCTTCTGGGACACTGCTTCATCTCTAGATTTGATTGCCTTGTTCAGTGCATGCTGGACACTATACCGGTTCATCACTTCTTCCTCACACTTCTTGATGCTAGACTTCAACTTCTCTTCGAGGTCGGAAATTTGCTGCTTTAGCTTATCTTCCCTCTGCTTGTTGTTGGTGAGAGTAGCATTCCAAGTCTTATTGCAAGAAGATATCTCTCGGTGTGCTGCGTCGAGCGCCTTCTTTTTGGCTTCCAACATGTCATGGGAACTTCTGAACTCTTGCCCCAGACGTTCACGCTTCTTCTTTTCCTCGGTCAACTCAGCCCCTAGTCTGTTTACTAGCTCGATCTGTTGCTGGAAAGCATATACGGCCTTGTTTTTCTCGCTGCGTACTTGAGCTAGCTCTTGCTCTAACCCTTCGTTAATCTTCATCAAGACTCCTTTCTCCTTCACAACCTGTTCATATGCTTCTCTAGAAACAGTAGTTGGCTCTTCTACCGGAATAGGAACAAGAATTGGTGCGTCTGGAAATGGCATCCTCAACTGACTAGCCCTCTCCTGAATCCAAACTCTATAAGGTGCATAGGCCTGACAGTCATTCTTTCCTAACAACGGCTTCCCTTTGCGGTTAATACGCGTCCAGGCACGTCGCAACTTGGCTAATAACTCCCCCTTCACGTCACCGGTGAAGTACAGAGATTCCTGTACTTCTTCCTCTTGAGGTGGATTCTTCAGCGCATATCCGAACTGTCGAATGAATAGAGAAGGGTTGTAATTGATACACCCTTTTCTTCCTATCAATGGCACATTAGGGTAACCAGAACAACTGAAGATGAGCTCCGATCCCAACAGGTCCCTATCAAACCACTCCATATCTTCCGACGATAGCCTCATCAAACGCTCCGGCCAACCAACTGGAACTGTAGTCTCTGCAGCAGATCCTCTCTTAGGAAGATGACTCTCAAACCACATACTCAACAAGGGTACGCAAAGATGAACATTCTTCCCTCTTCCCTTCTCATTCTTGTAATGCAGCGAGTGGTAGAGATCTCCGAGTAAGGTAGGTACAGGATTACCAGCGGCGAACAAGTAGAAAGCATCGAAGTCCACAAAATCCGGTATATTGGGGAACAGAACTATGCCATAAATGCACAAGGCCAACACAGCATTGAAAGCAACCCAGCACCCATTCTTGGCGTACTCTTGGGCTTTACCCACTAAGAACTGAAATGAGAATCCTGGAACTCCACGGGAAACAGTAGTCACAAGTTCAGAAGCATCAGCATGCAAGGCTTTTGCCAAATCCTCCGGCCTGGGCTTGGCGTCATAATGAATGAATGGAACCTGGTTCTGCACGGGCAGCTCAACATACTCAGCGTACTCCTCCAGGGTTGGCCCCATAATAAAGTCAGAGAACGTGAAACACCTCAAAGCAGGGTCGTAAAATTGCATCAAAGCATACAGCCCATCTAACTCTACCTCTGTAGGTTTGCGCACCAATCTCAATAATCTACCATAGCTCATCCGGAAGCTCCTACGAACACCCTCATCAGCAAGAGAGATCAACCCAAGTAAAGGAACAATATCAGGCGTAGGCAATTTGTAAGCAACTGTTCTCCTTAAGCTAGTCATGATCGAATACTCAGAAGTCTGGGCACTAGAACTAGGGAAATGCAAATGCACCTGCAGCACAGACACACGTTAGTGAAATGCAAATGATAATGTATATGCAGGGATGCAATGCAAGTAACATTCAACAGGGACCAAAGCTGCAGCTGAATAGCCTAAACCCAATCAAGAAAGGTCTCAGATAGACCATCCATAAGTCATCAAACCCTGGTCTCAGATAGACCTAAAATAAAACTCCAACACTGGTCTCTGACAGACCTCAAACCATAACTCCAACTGGTCTCTGATAGACCTCAAATCACATCCATAATTGGTCTCTGACAGACCTCAGAACACATCTCCAAATGGTCTCTGACAGACCTCATAGCTCTCCCAATGGTCTCTGACAGACCTCAGAATAAATCTCCAAATGGTCTCTGGCAGACCTCATAACTCTCCATAAATAACCAGGATCTCTGATCAAGAAATAACCGGTAGTCTGGAGGTCTAGTTACCTGCATAACCCTGTATCCCCTCACAGGTGGGTGGCCCTATAACTGGCACAAGGTACGGCATCCTATGCGGTCGTCGGCGTCACAGACTTTCAGGGTTGATGATACGATTCCCAGAAGGAGTGGCATCATCAAATCCTGAAGAGGCCTCACTCAGCCAATTTCCAAATGATCGGTCCCCAGAGTCGACAATCCAACTAACCAGCAACCCACGCCAACCAAAGGAAGGGGCAGGAGGCCAACCAGAGGAACCTCGTCTGAGTGTAGATTTCATGGGACACCGAAGCAAGCAAAGCAAGCGGGCGCCCACTAATTTCTACTCTAATTCTAGGTGCACTCAAGCCCAGGTCCGGCTTCTCACTCAATATCAGAACACCCGTCACACCCCAAATACAGCAATAATAATCCATATACAAAGCTGAAAAATACAGGGTTAGAAATATAAAATAACTCCATACAAAATCCTCGACGGGAAAACAAGCGTTAGGATTGACTCTCTCAAGGGACGTTGGATCCCAAATGCATAAGAACCATCGCAGTCCTTAGCAGCCAGGGGACGTTGGATCCCCAGCAGAGTCGCCAGCTGTCGCTACTGCGAAAATCGGCGCCGGCTGGACAGAAGAGTCGCCACCGTGCGTTATTTATCCCACGGGAGGGAAAGGAAACGCTCAGAGTAAACCTCGCACAACACGGGAAAGGTATGGTCATCGCAACCAAAACCTGGATTCGGGAGTCGGTTACGCAAGGGGAAGGTATTAGCACCCCTCACGTCCATCGTACTCGATGGGATCCGCGCTTGTTTTCGGGTATGGATTGTTATTCTATCTAAACTATAGGTCAAGGGTTAAAAAGAAAAGGAAACGACTCGGCAAAGTATCGCACTTTATGCCTACGTATTCCCGTCTGGAACGAGAAATCAGAGTCAACGTAGTTCGCCTACCTACGGGAAAGGAGGGGAAGGTTGCTCGCTAGGATATCACATCCTATGCCTACGTACTTTCATACAGCATGAAAGATCAGAGCAAACGTAGTTCGGGCCACGTATGACACAAGTCTGTCCTTGATTGATTTTTTATTCCTTCTGAAAAAGGTTTTTGATTAACAGTCCCGGCGGACAAAAATGACGTCTTTGATGAGTTCACATTCCTTTACGAAAGAAGTGTCTTTTATTGTGTTTGAAATCTTTATTATGTTTTTCTGTTTGTTTTAAGATGAGAAGAGAAACAGCAACTCTAAAAACCTCGGGTGGAAAAGGGAATCAAAACTAACCTAATGTTATCATGCATGGGTTAAGACCTAATGTCTATCATGCTCCTCTCTTGCACAGAGAGAAACAGAGATCCTACGGGATAGGCAGAAACAGAAACAATATCAGATATATACAGTAAAGCAGTAAAATGCATGGATGCAACAGTACAAGCGAGGCAAGGGAGTCCCACTCAACCTCGAACCTAGAAAACAATAGGCGAAAGTGAACTGGATTCACTTTCAACCCAACAGGGTAAGCAGCAAACAATACAGTCCAGAAAACCAATCAATACATTAGCAATGAAATACAACAGCAAAAGAAACAGCATCAGCAGCTCTGAATCAACATCTGGCTTCAAGTAATCTCCAATCATTTATGGGCTTCAACAAGTATCAATCTCCATCTTCATGGCCTTCAGGCAAGGGCTTTGATCATCAGTCTTCTATCTGCAATGGCTTTTCTTCAAGTTCAAACCTCCAGGATGAGGGATTAGTCACAAGAGTGAATTGGGTGTTAAGCAACCAGTTGACTACCAAGGGTGGTGAACAGACTGCTTCTAACACAAGAGACATTTTCTCTCAAGAGTTCTATCTCATAGACACTATCACCAAGCCTTCCAAAGGAAGGGGGTGAGTGTCTTAGAGAGACTCTGAATCACAGAGAAGAATGGATGCAGACAAGGCAATCCATGTTTGAGAAACAATCTTTCTAATCTAGAGCTCTGCCTAGCTCCTAAACCCTAGCCTCCTCAGCAGCTGCTAGCAAAAACTCCTCCTCAACTCTGACAGTTGATCTTCAATCTTTGAATCTCCAATAGCTTCATCTTCACAAATCTTCAGCTTCCCCAGGGCCCCAGACAAACCCAATACCCAATCAAACAATCAACAATCCCCAGAGGGCACACCACACCAGACAGCAGATATACAGACAGTAATAATAGCAGTAGGGGAATCCTGACTTTTCTAAGGGATCTAATAGCTACCCATAGCCCCTATAGTCCCATAACTAATCTATCCAAACCCTAAGCCCTAAGGGAAATGAAATCAAACTCCTAAGTTGTCACCTAAAAAACCCTAGTTTTGTTCATGATGTTCAAGCATTTATTAATCACCTAAAATTAACCTCTAAAAATGGGTACTAAAATATTTCTACAAGTTGAATATCTCATCTAAACAATATGAAAAGAATGATCAAAAAATATTAAAGCATGTGAGAGAACAAAAATCATAAAAATAATGCATGAAATGAATTATTTAATGTGACATTTATTTAGAAAATATGTAAAAAATATGGAATAAAACTAAAAATGAAATTTTATTTTTCTATAATATTCTACACATCCTAAAGAACATATGGTAAAAAGAATGGATTAAAATGCATTTTTTATGAATTAGTTATGATTTTATGAAAATTGGTAAAATATTAATGGAATTAAGAAAAATAAAATGAATTAAATGAGGGAGAGGGGTGCATTTAGAAACTCGCCCCAGTTCAAACCAGGATGGGCCCTCACAATGGGGGTGCGCTTATCACTTTACCAAAGCCCAGTACACATTCAGAATTAAAGAAATAATAGAAACGCGCTAGGGGGTAAGAACAGCAACAGAATCACGTTAGAAAATGGTTTTGGGCCTAACAAGGGGGTGGGGATATCAATCTCATCTTAGGTCCGCCCGTTTCAATTAATGAAACGGTGCGTTTAGGGCTAACGCTTCCCTCCAAAAATCAGATCAAATGCCAGCCACACGATGGCTCAACAAGTCAAGGGTCCAACATGAGATGGACGGCTCAGATTGCGTCTTCCTCAATGGACCAACTGAACTTAGGGTTTCTGCCATGCGAGCTCATGCACGAGCTACGTTCCACCTCTCTGTTCTCCATCTCCAAGCCACGAATCAACATGCCATAAACATGAAATTTACTCAGGACCTCCCTCTCTACAATCCTAGGGCATCAGTTCATCTTGAAACTCACCATAACACCAAATTCGATCGAAGCAACATCTGGCCACCATTGAAATGCACTGATACGAACCTTCACCATTCTTCTTCAAACTTAACCTAAACTAATCTACACATAAAGGTGATTAACCTACACTATCGATCTAAGATTCTAATGGCTTAACCTAAGAGATATTGATCCAAACAGATTGTTGCACCTGTCACTAACCATCACCAATCCTTTCCAAATTCATCTAACTTAATCTCCTAACCACCTAGATCAAGTCTAAACTAATACAATCATGCTAAACTAACTGAATTAAGCAAATCGAATGAAAACTTACCTGATGAGAAACCTTGAAAACAGCTATGGAAGATGTGGATCTGAAGCTTCTAAGTGTTGAATCTTGATCAATCCTTGATGAACTTGATTCTGTATGCAAGCTTTGGATGAGACTTGGCCAGAATTATGCTATCCACTTGAGATTGTAATTTTGATATTCTTGCAAAAGGCACTCGAAAATGGATGATAATCACCAAAACCTTGCTTCAATTCTGATCTATGATGATAATGGAGCACAATTGAATCAATGTGGATGATGATTTTGTGAAGATTTTGAGAGAATTACAATGAAACTTCAATGAAAAGAATGAGGGAATTTGTGAAACTCTTGGTGCAAAATGAAGCCCACCCTTGCCAAATTCTCCTTTCATGAATATATAGACCCCAATGGTACATTCTAGATCCATCTTGCACATTCCCTTGTTTTCAAACTTTGGCTCATTTTGATTATGTTTCTTAAAAGGTAAGCAACCATGGATAACTTCATTTTTTCCTTCTAAACTCAAAAAAGTGTGTGAACCATTGTTCTTAGAATTGTTTTTCCATTCAAAATCATATATTGGAAGTCTCCATTTGGACTTGTAAATCTCCCAAACCATTTTTCACTTTGAAATTATTCACTTTATAAGCCTTTTTAGTTCATATTTTGACCAATCATGTAACCCCATGCTATGAGCTTCTCCAATAACTTGTGACCTTCTTTCTAGACTTAAAATCCCATTTGGAGCAAGTTTGATGTTGTAAGTTTTTTCATTTGAGGCCTCCTTGTATGAGTTTTGGGTATAGGTTAAAATGACCTGTAATTCACAAATGCCCAAAATACCCTTTGCTTGTCAAGACCATAAGTTGAGTTCTCCACATCATATGAAGGCATGCCATACCATTCTAGAAAGCTAAGACAATGAGGAACAATTCTTATGTTGACCAAGAATTCATTTGAAATCTCCTTGAGGGGTAAAACTAGCTTGGAAGTCAAGTCACTTTCACAGACAAAAATTCAGACACCCCAGATGACCTGTAACTTGTAAGGACCATAACTTGAGTTCTACAAATCTCCTTGAGGTCTTCCACCACTCAAATTAAAGGTCTTGAGATCCTCTACAAGTTTCATGTTGGCCAAGGAGCCATTTGAAGCTAGCATTTTGACTTATCTTGCTTGGAAATTTGACCTAAACTAGGGGATTTTACAGAGAAACCCTAATTTAGTAACTCCTCTTCTCCTTGATTTCTCTTGAATTCTCCTTGTCATATCTCCATATCCTTCTTTATATGTCCAATGTTGATCCCCACATCTCTCCAATAGCCTTGAATGCTCTTTTAAGTCAGTCAATTGACCTAGGGTTGACCTAGGGTTGACCCAGATGAAACCCTAGTTGACTGTCTTCAACTATAGCTCTTGTGCTCATATCAATGACTTGTCTCCTTCTCCAAATGACTTTGTAAGTCTCTCATAAGGTCTAGATGCTCTCCATACCTTCACTCCACAGCTCACAACCCTCTTGTTGATCCTCAGATACCCTCAGCTAGAAGATAGACTCAAGGCTTGATCTGCTGAACTCTTTGCTTTCAAATTCTTTCCTGATGACTTGAATATGACTGAATTGGGATAATAACCTCTTGATAGGCCTCTAGAGATGAAAATAATGATTGGTCCCCTGTTGAATGACTTGCTATGCTTATGCTATGCAGATGGTTAGTCTATGTACATGACTCTATATGCAAATGCTAATGATAATGAAACATAAACCAAGGAATAAGGTTGGGCAAATTTTAGGGTGCAACATTGGGGTTTTCGTCTTCATCTGCCACGACGATTGTCTCAAGAGCTCCCTCTTCCTCGTGGTCAGACCCATCAGTTTGTGATTGTTGGGTAGTAGTTTTTAGGGGCGAAGGGGCTGCATAAAATTCAGGTTTGTTAATTTCACCAAGAGAACTCACACCAGAACCCAAATCAGATGTAGGTATATAAGTGGGTTCACCTTGGCTGTTCAATAGATAAATAGGCAAGGGAGACGGTTGCATCGAAGGTTTGGAGGCCTCGGTAGTAGTCTGCAGTTGGGAAAGTAAACCTCATGAGACGCGAGATGAAAGAGACAAGAGCTTGATATAGAAAGGTCAGAGATTCTTTCACAATACCTTCGTGGCTTCCTCAGCCGGACTAGAGTTATCACTCTCTATGGGAACGGCAGAAGGATTTGGATCATTTGTTGTGAGAGCTTTGACAGGAGATTCAGGAGGCGTGTTTTGTTTTGGTATCTTGGTGGGAGATGGAGGAGATTCCCCTACATTTTCTTTTTAGGGGAATATCTTCACGGGGGGATTCATCATCGTCGGAGTCTATGATGACTTGGGCTGCAACTTTTCTTCTTTTTTGAGGAGTTTGAGGTTTGCGGCCAACCTGGGAAGATCGAAGTGATCAGCAAAGGACAGAAGAGCTTCAGGTAAATAAGAGCATGTAAGAATTTACCTTTGAACTTTCGATCTTTCCTTCTGTTTTATTGGTCGGAGCGTTTCTTTTGGGAGCAGCTACGAATAAATAAATATAGAAGATATAGGTTAGTAACGTTAAAGCTTCGTGAGAGGAAGCCAAATCGAAGGGAGATGACCTTCAAGGATTTCGGTCTCGATGTGAACATCTTCGATACTGACATGAAGGTGCCCTCTAAAGGTATCAAGTGCATGTTTGGTCGGAACCACCCGCTGCGCCTTAGGCTTTGACTGCTGTCGAAGTATTTTTATACTATCCTCACAGATAAACCAGTCTGGAAATGGAGGGGCAAGAGCCACGCCAAAATCAGCATTTGGTAATCGAGGGGTCTTTGGGGGAAAGAGTTTAAAAGCAACCTCATATCGTCTATCGTAAGGGATAGATGAAGGGATTGTCAGTTTCTCCATTCGTTTAGAAAATTTTTCTTTTAAAGTGACAGCAGCCTCGCGGATGGTTCGACTGACATCATTTGGTCGATAGGCAGTTTCGAAGTACTTCTGGAAAGCTTGTATCTCTTTGATATGAGTAGACGTACATTTCTTGACCTTTTCCTGCACATCAATAAAAGCTTGGTCAATCAAGCGTGAAAAACTTGAAACATCAAGAAAGTTGTTGGAGTAATGACTGGTCCACCAGTTGTAAAAATCTGGGGTACAAAGGTGAGAGGGTTCAAAATAAATTGGAGTAAAATGGGACTTATGGGCATAACGGGCCATTTGAGTCGAACACTCAAGTGTTTTGAAGCTAGTGGAGAGAAGGATAACACGAGACCTCTTATCATACAAGCACCTAGGCAATGATTGAATTAACCCAAATTGCCTCGACACCAAGTTAGGTTGATAAGCGACTAATATTGCTTGTCCTCTGACAAGGTTGAGCTTATGAACAATCAAGCGTGGCGTCAAGAATCTCTCCTATATCAGGTTTGATTCTGCTTCTTGTTTTTGTGAAACTGGAGGAAATGACCTGGTGAACCATTCAGGGCCATACAACCTATGAGCAAAAGGGGCCATCCTGGGAGCGAATTCATGCCTTTTTGCAAACAAGTGGATGAAGCTGGTAAGATTGGCACGAAGGATTTGACCCTCTTCATTTGGTGTCAACTGAACCAAGCATGGCCATTCGACCCGGCGTTCAGATACCTGGGCTTCGTCGACCTCTCCTTTGAAGGGAAGGTTGTGCTCGAAGGTAGCGTTCAACCATAATTGAAGCAACCAAAATGGCCCCACCATTATAAGAGTGCCATGGGTTTTTGGATCCCTTAGTTTATCAGCGCCTTCTCCCAGAGCCTCATACAGGCTAGCTAGTATCATCTCACTAAGACATACGTCCCTTTTAAGGTGTAACTAATTCGCCAGGGTAAGGTACTTCCTCGCCACCTGCAAGGACTTTGTGCAAAAAATACAACGAGACAACCACATGGCCAGAAAGGCTATGTGCTCCTTGTCTTCGACTACGTCGGTGTCTTTCTTATGATAATTATTTATGAAGGGTGTGTAAGTATGTTTCGTACTACCAAAACCTATGGTGTCCCGTGCATCAATTTCAGGATTATAAGCCAATCCACATGGTCTTAATCCGACGATAGCAACCATGTCGAAGAGCGTGGGAGTCACCATTCCGCAGGGAAGATGGAAGGTATGGTGAGTGTTGTCCCAGAAATACAAAGAGGAGGCCAGCATTAACGGACAGTAAGGTGTCCCAACCTTCGACAGCATGATTAGGTCATAAATACCTATTTCTTTCCAATGTTGTGCTTTTGCTTTCTCTATTTTTGCCAACCAGTTAAGGTAAAGTTCAGAATCTTTGAAGTACGGCGTAGCTCTAAAGAGTCTTGCTCCATCATGTAAATATTTGAGGTCCACATTGAAGAGAGAAAGGTCATCTGGGTTATCAGAAGGGATTTTGCTAGAGTTTTTTTGCCCTAAGGGTTTGGTTTTCCGGTAGGAAGGGAAAAAGTCACTCAAGGTGGAATAATCAAGGTCTGGGGGTGACAATGGGCCAGACATGGCTAAGGTTTTTCCAGCCACATCAACGGGGATGATTACCTGAGATTCGTAGATGTGTCGTTTTTCTTCTGCTAACGGTTCCCTGATGAGCTGTTGGTTCTTCGTGATTTTTGGTCCGCTCAAGGTAGCGAAAGGTGGCAATGCAGATGAAGAAGATGGTCTCCTAGTTTGAGTTTTCTTCTGTTGTTCAGCCACGATTGAAGTTTTTCAGAGAAAAAGGATTTTTTTTCTTGTGTTGGAAAAACGGGTTTCTTCAGCAAAGAGGAGAAGAGTAAAGGTTGGTAAAGAGTAGAAAGTCTTATGAAAAAATTCTTGGTGATTTTATAAGGATTCAGAAAATTAAGAATTCTTACGTGGTTGAAGTTAGTGGGCCACGTGTGCCACCTAGTGGAAGAAGTAAGGGGCGGTTGTAACCTATACCCCTAGGCGCTAAAAGGGTGATGATGTTTTCTGAATTTTTGTGAGTTCCAAGAAACCAAAAGGTTTTTAATATAAACATTTCTCTTTCTTCTGTTTTATCTTCCAAAGGATAAGAGGCAACCAAAAGGGTCTGATAGTATCGAAAAGATGGTGTCGAATGGGATACTATCAAAAAATTTCCTTTTCCTGCAATAAGGTCGAAAAGAATATTCTTTGGGGGCAATTTGTTAGCTCCCAAATTCGACACTGCCTTGGGTTGCTAAACATTAAGACATAATTAATGTCTAAGTAAAATGAAGCAAAGAGGTTTCGACAGCCTCTAAGGAATTTTCTAAGTTGAACGGATGAAATAACTTAGAAAAATTAAGAAGCCTAAAGTTATGAGCATTTCGACCATGTCAGAGGTCGTTCGACCGAGATTCTGCAAATGGCATTGCTACGTCGTTTTGAAATTCGAAATTTGGAGGGAGGGGTTTTTTTTTCATAAGACACGTGGCGAGTTCTAGAGCAGGAAGTTACATGCAAAAGACACTTTTTAGATCGAGGAGACACTAGGAAGTTATTAGCAGTTACTTATTAGCATTATAAATAGGGATTTGTTAGGCAGATTTCTGTGTATTTTACCATTTGTACAAAGTAACTCCAATCAAATTTACTCAAAGTACCCGAGTGTGAGAAAAGAGTATTTTCACGGAGAATGTACGTTATGTAAAATCACCAACTTTTTAATAAAGTCTTTTACAATTTCAGCAACATTTACATTTCCTCTGTCGAACCACTTGTGCAAGTGTTACATTTTGCCTTTACCTTTCCTGCATCCTTTACTCCAATTCCTTCTTGCCTTTAAACTTTTTACCTTTTTCGATCAGCCTTTTACAAATTTTTTACAGCGTTTCTTTAAGTTTATGCACTTTAAAATACCCAGTCAAAGTCTTTTTCATTACAAGCACATTTACCAATTCGTTATCACAAGTACTTTAAATTTAATTCTAAACATTGAATACTTTAGCACATGTCCTAGGATCAATCTGATCGATCCTGTGAGTCACCAAAGTCAGAATTGGAAGATCAGTGGTTATTTTCCGATTTTCAAGGGAAATAGAGGCATATTCTAAAGTTGACGAAGATCAGGAGCCATGTCATGATTTTATTTGTATTGATTCATAAAATCATTGGTAATATCTTGGAAGCAGTGGACACTGTTTTGTTCTAAGTCCATATACAACTTGAGAGATACGCCACTCAAACTGTCCTAAAAGAAGTGGATGAGCAGCTTCTGATTGTTGGTATAAGCAGCCATCCTTTTGAAGTACATGACTAGATGGGCTCTTGGGCAAGAGTGACCCTTGTACTTTATGAACTCGAGATTTTTGAACTTAGCAGGCATAACAAGGCCAGAAACTAAGCACATGTTGTCTGCATCCACATTATAGAAGTCGATACCCTTAACAACTTTGAGTCTTTTCTCTATGATCTGAAACTATTCAAGACAACCTCAGGCTCAACAAAATCTTCATAGTCTTCACCTTGAGCACTGACAGCATTGTACTCATAGAGAGGGTTCTCAAAGGGAGCCCGGACAGTTAGGGTAACAGTGTGGACCACGAGTCTAGGCTTAACAAAGACTGGAGCTTGAAAAACTGGTCTAGCAGTCTGACCAATCATAGTAGTAGATACAATAGGTGGAGAGAAGTTATGAGGTAAACTAAACTCTGGCCAAGTTGAAGGTGGCATTTCAACAGGCGGAGAATCAGCGCTTGAAACTTCCTGAATGACAGTCCTTTGGGGTGGCTCTCCTCTGGAAATCAGGACTTGAAGCATCTCGATAAGCTTGATCATGCCTGGTTTTGAATCATCAATCTCCATTCGGATTTCAGCATTATCTACCTATTGCTTTGACCTATTGCACCTATAGTTAGCTCTAGTCCGATATCCGTGTCGATATATCAACTTGACGACTCACAGGTGAAATTGGAAGATAGAGACAGCTGGATATGAGTTATTGGACAAATAGATGATATGCAATGGATCATGATGATATGCAATATGATGCAAGACAGGATGCAGAACACACATAACAGGACCAAAGGTTCAAGATCACAGTATGAGGTCTAGGTAACGAACCAACCACGAGGTATGTATTAGGGGTAAAACACATGCATAACGGGTTTTAACAAAGTTCCCAGAGTCATCGATAAATCTTTCGGATATTATCAGCTTACACGACTACTCGTAGGCTAACAACATTCTCAAGATAAACTCGTCTGAGTGTAGTATCACATGACAATCATCACAGGTATACACCTGGATAATCACTGCACTACGTCCTAAAAAGGCAAAGAGGGGTGCCAATACGACTACTCGCATCAGCACCAGTAATCCCAAAGGGGCCTCCACTGAGCGTGGTTATCATATGATAGACATGTTAGGAATACTCCTAACAACTAACTATTGATTATACCACAATTCTATCATAGGTGTACACCAAGTCCGGGTTAGGACTTATCTCACCACTCAAGGTGACAGCCCTGCATACAGAAAAACCCAGGCACAAACAGATATATGTACAAATATATACAAATATACAAGCAAACAAACATAATAGCAACACAAATATAACAAGTTAGGCTCATCCCACTAAACAATGGTCCCTAGTGAAGTTTCCATTTCTGTTGTTGTGGTGCCACATACCATGCGCGTGGTTGTGATTTCATGTTCTTAATGCAGCTTTTTGTGTGTGTAGTAGTATGAAGAGTTTTGTAGTTGTGAAATAGTGAGTTGGAACAAAAAGGTGAAAGAATTGTCATGAAGAAGGGTCCACATGTTGCTTTTGGGGAAATGAAAAGTATGTATAGCTCTGTGTGTGTCTGTGAATTTAAGAAAATGAAGAAAATGGTGGTCCGTCTTTTCCTTTATATTGTTTTTTTTAATTCCAAGAATGAAAGAAAGTATCATGAGTTACTTTACCTATTTTTTATTATATTATTTCATATTGAAAAGTAGAGGATAGTATCACATGAAGCACATGCATACTACATTGTTGCAGGTTTCACAAAAAAACACAACAAAACAAACTAGTTTCTAAACTTCACTTACACGTTTTACCTAAAATGAAATAAAGATAAATTTTAACTATAAAAATAAATAAATAAATAAAAATAAACTATTTAATATAAAATATGAAAGAAAAAAGTATAAAGAGATTAAATAAAAATATTATTACTGAAAAATAGAAATTAAATCGATAAAAATGAATAATTGGACCGGTATTTAAGTGATCGAAAATAAATAAATACACCAAAATGATCAGCAAAAAATATATGATTCAGAAAAATATAGTATTTGGTCAAATTTTGAAATAAAATTTTACCCGATTAAATGGCTTAAACTGTAAAAAAATGCGACCGAAAAGTGGTCGAAAAATTTAAATGAGCACACTAGGTTAAACTAGGCGAAATATAGATTAATATCACTAACGTTTGCAAGCTCGATTTTAAAATTTTTTGTCCACTGAATTTATGTACAATTGACTTCTGATTTGACCGATTCGATTGTAATTTCGACAAGTTTATTTCAACTGATAAATTGGGTATTATAAAAAATGAAAGAAATGATAAATAATACGGATGATGCAAAAAGACGTGGGATCTTAGAGTCAAAGATTAGGGTATGACACATGTTCATGCTCATGTTTAACTGCTTCATTGTTGAATGCATGCATGCTGCCTGCGGATTTTACACCTGTTCTGTTCTTAAAGTACATGCTGTTAAATGCTGCCTTGTTTGTTTTGATGCATTTTATACCTATTCTGTTAAGAAGTACATGCTGTTAAATGCTGCCTTATTTGTTTTGTTTCATTCTACACCTTTTCTGTTCTAGAAATGTAAGCTGTTAAATGTTGTGTTATGTTGTTGCTGGATCTTATCACTGGTCTGAGCTGAAGCGTTGTTGTTGCTGCTGTTTTTGGTTTATTTTCTTGGTTATTTGCTTGTCTTTGTATGCTCACTTAGGGTTTCCTAGTCCAACTTAATTTTTAATTAAGCTTGGAGTAGGATAGACATTAGGCTCTCAATCCTTTGCATGACAATATTAGGATAGTCCCTTCTTGACCTCAACCTTAGGTCTATCTTTGTATGATAAAATTAGGTAGCCTTCCCCTTTCTTATCCTTAAGTATAGGGCCATATTGCATGACAAAATCAAGGTGAGTTCCCCTTAGATTTTTTCTTTGCCCTTTGAGTCTCTCTCTTCTTTCTCAAAATAAAACCAAAACACGTAATAAATTCGATGAGTGTTGTGTGCCATGAACCTTAAGTATATGCGAAATGATGAGTGAGGAGTCTTTCCTTACTTCTTCTAGAGTGTTTAGCATACTGTTAGACGACGGTGCAGATCTAGAAGGGGGGTTGAATAGATCACTTGTTAAAAACAGAGTTGGCGCTTACCAATATTTGGTTTTAAAAGTTTTTAGGCGGAAGCGGTTGAGGAACTATATTCGTCTAAAATGAACCTTAACTGAAAAGACCGGATATACGTAAAGCCTATGGAATCCGATAAAAACGAGATTAAGAATCACTAATTTGAACACACATCAACTAGAATTTATTCACTATAAGGTTAGACTGTTTCTAATGTGTGTAAAATATAACCAAATTGAAAAGCCAACACAAGTGTTTGTGTTTACACAATTAGTCAAACACTTGGTGTGCAAGGAACCACAAGTGAATTTCAATATGTGAGTGAAGTGCTAAAGTATTCAATTACAATCAAGGATTGTAATAAGGTTTCTAAAAATGGTCCAACACTACACACATCAGAATTTTGATCAACTAAATTATTTACACACAAACTCAGAAATTAAGCAATTGAAAAATAGAGAGAGAGCACCAATGTGTTGAGGTAGTTCCCCTGCCGTCCTTGCTCGGGGTACGTCTTCCCTCAATTCTAAAAGTAGATTTGAGACCTGTATATATATAACCTGTTTGCAAGTGTTTACAAGAAAAACAATAGAATTCAAATCATCAAACCCAATTGTTGATGCAGAGCCTATTCCTTCTCTTCCATTGATTCAAGCTGAATCAAGTCCTTCGAGCGCGATGAATAAACCTTCGATTACGACACACCTTTTGAACAACCCTATGGTCTTCAAATCTTTCCCGGATGATTTCAATCACCAATGCTTTGAATCCGAATCTTCCTCTCACAATCCTCTGATTACCACTACTAAACCGACAGAACGTCCCATTCTTCAATTACCTTCGTTCGACCGAATCTTTGATGGACCGATTCATGAAAAAACCCCCCAAAATCCAAGATTCTTGGACGAAAAAACCCTAATGGTTTTATTCAAGAAAACCCCACTAATTTCTCAACCCAAACCTGATTAAATCAATCCTATGTTTCGATGTTATCACCTCAATAATGTAGAATGCACAACAAAAATGATTATGTGTAGTTGTTGAGAAAATGCCAGAAAGAGGATGAAGATGATGAGAACAAAATCAATGTCTATTTTCACTTTTCTTGTCTATTCTATGAAGAATAAGCTAACTCAATATATATGCAAGTCAAAAACGATTAACCAACTTAACAAACACTTTGACAGTTTCACATAACAGAATTTTAGTGAAAAACACGCGAGCGGTCGACCTATACAAAGGGAAGGATCGATTTGAGCTCTCCTGAATTTTAGATTGTGCAGAAAACATCACTTTGCATCGACCAGAACAAGTCATGCATCGACACAAAGGTTACAAATTTAGACAGACATAAATGAACATAATATGAGTCAACTGGAGGATCGACGTGAGCACTCGTGAGAGTAGATCATGCAAAATAACTTCTGTATGAGTCAACCAGAGCTTTCTTTGAGTCGACTCAAAGACACAATATGCAAAAATGCATATTTTCATGTATTTGGCTACTTTTGAGATACTCCATTATATTGCAATCTAGACAAACATGATCAAACCTATATGGAGCATATATTGTACTTTTTCTATATGTATATTTAAATATTTTTTACCGATGTTTGACGCAAGAGGAATAAGGTATGCATATGCGACACAATGATACCGTCCAAAGTATATTTTTCTACCTGTGTAAGTTTTGACATCATTAAAAAAGTATAGCTAACTATGAGGAACTTTTACCTTACATACTACCCCTTTTTTATGATGGAAAAATAGTAGAAACTTGGTGTACAATGTGTTGCACCCCAAAATTTGACCAACATTTCTTTACCTAACTTATGTTTCATTTCATTCACATTAGCATTATCATTTGCATTTCATTGACATGTATGCAGGAGATCAAGAGGTATGACTACCAAACAAGAGCTACACAAGGGTATGAAGCTAGCCAAGAAGGTTATTCAAGTGTTCAAGGGTTGATATCTTTGTCAGAGAAGTCAGAAGATCCTCAGAGAGAGTGGTTGAAACCAAAAGGGTGTCTCCTAACTTGAGAGTTATGGGAGCTCCTCAGATGATTCTGAAGCCATGAATGTGGACTTGAAGCCTTGAGAGAGCTTATGAGAGGTCTTGAAAGCCATCATGAGGCCTAGATAGTTCATGGTACAAGATTAAGAGGACCTAGCCATGAGTGATGTAATTAGGGTTTGACTGGGTCAACCCTAGGTCAACTGATGATTTGGAGAGGGTTGAGACCTAAACCAAGAGCCATGTGATCATGGATTGATGCATTGAGATGCTATAAGGATGATTCCAAGGTCAGCTCATCATGATTGAAGAGTTTGAGAAGCTTCAAGCTAGGGTTTCTAGGGCTTGACAGTGTAAAATCCCCTAGTTTGACCCCTATCTTCAAGGCAGTTTATCTCAAGATGTGATTGTCATATCATCTTGCCCCCAACATGAATGTTGTAGATCTTGTTCTTAGATTTAATTTGAGTACTAGAAGTCCTTGATAGGATTTGTAGAGCTCAAGTTATGACTTTGACAAGTTACAGGTCATCTGAGGTATTGTGAATCTGGGGCCTTGAAAGTTACCCAAATTGCATCAAACTTTTGCCCAAGAAGGATGATTCCTATGAACTTTTGGTCAACATGAATGTTGTTCCTTATCTTCTTATCTTTCTAGATAGTACTAGAAGTCCTTGATAGGATTTGTATAACTCAAGTTATGGCTTTGACAAGTCAAGGGCATTTTGGTCATTTGGAGATTACAGGTCATTTCAAGCATAAGGCCATAACTCCTATTTCCAAGATTCAAATGGAAAAATATTCAACATCAAACTTGTTCAAAATGATGTTTTAAGGCTAGTAAGGAGGTCATGATATGTTGGAAATGCTTGTAGCTCATACTTGTCAAAATGGTCAAAATAAAGGAGGATTTAATGTATTAAAGTGACCTATTTTTGGGTATTTTCAATACATAACCAAAACAATGCAAGTGACCTACCAAATTGAATGGAAAAATCATTTTAGAAACAATGGCATTATTACAATTTTTATTTGAGGTCAAATTAAGGGACTTATCATAAGTTACTTGTAATCTAAGTTACACTTGTAAAACATAAGAGAAATCAATGTACAAGCTACCCAAGCATCCTAACATCTCATACATCTCATCTAAGGAGATTTTCAATTCAGAATTGGAGCTGAAAACAAGGGAAACATGGACTGGTGTGAGTATGCTTGAAATGAGAAACCATGACATGAGATTTTCAAAATCTCCTTGGATGGTTCCAGAAGGTGCTAGAGGGTTCTGAATCATTCTATATATGGTTTAGAAGAGGTCCATGGAAGAGGTTGGTGAGAATTGGGGGAGGAGAGAGAGTTGGGATTCAGAATTTGTTCATTGCAAATTGAAATCCATTCTTCATTTCTACACCATTTCAATTGATTCCTTCTATTGCAATCTCTTCCTTATGAGTTACTGAGTGATTCCATAGCAAATTGAGAGCAAGAACATGGCTGAATCGTGCATGAGCTTTTGAGTTTCACCTGCTGCAAGTCACTATCGGGTTTGGAGTTGCAAGCATCTTCCATCAATTCTTTTGCAAACAGAAGCCATATCTAGATACAAGGAATGATTTTGGAAGGATTGAAGTGCTGAAGTGGAGATTTGGTGCATCTGTTATTCAAGAAATCTCAGGTTTGTAACTTTCACCCTTACACCTTAATTTAAGCATCGTTAAGTTAGATTGTTAGGTTAGAATGGTTAGAAATAGGTAGGAGATGGATTCTGGAGAATTTGAGAGCATTTGGTTAGGTTCAAGATGATGACACCTTTTCAGTTTGGATCAAGAACTTGGTGTATGGTGAGCAATAATGTGAGTTCTATAGGGGAAACTGATCAGTGTAATGTGATGAACGTTTTAGACCAAGCAATTTCAAGATTAGAGACAATTGATTCTTGGTCAGAATTTTGATCCACAATCGTGTTTAGGGTTAGAGTGAATTTCAATTGAATCTAAGACCATGGTTGTGATCAGTGTGGAATTTGGAGTATATTTGTGATTTAAATCAGGTGTTTCGATGGAGATATGGTGAAGTTCGAATTGAGAAGGATCCATGTTTGAACTCTGGTTCTTCCCTCCATTTCCATGGCCAGAGGTAGGAGATGAAGTTATCACCCTCAGATCTTGTTTTGACCCGTTGACTAGAAGCTGATCCAAGGGTTGCGTTTTAACTTGAGTTTGTGAAGGAAACGACACCAAACGCTGCGTATCACTTAATTTCAGCATTGGGCTTAAGTGATGAATCACTATGCACACCCCCCTGAAGGCCCAACCCAGGATTTTAACTGAAAATGATTACTATCCACACCGCGCGCTTATTCATTTTAATTGGATTTTCTTTTTTTTTTTTTTCATTTTTGTTTATGGTTCTTGCAAAAATCATAATTAATTGAAAATTTATCCAATTAAACCCATTCTTTTTGCATATTACTCATGATTGAGTCTATTATTTTTTGAGTCTATTGTTTATGGTTCATGTAATTTCTGATTTAATTGGAATTTTGCATTTTAATTTATATTAAAATGTTCATGTTTGATGCATATTTTTGTGGAATTTGGTATGATCTCATGGTGATGATTTTAAGCCTAATTTTTTGTGTGTGATTAGGTTAGACATGTATGATCCCATAGAATTTTTCTCACATTTTTGTGATGAAAATAGGAGTGCTTTCTAGATTTATGTTTAGATGCCTCCTTTTTAGGGTTTTAGGTTTGATACCTTGTAATGTAGGATTTAGTTATAGGTCCAATTGGATGGTTTGATCTTTGAAACTAATGTGGTAGAGTCATGATTGACCTAGGTTCCCATAGTAATTTTTGTAGGAGTTTACAATTGATTTTAGTATCTTAGTTAGGACTAACTTTAGTGCTAGGTTTTAGGTGACCCTAATTTACTAATTCAACTAGTTTAACTTCCCTAGTTCCCTCAGATTAGGGTTTGTGCTTGGTTTGCCTTTGGTTGAGATTGAAGACAAGTTGAAGACAAGGTGAGGATGCTTGAATTTGCTTGAAGGTGCTTGGAGCTTTGGATTTGTTTGAGCCTGAAGGTGTCTGATGAAGATTAGGAGATAAGACATCGGGAGAGCCTTGTAGTTAGAATGATTTCTTTCACAAACATGGAAAGCATCTTGTGCTTCCATTCCTCCCAATGACTAAAAGTCCTTCTCAGATATTCACATCCCTCCTTTGGAAGGATGAGTGGCTTTATCTGGGAAGTAGAACTTTGAGGGAACCAGTCTCTCATAATGATGAACCCTTACAGGCTTCCTTTGGTTGCCAGTAAGTTGTTTATCATTTCCACTCATTCTGTTAAATCAATTATCCTCTGGTTTGGGTATCTTGAAAGATGTTGGACTTGAGTTTGGAGATGAGAACTTCATTGAAGAGTGTGGAAAAGGATGATTCCTTGAGCATTGCCATTGCAGCTGAAGCTTGAAGAGCAAGAAGAGCAGGTTGATACTTGAAGATCCAATAAAGACTGAATGAAGAGTTGAGGCTTAAAGAATTGAAGGATGAAGTTGACACTTCCAGATGAGTGAAGACTGCTCTGAGCAGCTGAAGCTTATAGGTGAAGAAGACCAAGTTGAGACTGGTGAAGCAAAGAGAGCTGAAGCTTGAAGACTAAGTTGATACTTATGAAGAGGATTCAATGGAGATTGGGTGTAAAGCTAAAGCTGAGGAATAAAAGATAAGTTGATGCTTACATTGATGCTTTGAGAACCTGAAGGAATCAAGTTGATACTTGCAGTTAAGAGTAAAGACTGAAGGTGGAATTGACTGGAAAGCTGAAGCTTGAAGAAGAAGATTAAGTTGATACTTATGTTTGGTGGGTTGGAAACCTAGAGAAGCAAATTGATATATGTCATGAGAGAGGATAGCCTTGAAGGGTGATTGAAGTCTAAAGACTGAGTTGCTGTCAGAAGAGCTGAAGCTTAGATAGAAGAGAGGGGTTGATCTGCTTTCTTATATGTTTTCTTTTCTGTATTGGTGTGACTTGTTTTACTTGCTTGATGCATTAGAATAAGTTCATATCTAGACTGACTTTAATCTAGGAGCATGATTGCACTAGAGGTTGAGTTGCTCCCCCTGCTTGTATTGTTACTGTATGGCTTTGCTTGCGGGTATTCGGTAGAGCTCAGCTCCCTTGCCCATGTGGTTAGTTTGCTTGATAGCATGTCATTTTACCGTATGATTGCAGTTTACTGTATTTTGCTTGATAGCATTTTATTCCCTCTGTATGATTACAGTTATTCATATCTGGCTTGAGGTCGAGATGAGCTTGTGGAGGCTGACACCCCACACATATTTCCTCCCTCACTTGCATTGCATGCATTTTACCGTATTACCGTTTACTGTTTAAGCTGATGCTTTATCTGTTTCTGTGTATCATTAACATGATCCCTTAGGAATCTCACTTCCTTTGATAAGGAAGTGATGATAGAACTTTAGGTTGAAACCTATGCATGATAACTTCTAGGAGTTCCCTGTTTCAAACTTCAACCATAGGATGAATCCTTGGCGTGACAGCAATAGGACTTGATAGTCTCCCTTTAGTTGAGCCTCTCTCTTCTCATCTCAAAACAGCTCAAGATACAGTAATCATGAATGATTTCTTTCGTACGATACGAGCCTTAAGCTATCTGAGAAAGGATTGTTGGAGAGCTTCTTTTCAACAGTCTGGATGTTTAGTATGGCACCCTTTGGGTGACATGCGACGCATTCACTCTCAGGTCATAGTCTTTAGTGCGATTGAAATTGCAAACATAATAAAAAACAGTTCTTCCGTAAAATACAGAAAACAAACTTCAAACCTTTTTGCCCCGTGGGCCCATAATTCAAAGGAAGCTTTTCTGAAGAAAAGAGTGTCGTTAAACTTCAGCGCCACCGTAAACAGGCTTTGTCCCTAACTGCTGGAACTGTTGTTTAACCCTACTCGATAAAACAGATGAATCTGAATCCCCGTAATCCGTATTATCCCGAACTACGTAAGCTCTGATCTCTCATACCTGTTGAGAGTACGTAGGCACAATACTGACGTATTGGCGAGCCACCTTCCCCGTAACCCGTCGTAGGTCGAACTACGTTGACTCTGATTTCTCATTCTCTGATGAGAATACGTAGGTATAAAGCGCGACGCTTTGCCGAGTCATTTTTCTTTTCTATTTAAGCCATCCTTGATAGGTAGATAGATAAACCAACTCGTCCAGTAAACACAACAAGCGTGGATCCTGTCGAGTACGACGGACGTGAGGGGTGCTAATACCTTCCCCTTGCGTAACCGACTCCCGAACCCAGACAACGGTTGCGATGACCTTGTCTTATACCTTTTCGTCAGGTTTTTCCGATCGTTTCCTTTCCACTCCGAGGGATAAATAACGAAAGGTAGCGACTCTTCTGTTTTGCCGGCACCTTATTTTCGCGGAAGCGACAGCTGGCGACTCTGTTGGGGACTTGATAGTTTCCTAGGATCCAACGTCCCGTATGCGAGTCAGTTTAGGGATCCGACGTCCCCTGCGAGAATCAATCCTAGCGCTTGTATGATTACTTGTTGGGTTGTGTTTATTTATCGCATTTTATTTCCAGCACTTTATTTTTCAGTATGATAAGATTATCTGTGCTATTGTGGGAGGGGCATTCTGATGAGTGAGAAGCCAGACCCAGGCTTGAGTGAACATAGCATTAGTTGTGGAAATTAGTGGGCGCGTGCTTGCTTGGCAGGCACTAGTGTCTCATGAAATCCACGCTCAGACGAGGTTCTCCCGGTTGGCTTTTTTTTCAACCCTTTCGGTTGAGGGGGTTGTTGGTTTGGAGGATTGTCGAATCTGGGGGCCGATCATTTGTGATTCAGCCGAGTGAGGCCGCTTCATGAGCTGGTGATGCCACACCTTCTGGGTATCGTATCACCCCTCTTGAATGTCTGTGACGCTGATGAACACATAGGATGCCAAACTTGAGTCAGTTTAGGTCCATACCTGTGAGCAGGGTTGGGTTTATTGCAAGAAACTTTGACCTTCAGATTACTTGGTTTTCTTGACAGTGAATCAGTTTTGTTGATACCGGAGGTTCTCATCATCAGATATATGATTGTTCTTGACAGAGCAGAGATTTGGTCCTATATCAGAGGACCTTATATTCAGAGATATGTATGTTTGTTCTTGACAGAGCAGGTTTATGACTGGGGTCTGAGGATCTCATCATCAGATGTTTGTTCTTGACAGAGCAGAGTTTTGGTCCTGTATCAGGGGTCCTTATTATCAGATGTTTGTTCTTGACAGAGACGAGTTTTGGTCATGTATCAGAGATCCTTATTATCAGATGATTGTTCTTGACATAGCAGGTTTATGGTCCTATGTATGTGTGTTCTTGACAGAGCAAATTTGTGGTCCGATACCAGGGTTTTCTTCTTATCAGAGATAGTGGTTGTTCTTGATAGAGCAGGATTATGGTTTCGTTGATACAGAATCTCCACAGCACAGTTGCCTTGATCTCCTGCTGCATGATTGCATTTTACATTGTTTTGCATACCCATTTGCATTTCATTAACGTGTGTCTGTGTTGCAGGTACCGTTTTCCCCGATTCAGGATTTCTTGCCTCCTATTGTATTGTTATGGGTTCTCTGAGGAAGACTGTGGCTTACAAGCTCCCTGCCCCTGATGTGGTTCAGCTGACTGGTTTGATTGCTTTAGCAGGTGATTCTGTGAGAGATGAGTTCAGAAAATCTTACGGCAAATTGCTCAGTTTGGTTCGTAAACCTTCTGCGTTCGAGTTGAATGGGTTGCACGCTCTGCTGCAGTTCTACGATCCTCCGTTGAGATGCTTTACTTTCCAGGATTTTGTTCTCGCACCCACGCTAGAAGAATACGCTGATTTGTTAGGTGTGCCTATCAAGAGGTAGATGCCTTTTGTTCATATGGATACTGAGCCTGATCTGGCTAGTCTAGCTCCTTCACTTCATCTGGATGCCTCCGAGTTGGTATTGTCTAGTTGGAACAGGGTTCCCGGTTTCTCCTTGCAGTTCTTAGTGGGTAAGGCTCAGCAGTGCGCCAAAGACGGATGTTGGGTCGTGTTTAATGCCATTCTCACTCTGTGCATATATGGCATCATGCTGTTCCCCAATATGCCCGACTTTGTAGACTTCGACGCATTTTGTAACGCCCCCTTTCTATACCCCAAAATAATCACATATCAAATCATATAGTCACGAATACAAGTGTTTTTATTTTCATCAGAGTGTATTTACATTAAGGTATAAAAGAAGTGCGTCACAATACTCACGAACGACCACATGAATATTAATGTTTAAAAAGAATTAACTCAAAAGGGGTAAATCTCAACTAAAAATAAACGCATGATTCTTCGAAATTACATATTCATGTTTTCTCTTAAAGCGGAAGACTAAAACATATATATATTCACTTAAGACATGGCAAAATGTAATTACATGTCATCTGGTTGTTCACAACTTCATTCACATACAAACAAAACATCATTAAGACATTCTACAAGCCTATCTACCCAAAGTTACATATCAGAGCGACCGACAGGAGGGAAAGGAACTATACTCCAAAGGAAACCTCCAGCGAATCCTAATCTGCAATGCCTCGTAGGGCATTATAAAATAACAGAAGGCTGAGAAACATTATCATAATAATCAAGGCATAAGATATATATATATATATATATATATATATATATATATATATATATATATATATATATATATATATATATATATATATATATATATATATATATATATATATATATATATATATATATATATATATATATATATATATATATATATATATATATATATATATATATATATATATATATATATATAAATGTACAAGTAGCGAATGCCTATACCTCATACTTATTCACTACAATGCATAACCATAGATTCTCACCGCATCAAATACACATAGACATAATCTCTCACACTTAACCGTCTATTCATCGGTCAATATCTTTCACATTTATTTATTTGCTAACGCATCTCATCAATTCCTGCACATAGACATATTTACATATGACAATCGCGATCATACCATGCGATCCATATAAGACTCATTCACTACCATCAATCCTCTTTCCGGACTATGGGTACGTCGCTTATGCTCTACCGGGAACAATGTCTCGGCCATTCTACCCCGGTAACTACCTCACTAGAAACGACGCATCGCCGTTCTACCCTAGTGAGTAGAATCTCTCTACATATACATCGACCTCATTCTCATATTTACCAGACGCAATAAATATATATATATATATATATATATATATATATATATATATATATATATATATATATATATATATATATATATATATATATATATATATATATATATATATATATATATATATATATATATATATATATATATATATATATATATATATATATATATATATATATATATATATATATATATATATATATATATATACACATACACTAATACATTCTCAATGCATTATTTTCAATTCATCATATGAAGATGAAAATGCACTCATAGAGAGCGACACCTCGACCCTATGCAGCTACAACCACGGTACCGACTCATTCGTCCATCAGATTTTCTTGGAACTCACTCCTCTCGCACTTATACGGTTACACTATAACTCATCATATTTTCCTAGGAATCACTATATAACCGTCGCATCAAGCGAGGTTCTGCAAATCCTCCAAGGGATCAAATATAACCATCGCTCACACCCCACATGGGCACACGAGGTTCTGCAGATCCTACACGGGATCAAATATAACCATCGCATCAAGCGAGGTTCTGCAGATCCTACACGGGATCAAATACAACCATCGCATCAAGCGAGGTTTTGCAGATCCTACACGGGATCAAATATAACCATCGCATCAAGAGAGGTTCTGCAGATCCTACACGGGATCAAATATAACCATCGCATCAAGCGAGGTTCTGCAGATCCTACACGGGATCAAATATAACCATCGCATCAAGCGAGGTTCTGCAGATCCTACACGGGATCAAATATAACCATCGCATCAAGCGAGGTTCTGCAGATCCTACACGGGATCAAATATAACCATTGCATCAAGCGAGGTTCTGCAGATCCTACACGGGATCAAATATAACCATCGCATCAAGCGAGGTTCTGCATATCCTACACGGGATCAAATATAGCCATCGCATCAAGCGAGGTTCTGCAGATCCTACACGGGATCAAATATAACCATCGCATCAAGCGAGGTTCTGCAGATCCTACACGGGATCAAATATAACCATCGCATCAAGCGAGGTTCTGCAGATCCTACACGGGATCAAATATAACCATCGCATCAAGCGAGGTTCTGAAGATCCTACACGGGATCAATTATAACCATCGCATCTAGCGAGGTTCTGCAGATCCTACACGGGATCAAATATAACCATCGCATCAAGCGAGGTTCTGCAGATCCTACACTGGATCAAATATAACCATTGCATCAAGCGAGGTTCTGCAGATCCTACACGGGATCAAATATAACCATCGCATCAAGCGAGGTTCTGCAGATCCTACACGGGATCAAATATAACCATCGCATCAAGCAAGGTTCTGCAGATCCTACACGGGATCAAATATAACCATCACATCAAGCGAGGTTCTGCAGATCCTACACGGGATCAAATATAACCATCGCAAATATATTATCATGCATTCTTCACACATCAACACATACAATTATCATGCACTGACAATGTGTATTATATTCATTATTCATCACAATTGCCATGCATTTTTATTCAATTCTAAACAATGCATAATTTGCCCAAAGGCCACGATTCAAAATCACATTCATACACTAGGATTCACGCCTTACGGCTACCCACAACACATCACAAACCAGCATATAAGCTATTAAATCAAAGAAGGGTCGATCGCAACCGAAACCCCAAGCCACGACGGCACCATGCGACAGAGAAAATTCATCCTGCTACGTTCGCCACCTTCTCGCCTAGCTAACTGCTAGCGAGCAAGAACAGAAGCTACAGACTTCGTTCGCTACCTCGTTCGCCACAGCGAACCCCCAGCGAGTCATTCGCTACTCCATTCGCTACCAGCGAAGGAGACCAAAACACCACTGTCCCAAGTCTGGGACCATTCGCTATGCACTCGCCTAGCGAGATGCTAGGGAACACTCGCGACCTGCTCACCTAGCGAGCTGCTAGCGAGCGTCTGCGGACTGAACTTTCTCCCACTGTTCAGAATCCAAACACCCGATGAAATCCACCTATAAATCCCAACTTGTTTCCAGTAGCCTTATTCCAACATTCCTCGACTAAATTCTACCACTTATTCTCATTTCCAATCATTAAAACTCGGCTTCTACCGATCGAATCAATTTCGACCTAAAATGGAAGCTTATGGAAAACTCTCCAAAACTCTAACCAATCAACCATACACATACATAACCAAACATATTGATTAAGATAGTAAGGTTTCACACCCTTACCTTGGATTAATCGAAGCTTTTAGTTGCTCTTGATGATTCCACTCTTTTCCTCTTCTTCTTCTCTTTTCTCTTCCTTTTTCCTTCTTCTCCCTTTCTTTCTCTCCTTCTCTTTTCTTTCTTCTTTTTCTCTTATATCTTTTCTTTCTATTTCTATTCTTTATATTTCTTTCCATTCTATTTCCTCCAATACACCTATTATTCCAATCAATTTCCATAAACCATCCACTTAACCATTAATTGAGACTGTCTAAAATATTTCCCACTAAACTTTCCAAAACTCTACAAATGATAAAATAGCATAATATGTAGACTTAACATATTATCACACTATCCCATAATTAAAATAATTCCAATAACTAAATTAATTAGTTAAACCGAAATTGGGCTGTTACACATTTCACATCTTCGCTTCAGGGAATCCAGTCCCTACCTTGATAGGGGATGTCTTCCATTCCATCCACTACAAAAACGAGAACAGGAGGGACAAGAACGTCTCTTGCTGTGTGCCCTTGCTTTATAAATGGCTTGATAGCCATCTGCCCAAGAGGGGTCCCTTTGTTTCGTCTGCAGCCACAGCTGAGTGGTCCGAGCGTTTGATGAGTCTATCTGCAGAGGATATTGACTGGTTTGACAAAGATAGGTTGGGTACCGAGATTATCTTCAGCTGCAGCGGGTTTCCGAACGTGCCTTTGATAGGCAGGAAGGGCTGTATAAACTATAATCCGTCTTTACTGGTCCGACAGTTTGCCTACGCTTTGAGAGCTCTGCCGAAGGATGAAGAGGTGCAGGAATCTCTGTACCTCACTGGTCTTCTAGAGGGGGATCTGTTATCTAAGCTTCAGCGCGCCTGGAATGGCATCAGTAAGAGGGGAAAACCATTGCTAGGGAGAAGCAATAATCAAGCCTACGCTCCGTACGTGACTTGGATCAGAGCCAGAGCCAACACTATAGGGATGCCGTTTCTTCCTGCCAAGCCAGAAAGCCCTCCAGTGATTGAAGAGCCTACCACGGTGCCCATTCAGCAGCATAATTAGGTGTTAGCTGAGCGAGATGAATTGAAGAGGGAAAATGAAGAACCGAAGAAAGAATTGGTTCAACTCATAAGCGAGAGAAACGAAGTCGTTTATTCCTTCAAGAGGCAAACAGAGTTGGTGAACCAGCTAGGTACAGACTTGACTAAGCAGATAGCCGAGCGTGAACGCCTGGGTCGAGACTTCAAAGTTGTCAACGACGTACTGGCCACTAAGAAGCAGCACTTGGAAGAAGCGTATCAGAGGATATCCAAGTTCAACCAGCACTGGAAGGCCTCCCTAACCACCAGGAAAGAGCGGGAGGATAAGCTGACGCAACATATCTCCAAGCTGGAAGCCCAGGTGAAGGCTAGTGAGGAGAGGTTTGATGAAGAAACCGCTCGCAGATACGCCACCGAAGGCCAGCTCAACAGAGCTCTCGCTAACCTGAAGGAGCGCAAACTGACGTTTGAGTCCAGGAAGCGGAAGCTAGAAGATTGTTTCGGCGAAGGAGCATGGGAAGATTCGATCGAAGGTCTTCGATACACCATTGTGCAAAGGGAATTACTCGTCAAAGGGTTACTCACTCTGCCTGATCATCCAGAAACGAAGGAGTTGTTAGAAGAGTTTCGCGCCCGTGGCCGTACTTGACTATGTTTGTATTCCTTTTGTTTGATCATTGTTGTATGCTGACCATCAACAGGCTTGTTGGTCGAGGTCATGCCATTGATTCATCTTGTACTCACTGATGTTGTGTACTGCCTTGATGGGCTGTCTTTATATATGAGATTGTTATTTCCATGATTGGACTCGGACTTCTTATTATCAGCACTGGCACTCAGGCACTAGGATCGGGGGAGATCTCCCTAACGCACAGACACACGTTTGCATTTGCATGAAGCATTCGCATAACGAGCACTTTTTCGTTTTTTCCTAACCCTTTTGTGTTTTTAGGTTGTTTTAGGATTGATCAGAGACCTATTCACCACTATCCGACTAGAGCAAATCAAACCAGAATCATGGAGCCAGTGCAAACTGATGTTCAGGAACTCCGCGAAAGAATGGATCGCTTTATGGAGCTCATGCAAGCGGTCGCCAATGGCCAGGATCAGCTCAGAACCTTGGTCCAGCCTCTGATTTCAAGGGTCGATAGCAACGGGGTACTCCACGGAGGGACTGTGCCTACCCCTCCACCAGTTGAAACTCCACAGAATGGCGTCCCCGTGACCGGGGGGAATGGCAGTGCCAACGGCAATGTGATAGCTAACATGGGACTCAATGGCAATACGACGGGCGTCGATAATGGGAGTCTGGAAGCTAATGTCAATGTTGGGCTGGGCAATGGCAATGCAGGTGTTGGGAATCTGTTTGGGCCTCAGCCGTGGATAGAAGACCGCCAAGACGATGTATTCTCTTAGAGAGGTGCTGAAGGGGAACTGACTGCTGAAGCACGACTGAGGTTCAAGGCACTTGAGGATAAGATGAGGAATATCGAGAACCAGAACACCCTGGGTGTTGATATGTCCAAGTTGGGACTGATTGTTGATTTCAAGGTGCCTCCCAAGTTCAAGGTACCTGACTTTGAAAAGTACAAGGGCACCACTTGCCCTCGCGTCCATATGAGATCGTATTACAGAAAAATGTTTGCTCACTCTGAGGACGAGAAGTTGCTGATGCATTTCTTTCTGGACAGTCTTTCCGGGCCATCCCTCGAATGGTACATGAGTCTGGAGCCTACCAGTGTGCGCACGTGGAAGGACCTTGCTGAAGCATTTGTGCACCACTACCAATACAACAGTGACTTGGCCCCGAACCGAGTCCAACTGCAGAATCTGTCGCAAAGGAACAATGAAGGGTTTAAGGAATACGCCCAGCGGTGGCGTGAGTTGGCAGCCAGGGTTCAGCCGCCGATGGTTGAACGTGAGCTTGTGCAGATGTTCGTAGCCACCCTCCCAGGGGTTTACTATGAGAAATTAGTCAGCGGTATGTCCGGAACCTTCTCAGATCTCATTATCACGAGTGAGCATATCAAAAATGGGATCAAACTCGGGAAAATTCAAGGTGAGTCATCCTCAGCTGGAGGAGGAGGAAAGAAACCTTATAGTGGCAAAAGACGGGAAGGAGAAACGAGCGCTGTGACCAACGCTCGAAGGAAGGATAAAGGTCCTCACCAACAGGTGGCCAGCATAACTATCCCGACAGTTCAACAGCCGCAGCAGTAGCAACCGAATCAACAAGGGTACAGAAAGTATCAGAATCGGGCACCTCTGTCGAGTCGTCACCTCGAGACACCGCCCATGTCGTACGCGCAACTATTGCAGACTTTGCTTCAGTTGCAGTTGATCCAGAAGAGAACTTTGGCTCCCTTGACAGGGGAACCTCCGCCAGGTTATGACGCGAATGCAACTTGTGAGTTTCACTCAGGGGCACCAGGCCACACAGTAGAGAAATGCAAAGCTTTCAAGCACAAGGTGCAGGACATGGTGGACACTAAGATCATCAACTTCTCAGATAATGTGCCAAACGTCACGAAGAACCCGATACCGAATCATAGGGGAGGTGGAGTAAACACCATTATTGAAGACGAGAGTTTGGATTTGTTGACTGACGTCAGAGATCTGAAGACGCCGCTTAGCTTCGTCAAAGCTAAGTTGATGAAAAGAGGTTTCTTCCCAGGTTGCGGAGAACTATGTATGGACTGTGCCACTAGTCCTGATGGATGTGAACAACTGGTAGAGGGAATTCAAAGTCTGATGACTGAAGGGATCCTACACTTTAGCCGGAGGGCTGAAAGTGGATCGAGAGAGGTAGTGCTGAAGCAAGATGATGAGGTCGCCACCATCACCATCCCTCGCCAGACGATAACTATTTCTGCACCCAGACTGCCCACGATTACCATCACCAAAGATGGGCCGATACCATTCGAAAGCACTAATGCTGTCCCATGGCACTATGGGGCTGAAGTCTACTGCAACGGACAAAAGTTGGAGCTAGAACCGTTTGGGTCGTCTGTGGAGAACCTAGCGGGAATCAGTGGTATTACTCGCAGGGGAAGAGTGTTTGCACCGCCTGAGGTCATGGCAGACCAAGCGGACAGAGCTGACGCAGCTGATAAAGGTAAAAGTAAGGTCGTCGAAGAGACCCCTCGTAGGGTAGGAAAAGACTTACTTGTTAAAGACGCCGAGGAGTTTATGCGGTTGATTAAAAAGAGTGACTACAAGATTGTGGATCATCTCCATCAGACACCCTCAAAGATTTCTATTATGAACTTGTTGCTGTGTTCTAAAGCACACCGCAACGCACTGCTGAAGGTGTTGAACGCTGCATATGTACCGCAGGAAATATCGGTAAGTCAGCTAGAAGAGATCGTAGCCCACGTGAATGCTGGAAATGGGTTAGGGTTCACTGACCTAGAGCTGACGCCGAAGGGGAGGAATCACAATAGCGCTCTGCACATCTCGATAGAGTGTAGGGGAACGATTATGTCCCACGTGTTGGTGGACACGGGGTCGTCGCTCAATGTTCTTCCGAAGAAGGCATTAATGAAGTTAGATACTCGCGGAGTGATTTGCACCCCCATTGATCTGGTGGTGAAAGCGTTCGATGGAACCAAACGCCATGTTTTCGGGGAGGTGACGTTGCCAATCCAAGTTGGGCTGGAAACGTTCGACGCAATCTTTTACATTATGGACATCATGCCTGCCTACAGCTGTCTCTTGGGCCGGCCGTGGATCCATGCTGCTGGTGCTGTGACCTCCATGTTGCACCAGAAACTCAAGTATGCTGTCGGAGGTAGCATCGTGACCGTGTATGGCGAGGAAGACATAATGGTGAGCCATTTTTCGTTCTTCAAGTATGTTGAGATGGATGGGGAAATCCACGAAACTCTATGCCAAGCGTTCGAAGCCGTTAAAGTGAAGGACGTAGCTCCTGTGGTCATTGAAAAGCCAGAGATGAATCTCTCCTCATTCAAGGAGGCTCGGGCCGTTGTCCAAGCCGGATCTACCCCAGGCTGGGGGCGAATTTTGGAGATACCTAACAAGCAAGACAAGTTTGGGTTGGGATACTCTCCTGGAGCTGAAGCTTCTTCTTCTGGCAGTGCGTCTCGAGGTAAAGGGCCGATCCAGTTTACCAGTGGCGGGGTGATTTTTGAAAGCATCAACGCGATGTCTGAAGACAGCGGAGATAGTGACTGTGACCTCGACTCTTGGATCCAGCCAAGCAAGCCAGGCGAGGGCCTTACCAATTGGTCCGTCAAGGATATCATCCAGATGACAAGCGAAGAGTAATGATTTACTTTTTCCAATCATTGTACAACCCTATGGCCTACCCGGGGCATAGTGGTTTTATTGTCAGGGCCTTGTTGGATTATGTACATGCATTTTATCAATAAATCAAAAGGCGTTTTTCTTTGTATTCAAATATTGTGATCTCTGTTATTCCTGTTTTATATTTGTTTTGAAAAACAATAAAATGGCAATGGGGTTTGTGCTAACCTGCATATCCTCGTTTTAAGCTTAACCCTTGTTATTGCAGGATCCACATAACAGATGACATCGACTCTGGACCTTCTACGACTCACTTCGACTTTGATTGCCCGATCTATCAAGCCGAAGAAGAGATTGATGAAGACGAAGACCTTCCTGAAGAGTTGGCCCGCTTGTTGAAGCAAGAAGAGAAAGTTATTTTGCCTCATGAAGAGGAGATCGAGATCGTGAATTTGGGTTCTGAAGAACTTGTTAGGAACGTCAGGATAGGGGCTGCATTGCAGAGCGATGTCAAGTAGAGATTGGTCGAGATGCTAAGAGAGTATAGTGACGTCTTTGCTTGGTCATACGAAGATATGCCCGGACTTGACACTGACATCGTGGTCCACCACTTGCCGTTGCGAGAAGATTGCCCTCCCATTAAGCAGAAGCTTAGGAGGACGAGACCAGATATGGCCGTTAAGATTAAAGAAGAAGTGCAGAAACAGCTTGACGCTGGCTTCTTAGCAGTCACTACTTACCCTCCGTGGGTCGCCAACATAGTGCCTGTACCGAAGAAGGACGGTAAGGTACGAATGTGCGTCGATTATCGGGATTTGAATAGGGCGAGCCCTAAAGATGATTTCCCGCTGCCTCATATTGATGTGTTGGTCGACAATACAGCTCAGTTCTCCGTGTTTTCGTTCATGGATGGCTTCTCCGGTTACAATCAGATCAAAATGGCGCCGGAGGACATGGAGAAAACTACGTTTATCACTCCATGGGGAACATTTTGCTACAAGGTAATGCCTTTTGGTCTGAAGAACGCAGGGGCCACTTACCAACGAGCAATGGTTACTTTGTTTCATGACATGATTCATCATGAGATTGAAGTCTATGTTGATGACATGATTGCGAAGGCCCAAACGGAGGAGGGACATCTGGTCAATTTGCTGAAGCTTTTTGAGAGGCTTAGGAAATTCAGGTTGAGGCTGAATCCTAACAAGTGTACTTTCGGAGTACGGTCCGGAAAGTTACTGGGGTTTATCGTGAGCGAAAGAGGCATCGAGGTTGATCCTGCGAAGATAAAAGCGATACAAGAAATGCCAGTGCCAAAAACATAAAAAGAAGTTCGTGGTTTCTTGGGCAGAATAAACTACATTGCAAGGTTTATCTCTCAGCTCACGGCCACGTGTGAACCGATGTTCAAACTACTAAAGAAAGATCAGGCGATTATCTGGAACGAGGATTGCCAGAAGGCATTCGACAAGATAAAATAGTATCTGCAGGAACCTCCAATCTTGATACCCCTAGTGGCTGGACGGCCATTAATCATGTACTTGACAGTTCTTGAGAATAGTATGGGGTGTGTTCTCGGTCAGCACGACGAGACGGGCAGAAAGGAGCATGCCATTTACTACTTGAGTAAAAAGTTCATTGACTGTGAATCTCGTTACTCGATGCTGGAGAAAACGTGTTGTGCACTAGCCTGGGCTGCCAAACGTTTACGACAGTACATGCTCAATCACACCACTATGCTAATTTCGAAGATGGATCCGATCAAGTACGTCTTCGAGAAGCAAGCGCTTTCGGGCAGGATTTCCAGATGGCAAATGGTGTTGACGGAATATTATATTCAGTACGTGTCCCAGAAGGCCATTAAGGGAAGCGTATTGTCTGGTTACCTTGCCGATCGAAGATTACCAGCCGATGAAATTTGAATTCCCTGATGAGGATATCATGTTTCTCAAAGCGAAGGATTGCGATGAACCGTTGCCCGACGAGGGGCCAGATAGGAAATCCCAGTGGAAATTGATATTTGATGGGGCGGTTAATTCTTATGGAAGTGGCATTGGGGCGATCATCACAACTCCCCACGGATCCCATATCCCGTTCACTGCGAGACTGACGTTTCCGGTCACCAATAACGAAGCGGAGTACGAAGCATGCATCATGGGTCTAGAAGAGGCAATTGATTTGAGAATCAAGAACCTAGACGTATATGGTGACTCAGCACTTGTGATCAACCAGATCAAAGGGGAGTGGGAGACTCGTCAATCGAATTTGGTGTCGTACATGAACTATGCCAGAAGGCTGCTTCCGTTCTTTGATCGAGTGGAACTCCATCATGTGCCCAGAGCAGAAAATCAGATGGCTGATGCCTTAGCCACGTTGGCTTCGATGTATAAAGTCAATTTTTGGAATGAAGCTCCAAGAATTGTCCTTTCTCGTCTTGATAGACCTGCATTCGTCTTTGCGATCGAGGAAGCCGCCGACGGCAAGCCGTGGTTGCATGACATCCAGACTTTCCTTATGACTAAGGAGTATCCTGCGGGAGCATCAACCCAGGATAAGAAGACTCTGAGGAGGTTGTCTGGGAATTTTTATCTCAATCCTGATGGAGTTTTGTATAAAAGAAACCACGATCTCGTGCTACTCAGATGTGCAGATGAGAAATAAGCGAGTATGCTCATGGAAGAAGTCCATGAAGGCACATTTGGTACGCACGCCGGCGGGCACGCTATGACAAGAAAGATCCTGAGAGCAGGATACTACTGGCTGACGATGGAATCGGATTGCTTAAAATTTGCGAAGAGATGTCATAAATGCCAGATTTATGCTGATAAAGTTCATGTGCCGCCGTGCCCGTTAAATGTCATGTCCTCCCCGTGGCCGTTCTCCATGTGGGGCATCGACATGATAGGAAAGATCGAGCCCACTGCATCTAACGGTCATCGCTTCATTCTAGTAGCTATCGACTACTTCACCAAGTGGGTGGAGGCAGCCTCATATGCTAATGTGACCAAGCAGGTGGTGGCTAAATTCATAAAGAGGGACATCATCTGTCGTTACGAAATTCCCGAGCGGATCATTACCGATAATGGTTCGAACCTGAATAACAAGATGATGAAGGAGCTGTGCCAGAGTTTCAAGATTGAACACCACAACTCATCTCCTTACCGGCCGAAGATGAATGGCGCCGTTGAAGCGGCCAATAAGAACATCAAGAAGATTATTCAGAAGATGGTTGTGACCTACAAAGATTGGCACGAGATGTTGCCGTTTGCACTGCACGGTTATCGTACAACGGTACGTACCTCAACCGGGGCGACTCCTTTCTCCTTAGTGTACGGCATGGAAGTTGTCCTGCCGTTAGAAGTGGAGATCCCTTCTTTGCGAGTTTTGGTTGACGTGAAACTCGACGAGGCAGAATGGATTAAGAACCAACTGAACCAGCTGAGCCTGATGGACGAGAAGAGGTTAGCATCGATTGCACATGGTCGTTTGTACCAAAGCCGAATGAAGAAAGCTTATGATAAGAAGGTGCGTCCTAGAAGCTTTCAGACGGGTGATCTCGTCCTGAAGAAGATTCTTCCTCCACACTCCGATCACCGGGGCAAGTGGACTCCCAATTACGAAGGCCCGTACGTCGTCAGCAAGGTCTTCTTGGGAGGAGCTTTGTTGTTATCCACGATGGATGGTGAAGATTTTGCATCCCCGGTGAACGCGGACGCAGTTAAAAAATACTTTGCTTAAAAATGACCCGCTGGAAAGAAAAAGAGTATCCAGGCAAAAATGGGGCATCCTGGCGAACCATAAAAAAGGAAAAAGGTTCGGGAAAAAATTAGGGATATAAATCGAAAAAATGTACACCCGCAAATTCGAAAACCCGGATGGGCGACTTTGGCAAAAAAGGGTATCCCGGTGAACTGAAAACCCGCAAAGGGCGGTTCACGCAAAAGTTAGGGATTTGAAAAAGCAAATGACCGCGCTCCACGTGTGGACTTTCATTGTTTAGTGGTTTGGAGGACCTGAGGGCCGTTTATTTGAATCAATCTCTTCTGAATATGAAGCGTCGGAGAAGTATCGAAGTCGAGTGGGTCATAGAGGGATCAACTCATGGTGTTCATCTACGCCTCGTTGCCGACATTTGTATATACTGATGTATATTTATGTTTTATTTTTGGGCGGCTTCCTCATTCCAGGAGCTTGCATCTGTTGTAAAACATTTTTACCCATTCAGGGGTTCGTTATCAATAAAATGTATACTATTCAGCATTTCTATTTGTCTGTTTAGCATTTATCTGTTTTGTTTGCGAAAAAGAACGCAGATGTTTTTGACAAAATGCGCATACATAAACTTACTGGCCTAGGCCACTGATTGTTGAAACAATGAATTACTTGAACATTGTCACGAGGTAATAACCTTGATAGGTCCCTTTGAGAAGGGTATCTTGTCTATTTGTTTGTGTTGTTACAGGTGTAGCATATACCAGACAACACGTCGTACGCGTCCCCGAGCAAGATGATTCCTCCTTCTCCAGCAAAGTTCAACAGCCTCCCCCCGCAAAGTCTGAGCATGAGATCGTAGGCATTGATATGTCTCCCCAGGAAGAGAAGATTCTCTCCCCAGCCAAGTACGTCCTGAAGGAATGTTGTCCCCCCAGCTGAGTCATTCACTGAAGTGTGCAGCAATTGATAGTTCCAGACTGAAGTCTCCAGCGGAATTGAGACCCCCCACAGAGTCATACTCTCCCCTACAAGCAGGATGATTCCTTCTTCCCCAACCGAGTTTGCAAATCCCCAAGAGAGCCGAGTCCTTAGAAGCCGCTCAGGCCATGATTGGTTTTTCCCAGTAGAGTGTTGAATAGCTGATGTCGTATTTCCCCGTCGGAGTCGTTATCTCCAGGGAAGTAGTCGCGAATGCCGTACAGTTTATTTCTGTGATGGACATCGCTTCCCTCAGCAGGTCCAGGTTCTCGTAGAGCTTCATTCCCCTGCAGCAGTCAACTGAAGTTTGCTTCCCCAGGCGGATTCCAATTGAGATTGGCGTGACTTCTTCTCCTTGGTGGGATGATTCCTCTCCACCAGAGTGGTTCTTTCTCCTCGACAGGAGGATTCTCCAGTCGGCATTTATTTTGCTGACGAGGCCGTAGCATTTTGCATGATTGCATAGCCTCTATCATAAACACATAGCACTTCTACCGTGTGGAGCATTGCGGCATATGCATATGAAGCATGATCTAGGTCGTTACCGTTCTTGTTTTGCAGGTGTTCCTCCGCAAGGTCGCTTGCTCAAGATGATTCTTGAATGCCCCAGCAAAGTCGTGTGCTTAAGATGATTCTTAAAATCCCCAGTGAAAGTCGCCAGAGTGGGTTGCTCAAGTTGATGCTTAGAGTCCCCGGCAAAGCGTTTGCTCAGGATGATTCCTGAAATCTCCAGCATAGTTATTGGTTCAGGATGATTCTTGAAGTCCCCGCGGAGTTGTTTGGCCAAGATGATTCTTGAAGTCCTCAGCAGAGAGGATTCGCCCAGAATGATTTCTGGACCCCCGAAGCAGAGTTACTTGATAGTTCTCCCGAGTCCAGCAGGTTTCTGAACAGCGAAGTTGAAACTTCCCTCGAAGACTTGATGATTGAAGTCCAACCGTATTGACGAAGCAGTTCTCCCAGCGGATGCGGAGCGCCTGATGGTAGAAGTTGGATATCCCCAACTGGTTTATGATTGACCGAGAGTTCTATTTCCGACTTACAGATGAAGTCCGGCTGATGCCTGAAAATTTCTTTGAATGCCCGATGGCATGATCAGCGTGATTGTGGACCTGATGAGTCCCGAGGAATGATGATGCCCGACGGCATGATCAACCGTGTATCACCAGTTACCGTGTGACCAATTCCCCAGCTAGTTGCCATGCAGCTAATATTTCAGTTTTCGAAGATTTGTTCCCATCAGAGTACCGTGTACTTGTGCAGTTGGCAAATTTCAGGGTTTGTCGTTATTCAACTGTCTCGTACCTTGATTGTTTGAGAGTTGTTCGCTTCTCACCCAGTCAGGTTCAAGCCGTTTGAATAGGGGCAGCTGTTGCACCCCAAAATTTGACCAACATTTCTTTACCTAGCTTATGTTTCATTTCATTCACATTAGCATTATCATTTGCATTTCATTGACATGTATGCAGGAGATCAAGAGGTATGACTACCAATCAAGAGCTACACAAGGGTATGAAGCTAGCCAAGAAGGTTATTCAAGTGTTCAAGGGTTGATATCTTTGTCAGAGAAGTCAGAAAATCCTCAGAGAGAGTGGTTGAAACCAAAAGGGTGTCTCCTAACTTGAGAGTTATGGGAGCTCCTCAGATGATTCTGAAGCCATGAATATGGACTTAAAGCCTTGAGAGAGCTTATGAGAGGTCTTGAAAGCCATCATGAGGCCTAGATAGGTCATGGTACAAGATTAAGAGCACCTAGCCATGAGTGGTGTAATTAGGGTTTGACTGGGTCAACCCTAGGTCAACTGATGATTTGGAGAGGGTTGAGACCTAAACCAAGAGCCATGTGATCATGGATTGATGCATTGAGATGCTATAAGGATGATTCCAAGGTCAGCTCATCATGATTGAAGAGTTTGAGAAGCTTCAAGCTAGGGTTTCTAGGGCTTGACAGTGTAAAATCCCCTAGTTTGACCCCTATCTTCAAGGCAATATATCTCAAGATGTGATTGTCATCTCATCTTGCCCCCAACATGAATGTTGTATAGCTTGTTCTTAGCTTTAATTTTAGTACTAGAAGTCCTTGATAGGATTTGTAGAGCTCAAGTTATGACTTTGACAAGTTACAGATCATCTGAGGTATGTGAATCTGGGGCCTTGAAAGTTACCCAACTTGAATCAAACCTTTTCCCAAGAAGGATGATTCCTATGAACTTTTGGTCAACATGAATGTTGTTCCTTATCTTCTTAGCTTTCTATAGAGTACTAGAAGTCCTTGATAGGATTTGTAGAACTCAAGTTATGGCTTTGATAAGTCAAGGGCATTTTGGTCATTTGGAGATTACAGGTCATTTCAAGCATAAGGCCATAACTCCTATTTCCAAGCTTCAAATGGAAAAATCTTCAACATCAAACTTGTTCAAAATGATGTTTTAAGGCTAGTAAGGAGGTCATGAGATGTTGGAAATGCTTGTAGCTCATACTTGTCAAAATGGTCAAAATAAAGGAGGATTTAATGTATTAAAGTGACCTATTTTTGGGTATTTTCAATACATAACCAAAACAATGCAAGTGACCTACCAAATTGAATGGAAAAATCATTTTAGAAACAATGGCATTATTACAATTTTGATTTGAGGTCAAATTAAGGGACTTATCATAAGTTACTTGTAATCTAAGTTACACTTGTAAAACATAAGAGAAATCAATGTACAAGCTACCCAAGCATCCTAACATCTCATACATCTCATCTAAGGAGATTTTCAATTCAGAATTGGAGCTGAAAACAAGGGAAACATGGACTGGTGTGAGTATGCTTGAAATGAGAAACCATGACATGAGATTTTCAAAATCTCCTTGGATGGTTCCAGAAGGTGCTAGAGGGTTCTGAATCATTCTATATATGGTTTAAAAGAGGTCCATGGAAGAGGTTGGTGAGAATTAGGGGAGGAGAGAGAGTTGGGATTCATAATTTCTTCATTTCAAATTGAAATCCATTCTTCATTTCTACACCATTTCAATTGATTCCTTCTATTGCAATCTCTTCCTTATGAGTTACTGAGTGATTCCATAGCAAATTGAGAGCAAGAACATGGCGGAATCGTGCATGAGCTTTTGAGTTTCACCTGCTGCAAGTCACTATCGGGTTTGGAGTTGCAAGCATCTTCCATCAATTCTTTTGCAAACAGAAGCCATATCTAGATACAAGGAACGATTTTGGAAGGATTAAAGTGCTGAAGTGGAGATTTGGTGCATCTGTTATTCAAGAAATCCCAGGTTTGTAACTTACACCCTACACCTTAATTTAAGCATCGTTAAGTTAGATTGTTAGGTTAGAATGGTTAGAAATAGGTAGGAGATGGATTCTGGAGAATTTGAGAGCATTTGGTTAGGTTCAAGATGATGACACCTTTTCAGTTTGGATCAAGAACTTGGTGTATAGTAAGCAATAATGTGAGTTCTATAGGGGAAACTGATCAGTGTAATGTGATTAACGTTTTAGACCAAGCAATTTCAAGATTAGAGACAATTGATTCTTGGTCAGAATTTTGATCCACAATCGTGTTTAGGGTTAGAGTGAATTTCAATTGAATCTAAGACCATGGTTGTGATCAGTGTGGAATTTGGAGTATATTTGTGATTTAAATCATGTGTTTCGATGGAGATATGGTGAAGTTCGAATTGAGAAGGATCCATGTTTGAACTCTGGTTCTTCCCTCCATTTCCATGGCCAGAGGTAGGAGATGAAGTTATCACCCTCAGATCTTGTTTTGACCCGTTGACTAGAAGCTGATCCAAGGGCTGCGTTTTAACTTGAGTTTGTGAAGGAAACGACACCAAACGCTGCGTATCACTTAATTTCAGCATTGGGCTTAAGTGATGAATCACTATGCACACCCCCCTAAAGGCCCAACCCAGGATTTTAACTGAAAATGATTACTATCCACACCGGGCGCTTATTCATTTTAATTGGATTTTCTTATTTTTTTCATTTTTGTTTATGGTTCTTGCAAAAATCATAATTAATTGAAAATTTATCCAATTAAACCCATTCTTTTTGCATATTACTCATGAATGAGTCTATTATTTTTTAGAGAAAATATATTTTCATTTCATGTAATTTCTGATTTAATTGGAATTTTGCATTTTAATTGATATTAAAATGTTCATGTTTGATGCATATTTTTGTGGAATTTGGTATGATCTCATGGTGATGATTTTAAGCCTAATTTTTTGTGTGTGATTAGGTTAGACATGTATGATCCCACAGAATTGTTCTCACATTTTTGTGATGAAAATAGGTGTGCTTTCTAGATTGATGTTTAGATGCCTCCTTTTTAGGGTTTTAGATTTGATACCTTGTAATGTAGGATTTAGTTCTAGGTCCAATTGGATGGTTTGATCTTTGAAACTAATGTGGTAGAGTCATGATTGACATAGTTTCCCATAGTAATTTTTGTAGGATTTTACAATTGATTTTAGTATCTTAGTTAGGACTAACTTTAGTGCTAGGTTTTAGGTGACCCTAATTTACTAATTCAACTAGTTTAACTTCCCTAGTTCCCTCAGATTAGGGTTTGTGCTTGGTTTGCCTTTGGTTGAGATTGAAGACAAGTTGAAGACAAGGTGAGGATGCTTGAAGTTGCTTGAAGGTGCTTGGAGCTTTGGATTTGTTTGAGCCTGAAGGTGTCTGATGAAGATTAGGAGATAGGACATAGGGAGAGCCTTGTAGTTAGAATGATTTCTTTCACAAACATGGAAAGCATCTTGTGCTTCCATTCCTCCCAATGACTAAAAGTCCTTCTCAGATATTCACATCCCTCCTTTGGAAGGATGAGTGGCTTTATCTGGGAAGTAGAACTTTGAGGGAACCAGTCTCTCATAATGATGAACCCTTACAGGCTTCCTTTGGTTGCCAGTAAGTTGTTTATCATTTCCACTCATTCTGTTAAATCAATTATCCTCTGGTTTGGGTATCTTGAAAGATGTTGGACTTGAGTTTGGAGATGATAACTTCATTGAAGAGTGTGGAAGAGGATGATTCCTTGAGCATTGCCATTGCAGCTGAAGCTTGAAGAGCAAGAAGAGCAGGTTGATACTTGAAGATCCAATAAAGACTGAATGAAGAGCTGAGGCTTAAAGAATTGAAGGATGAAGTTGACACTTCCAGATGAGTGAAGACTGCTCTGAGCAGCTGGAGCTTATAGGTGAAGAAGACCAAGTTGAGACTGGTGAAGCAAAGAGAGCTGAAGCTTGAAGACTAAGTTGATACTTATGAAAAGGATTTAATGGAGATTGGGTGTAAAGCTGAAGCTGAGGAATAAAAGATAAGTTGATGCTTACATTGATGCTTTGAGAACCTGAAGGAATCAAGTTGATACTTGCAGTTAAGAGTAAAGACTGAAGGTGGAATTGACTGGAAAGCTGAAGCTTGAAGAAGAAGATTAAGTTGATACTTATGTTTGGTGGGTTGGAAACCTGGAGAAGCAAATTGATATTTGTCATGAGAGAGGATAGCCTTGAAGGGTGATTGAAGTCTGAAGACTGAGTTGCTGTCAGAAGAGCTGAAGCTTAGAAAGAAGAGAGGGGTTGATCTGCTTTCTTATCTGGTTTCTTTTCTGTATTGGTGTGACTTGTTTGACTTGCTTGATGCATTAGAATAAGTTCATATCTAGACTGACTTTAATCCAGGAGCATGATTGCACTAGAGGTTGAGTTGCTCCCCCTGCTTGTATTGTTAGTGTATGGCTTTGCTTGCGGGTATTCGGTAGAGCCCAGCTCCCTTGCCCATGTGGTTAGTTTGCTTAATAGCATGTCATTTTACTGTATGATTGCAGTTTACTGTATTTTGCTTGATAGCATTGTATTCCCTCTGTATGATTACAGTTATTCATATCTGGCTTGAGGTCGAGATGAGCTTGTGGAGGCTGACACCCCACAAACATTTCCTCCCTCACTTGCATTGCATGCATTTTACCGTATTACCGTTTACTGTTTAAGCTGATGCTTTATCTGTTTCTGTGTATCATTAACATGATCCCTTAGGAATCTCACTTCCTTTGATAAGGAAGTGATGATAGAACTTTAGGTTGAAACCTATGCATGATAACTTCTAGGAGTTCCCTGTTTCAAACTTCAACCATAGGATGAATCCTTGGCGTGACAACAGTAGGACTTGATAGTCTCCCTTTAGTTGAGCCTCTCTCTTCTCATCTCAAAACAGCTCAAGATACAGTAATCATGAATGATTTCTTTTGTACGTTACGAGCCTTAAGCTATCTGAGAAAGGGTTGTTGGAGAGCTTCTTTTCAACAGTCTGGATGTTTAGTATGGCACCCTTTGGGTGACATGCGACGCATTCACTCTCAGGTCATAGTCTTTAGTGCGATTGAAATTGCAAACACAATAAAAAACAGTTCTTCCATAAAATACAGAAAACAAACTTCAAACCTTTTTGCCCCGTGGGCCCATAATTCAAAGGAAGCTTTTCTGAAGAAAAGAGTGTCGTTAAACTTCAGCGCCACCGCAAACAGGCTTTGTCCCTAACTGCTGGAACTGTTGTTTAACCCTACTCGATAAAACAGATGAATCTAAATCCCCGTAATCCGTATTATCCCGAACTACGTAATCTCTGATCTCTCATACCCGTTGAGAGTACGTAGGCACAATACTGACGTATTGGCAAGCCACCTTCCCCGTAACCCGTCGTAGGTCGAACTACGTTGACTCTGATTTCTCATTCTCTGATGAGAATACGTAGGCATAAAGCGCGACACTTTGCCGAGTCATTTTTCTTTTCTATTTAAGCCAGCCTTGATAGGTAGATAGATAAACCAACTCGTCCAGTAAACATAACAAGCGTGGATCCCGTCGAGTACGACGGACGTGAGGGGTGCTAATACCTTCCCCTTGCGTAACCGACTCCCGAACCCAGACAACGGTTGCGATGACCTTGTTTTATACCTTTTCGTCAGGTTTTTCCGATCGTTTCCTTTCCCGCTCCGAGGGATAAATAACGAAAGGTGGCGACTCTTCTGTTTTGCCGGCACCTTATTTTCGCGGAAGCGACACAATGCATTGTATCATCCTCCCCCTTACTCGATGCATTTTATAACACCCTTCTAAACCCCACGGAAAAGTAAGCATAAACAGAGTAGAACTAACATGCATTCACAAAGGGTGTCACACATATACATCCAAATTATTAAAAACCATCTGTCATGCTCAATAACACTGAAATAAATAATCATACTTTACAAAATTTCGTTTGCATGTAGCAGCGGATTCATTTACATCACAACTTTTCATAAAAGAAATATTTGCATTTATCGCATAAATCAACATCACTTAGGCACTAAGGCCAACAACACAGAATACATCTGAAACGTAACCCAAACGATCCTAGTGTTACATGACCAGAGCACGACTCGACCCAATACAAATAAATCAGTAAACAACTACACCAATAGCGACCTTGCAACTACGAGCAGTACTACACCTTGATACCTGCACGATGTCATGAAGGCCATCATTCCAGCAGAAGGGTGATAAATATTATCATAATAACAATGCATATAATCATATATAAATGCACAAATACCGAATACATATATTCCATAATTTCTCACCACAATACATTATAAACGTCATATATGTCACAATATACGTTTATACAATTAAGCACATTCACCAATTCACATAAACACTCACACAACATGTTTATTTCACCAATTCACATAAACCTCTATATTCATGTTTATTCCACCAATGCATCATATAAAGATGATAATGAAACTCATAGAGACCGAATTATGACTCTATGCGAATGCAAATGTGGTACCGACTCATTCAGCAGGTTCAATTGAAGAACCAAAAGGAACCATCGCTCGTTACTGAAGTAACTCCCCGTCGGGCCTACGATGTTCACCCATCGCTCATACCCCACATGGGGACACGATGTTTCAGGATTTCTCACACCACACAAGGGCACACAATCGTTTTGCAGATCCTCCACGGGATCAAGAATAAACCATCTCTCACACCCCACAAGGGCACACGAGGTTTCTGCAGATCCTCGACGTGATCAAGAAGAAACCATCGCTCACACCCCACAAGGGCACACGAGGTTTCTGCAGATCCTCCACGGGATCAAGAATAAACCATCGCTCACACCCCACAAGGGCACACGAGGTTTCTGCAGATCCTCCACGGGATCAAGACACAAGAATGCAATCATGATGCTTCACATGAAAAACGACTCCACACACTCTTGAAATGCATACATATTCACAAATATATACAATTACGCATTACACCTCACACAAGTACATACAATTATACACATAATTGCCAAACGGCCACATCTCACACTTTCATACAACAATCACATACACATACCATATGACTCATATAAACTCATCAACTCTCACGAATCCTCATTTGGATTATGGGTACGTCGCTTGCACCCCACCTGGAACAACATCACAGTTATTCTACCCCGGTGATTACTACACTAGGAACGACACCTTGTCATTCTACCCCAGTGAGTAAGAATCTCGCACGTTTACATATTCTCAACATCATTATCATATTACCAAGCAATGCACATATATCATACATATATTACCATGCATTCTTCACACCTTATCACATAAAATCAATATACAAACACAAGGTCGTGCCAACTGCAACGAACTCAATCACATACATCATGAATTCAAACAATGCATATAATTGCCAAAAGGCCATACTTCACAATCTAGGATTCACGCCATAAGGATATCCACAACACGTCTCATCACAATAATACACAAATTATTCTCGTTATATAAGGATTAGTATCATTGAACCAAATAATTAACAATTGGGTGGAAAACACAAGAAAACAACATGCTGTCATGCTCGCTACCTTGCTCGCCTAGCGAGCTCCTAGCTAGTGTTCGCTACCTATTCGCCTAGCGAACATGCTCGTGAAGGCAAACAAAAGCCACTGACTTGATTCGCTACCTCACTCGCTCAGCGAAGGCCTAGCGAATGCTCGCCACCCCCTTCGCTACCAGCGAGGAACACCAAAACCATCCTTACCAAGTCTGGGACCATTCGCTACCGGCTCGCCATAGCGAATGCCCAGCGAATGCTCGCGACCTGCTCGCCTAGCGAACAAGCTAGCGGGGGTCTGCGAACTCATAATTCTCCACTGTCCAAAACTCCGAAACTCATCGAAATCCAACCGATTCAATCCCAACTCGTCTCAATATTCTTAGCCCAACATTCCTCGACTAAACTCTACCACTTTTCCTTATTTTTAACCATTAAAACTCGGTTGCTATCGATTAAACTCATTTATGCCCTAGAATGGAAGATGAGGGAAAACAACCAAACCAATCCAAACAATCCATACATAATCACATACATTGGCAAGATAACAATATTTCACACCCTTACCTCGATTAATCGAAAGCTAGAAGTTGTTCTTGAGCTTTCCAAGCTTTCCCTTCTTTTTTCCTTCAACTTTCTCTTCTTCCTCTATCTTTCTTTCATGTTTTCTATTTTACATTTTCCTCCCACTTTCCCTTATATATCTTTCCCTTCTATTTCTCTCCAATATATTTCTTTTCTCAAAATATTTACCAATTCATTTTCTCATAAAATATCCCATCTCATCCTTAATTAGAGAATATCTAGTAAGTCCACATTATTCTACCAAATAGAATAAATCAGTTAAATCCAATAATTCACTTAAATCATACAAACCAATTAACTAGTACCATTAATCAGTTATTGAAAATTGGGTTGTTACAACTCTCCCCCACATTAGGAATTTTCTTCCTCGAAAATGTTATCCGACTCGAATAACTCTGGATACGACTCTCGCATCCCAAACTCCCAACTACTTCCGCCAAAGGAATCCCTTTACCTCTAAGTTGCTTCTCGTTCACCCACCTGAACTTAGCAATGTCTCCACAGTCGGATTACCTCTCGCACAATCTCAGGTCCGAGTACAACACTCTCGCCGGGCACACATCAACTCAAAGGAGCCTTACACCCTTTACCAAACAAAGCCTCATACGATGTCATTCCGATATTAGAATGATATCGATTGTCGTAGGTAAACTCCATCAACGACGATTACTATCCCACGATCCACCTTGGTCCAATCACACAAGCTTTCCAACAAATTCTCTACATACTGGGTAATCCTCTTTGTCTGTTTATTCCTTCCACGGACGCTAGTCTGAATTCGACTACCACATGGCACCCAAAAGTGCCCACAAACCTTCCTAAAATCTCAATGAAAAACTCAGATTCCCATCTAACAGAATAATTCATCCTTACTGGTAAGTAACGAGTTACTCTTATCAATCCATTCTTAACCATCCAAATCGAATCATATCCCATCAAATTCTTCAGAAAACCCGTCACAAGATCCATGGGGATACTATCCCATGCCACTCAGAAATATTCAACAGTTGTATCAGGTCCAACAGTTTCTGATGTTCACACTTTGACTTTCCACAAGTCTAATCAACATATACAACTTCAACCACTTCTCTCTCCATCCATGGTCACTAAGACGATTTCTCAAATTCGGTCATATCCTCACAGTACCTGGATGTATACCCAATTTATATCAACGTCCTTCTCCCAGGGTACTTTTATCCAACTCCCACTATTGGAAACACAAACTTTATCGTGACACTCATGGTACCATTTCCATCAATCCGAAGATCAGGTCTTCGACTTTTATCCATTAAATTCAAACAATCTATTAACTCAAATGAATTCCGACTCCCTCGGATCTCATCGGGAATACCAATAGTCAGTCTCAACATACAAAGCTCAACTCTATAAGAAGTCTCTTCACATACCAAACTCATATCCCGAATTTGTTTCCTCAATTCTAGTTCAATACCATCATCATCAGTATATACAGAAATTCCCATTTGATACCTCAGCTACCACGTCGGCTCACCCAAATGGTAATTCGACCAAAGCCATATTCTTTCAGAAGTCCCAATTATTTTCTCTGCCTCATATTCAACTTTTCCAATTCAGACGAACACCTTAAGCTCTTAAGGTCAGCAATCATTTCAAATCTCAACTAAACAATTGAGGCCTCCAACCTCCGGCACAGACACACAATAACCAATTTCCAAATTACTTGTCAGATAATTCCCTTATGTACTTTGAGTTGCCTTGAAGCATAGCCAAAACTCGCTGATGTTGTACTTAACATATCTCTCAATCATATCAACCAAACATCACGAAACATAACAAATAGTTCTGTCGGATTTGGCCAACCAATACACGAGTTACTGACAGCTTCTCCAAAAACTCTTTAAACTTCTTCCCAGTGACATATCACTACTCTTTCTCAAACACTGATAACCCAAGTCTCCGATGTCCAACATGATCCTCTATACTCTTCGAATATCCAAATACCCTCGGTTACACAACTATAAACTCACTCAATTAAGTATGGACAATCCCATGTCAAACGGACACTCAATTTGTGAGTTTTGGCGGAAACACAAACCACACTTCCCGTACTTACTACAACATCCAAACGTACTCCATCAAGAAATAACTTAATTCCATGTTACTACTCCACCATCACATAGAGCATTATAGCAACTTCCAATGCTTCTAATCCTGCGTCATTCCGAGTTACGGTTCTCTCATTACGACAAAATACGAAAACAACATTCCCACGCTCAGAAGGCCATTTACACATCTTCAACTCTTGAAATACTTAGAGGCCTAATCATACCAAGATTGTATTCCACCTTTTATTTTCTTTAATAATCACCAGAAATCACCATCCACCCTTTTTATACTCGACCTCATAAACTGTTGTCGTAGCACACACAGACACAAGTCTCAAAATTACTCCATCAATTTAATTCCTTGGCTAACCAATTAGACATATAACATGGAGCTCTCAATATCAGACTAGTTTCCGTAACTAAGTCGATCACAACTCCACTTCACGTCCTGCCTGTGTATCACTACTTTGTCAGGATAACTTCCAGGCAATCACGACTGATCGGTAAACCGCCAAATTTCCACTCTCGTTAATACACAAAACTCCCAAGCAATTGGCCTTACTCCAAACAATTCACTGCTCACGCCATCTAAGCTTGCAAGACACGTCTATCCCATCCAACACAATCCCAACTACTATCAACAAGAGATTAAAGGTGATCAGTTCCTCAATTTTTCAATAAACAACCGAAATCATGATGGGGCATAAACCATCTTTACCAAACTATAGGAGCGTTAAACCACACACTTGCAGCATCCTGGAGAAGCACAACTTCCTCCCCCACTTGGATCATTCCCTCTCCTGCAGACAAGGTTTAGAACAACAAACGCGTATCGACAGTGATTGTACACACATGTCGCATACAAGGGAACAAACAACATTAGACAACTTGGCCGGATGGACCGACCTGCTCTGATACCACTAATGTAACACCCTTCTAAACCCCACGGAAAAATAAGCATAAACATAGTAGAATTAACATGCATTCACAAATGGTGTCACACATATACTTCCAAATTATTAAAAACCATCTGTCATGCTCAATAACACTGAAATAAATAATCATACTTTACAAAATTTCGTTTGCATGTAGCAGCGGATTCATTTACATCACAACTTTTCATAAAAGAAATATTTGCATTTATCGCATAAATCAACATCACTTAGGCACTAAGGCCAACAACACAGAATACATCTGAAACGTAACCCAAACGATCCTAGTGTTACACGACTAGAGCACGACTCGATCCAATACAAATAAATCACTAAACAGCTACACCAATAGCAACCTCGCAACTACGAGCAGTACTACACCTTGATACATGCATGATGTCATGAAGGACATCATTCCAGCAGAAGGGTGAGAAATATTATCATAATAACAATGCATATAATCATATATAAATGCACAAATACCGAATACATATATTCCACAATTTCTCACCACAATACATTATAAACGTCATATATGTCACAATATACGTTTATACAATTAAGCACATTCACCAATTCACATAAACACTCACACAACATGTTTATTTCACCAATTCACATAAACCTCTATATTCATATTTATTCCACCAATGCATCATATAAAGATGATAATGCAACTCATAGAGACCGACTCACGACTCTATGCCGATGCAAATGTGGTACCGACTCATTCAGCAGGTTCAATTGAAGAACCAAAAGGAACCATCGCTCGTTACTGAAGTAACTCCCCGTCGGGCCTATGATGTTCACCCATCGCTCACACCCCACATGGGGACACGATGTTTCAGGATTTCTCACACCCCACAAGGGCACACAATCGTTCTGCAGATCCTCCATGGGATCAAGAATAAACCATCGCTCACACCCCACAAGGGCACACGAGCTTTCTGCAGATCCTCCACGGGATCAAGAATAAACCATCACTCACACCCCACAAGGGAACACGAGGTTTCTGCAGATCCTCCACGGGATCAAGACACAAGAATGCAATTATGATGCTTCACATGCAAAACGACTCCACACACTCTTGAAATGCATACATATTCACAAATACATACAATTACGCGTTACATCTCACACGAGTATGTACAATTATACACATCAATTCCAAACGGCCACATCTCACACTTTCATACAACAATCACATACACATACCATATGAATCATATAAACTCATCAACTCTCACGAATCCTCATTTGGATTATGGGTACATCGCTTGTACCCCACCAGGAACAACATCACAGTTATTCTACCCCGGTGATTACTACACTAGGAACGACACCTTGTCATTCTACCCCAGTGAGTAAGAATCTCGCACGTTTACATATTCTCAACATCATTATCATATTACCAAGCAATGCACATATATCATACATATATTACCATGCATTCTTCACACCTTATCACATAAAATCAATATACAAACACAAGGTCGTGCCAACCGCAACAAACTCAATCACATACATCATGAATTCAAACAATGCATATAATTGCCAAAAGGCCATACTTCACAATCTAGGATTCACGCCATAAGGCTACCCACAACACGTCTCATCACAATAATACACAAACTATTCTCGTTATATAAGGATTAGTATCATTGAACCAAACAATTAATAATTGGGTGGAAAACACAAGAAAACAACATGTTGTCATGCTCGCTACCTTGCTCGCCTAGCGAGTGCTCGCTACCTGTTCGCCTAGCGAACATGCTCGCGAAGGCAAACAAAAGCCACTGACTTGATTCGCTACCTCACTCGCTCACGAAGGCGTAGCGAACGCTCGCCACCCCCTTCGCTACCAGCGAGGAACACCAAAACCATTATGTCCATGTCTGGGACCGTTCGCTACTGGCTCGCCACAGTGAATGCCCAGCGAATGCTCGCGACCTGCTCGCCTAGCGAACAAGCTAGCGAGGGCCTGTGAACTCAGAATTCTCCACTGTCCAAAACTCCGAAACTCATCAAAATCCAACCGATTCAATCCCAACTCGTCTCAATATCCTTAGCCCAACATTCCTCGACTAAACTCTACCACTTTTCCTCATTTTTAACCATTAAAACTCGGTTTCTACCGATTAAACTCATTTATGCCCTAGAATGGAAGATGAGGGAAAACAACCAAACCAATCCAAACAATCCATACATAATCACATACATTGTTAAGATAATAATATTTCACACCCTTACCTCGATTAGACGGAAGCTAGAAGTCGTTCTTGAGCTTTCCAAGCTTTCCCTTCTTTTTTCCTTCGACTTTCTCTTCTTCCTCTATCTTTCTTTCATTTTTTCTATTTTACATTTTCCTCCCACTTTCCCTTATATATCTTTCCCTTCTATTTCTCTCCAATATATTTCTTCTCTCAAAATATTTACCAATTCATTTTCTCATAAAATATCCCATCTCATCCTTAATTAGAGAATATCTAGTAAGTCCATATTATTCTAGCAAATAGAATAAATCAGTTAAATCCAATAATTCACTTAAATCATACAAACCAATTAACTAGTACCATTAATCAGTTATTGAAAATTGGGCTGTTACACGTTTGTCTGCACATAATTTGCATGTTCGATAAGTCTTACAAGTGATGTTTCTACTTGATATTCTTCTGCCCCTTTGACAAAATCAAAAAAGAAAGAAGATAGAGGTTAATGTATTGCATATTATAAAAGAGATAAGAAAATTCAAGCCATTTTCTATAGGTTAGTTATCAACACACATTCACATATAATGCAGTTAATGAAAGCTTATAAATGGATAAATAGAAAGACACTCAAAATAACATAAATATGCACTATTTCATAACAAACAGTAATTATGTCTTCATAAATCAAGTAAGTACAAGAAGAATTCTACAATAGAGGTTAATGAACATAAGATGAAATGAGATGCACAATGAAATGTTCAAGACATCCTCAAGGTCTCTTCCCCCTAAAGTGATGGCTTCGTCCTCAAAAGGGATATTCTGGAAGTGGAGGTAGTTGCACATCAGCCCATTCAGTATACTCCAAAACAGCTCGATTGAGAGTGTTGAAGTTGTTAGTAAGAGCCCGATGTTGGCCTGCTGTAGTTTCAACTATGCCATCTATCCTACCCATCACAACTGATGTAAAGGACTTGAAGTTTTCTGTGTGAGTTTGAAATTGGTTCTGTAATTACGAGAACCGCTCATCTTGGGCAGACATGAAGGTACGTTGTTCAAGCTGCATACTCTTCATCATATTGAGGAGTTCATCGATGTTTTGTTGTGGATGCGGAGGAGATGGGGGAACATAAATCCATTTTGGGGTGTCTTGATGATCCCAATTCGACATTTAAGGCATGTAATTGTCACCCAATGATGTCCAGCCAGTGTGTTGCCAGGCACCCCACCCTTGGTTACCATCATGCACCAAAATCAGTCCATGCAAAAGTTAGGGATCGAAAACAAAATCAAAAGTGGTCCTCAAAACCCTCGACAAAAATAAAATAAGATTCAGTGGCCATCCAAATCAAGGGGTTACTGACATCCATCAAAAACAAATAAGGTGACTGCCATTTCAAGCATACCTTGAACCATCAAGCTTACACCGTCAAGCAGGTGCAAAATTAACTGAACATAGGTATAGAGATCATCGAGAAGAAGGGGTGGGTACAAATCAAGTTTGAGCCTGATATCCTTTGTTTTATAACCGTGAACAGGACCACGTTACAACCCTCGAAAGACCTAATTGAGGCGAGGTTTATTCTGAAAGCATATTATTGCAAGATTGCGTAAACTGACTCCTCACATATTTGCTGATCATCAACATTGGTGTCAATATCCTTGCTATATCTTTCACACCAATCAAGTTAGCACAACGTTTGGACTAACGACCCATTCGTCTCACTATCACAACACTTAATAAATGATATTTCTTTCAAAAATGCATAAATATCACATTTAAACTACCATTCATGAACAAAGGATTTTAATTATAAGTCAGTAGTTGGCATCGAGGAAATTCCAATAGAGGGCAATCAAACAGGACTTGATCATTCAACCATTTGGATCAGGATTGATTATACCATATAGCCTTATGGATCTGGGGAACCATCATCCCACGAATATGGAATCAGTCAATTTAAGGCAAATCCCCAAGCCTTGGTTGAGTATGGGGCAAGTCATTCAAGAATCGGTTGATCATAAGTGAATCATCTTGAGACTCCACCAATCAGGAGAAGGCCACCCAGAGTTTCTTTGACTTGAGGATAGATCCCTCCAATATTCCATCAGGATGAGTTAAGTCGCTTTAACACTCACTTAGGGGCAAGCTACTCCAAGAGTATATTAAAGTCAACTACCACAAGAGTCGGTTAAACAATGATGAATCCTTTCATGGTACAAACTCTGGGGCAAGCCATCTCGAGGTCGTCTCATGGCAAGTTACTCAAGCAAGTTCATCCTCATCAGTAACTGTTGAGTTCAAAACGAGTGTCGGGGAATCGTACCATCACCTCACCCAAATAACCTTAACCTTCCGAAAAGGTCTTGCTGTCATTGAATTCTTCATCCCATAGCCTAAACCTGCTACCGGTCAAAGCTGCGTAACCGAAATCACTACCAAAGTCCAGTTCTCGTCTGGCAAACTTTTTTAACCAGTTCTCGCCTGGTCACCCATTCTTTGGCTAACTGTTTAACCAGTTCTTGTCTGGTAAACCTCATTTCAAAATCCAGCTCTCATCTGGAAAACCGCAAATTCAGTTCCCGTCTGACACCAAAACCAGAAGTCAGTTCTAGTCTGACAACTTAACCTTTCGCCACCAGTTCTTGTCTGGTAGCCTACCCTTCGAATACCAGTTCTTGTTTGGTACTTCCCACCCAAAGTCCAATCTGCATTGGCAACTACCTAAAGTCTTCCACGTTGGCACCTGCATTTCCAAACACCTATCCGCAATCATACACATCATGTGCATCATACGCATCGCATTCGACTTCATAATCATCTTGCATCATATGCATACCCAACATCATATCATATCTCCCCATCTCTTGCATCTCCACATGTTAGAATTTGCATTTCCATTTATTATTGAACATTATCATCATCAAGAATTCACATATGCGAGCTCAGGTCCAAGATTAATCTCAAAGATTTCCAAGGTCATCAGCCCAGTCAAAGGCATCTCTTGCAAGACCATGGGTTTCAACCACGAGAGTCAGAGGATATCAAGATCATCATAAGCCCAGTCAGGGACATGTCATTCAAGACCGTGGGTGTTCCCCACGAAGTTGTGTAACTTTTTGTTGAGCAAATTCAATAGCTTCAAAGTAACCATCAGCCCAGTCAGGGGCACTACCTGCAAAACCAAGGTTTCCCCCACGAAATTCAAGAATATCAAAGCAAGATTCAGCCCAGACAGGGGCTCCTTTTCAAAACCATGGGTATTTCCCACGACGTATTGTGACCTCGTGGTCAATCAGATCTTTAAAACAACATTTAGCCCAGACAGGGGCATCTTCAGCAAAGCCGTGAGCGTTCCTCACGAAGTTGTTCGACCTTTTTGTTAACCAAGACAAAACTTCAACGACAAATTCAGCCCAGTCAAGGGCATATCATTTAAGTCAGCGGGTGTTCCCCGTTGACCTATCTTGATCCAGTCTTCCTCATGGGCGATCCCCAGTGCTTTGTCTCCAACAGACTTGACCCTTCAACGATAAGTGGCAATCTCCTCAGAGAAGCTTATCCTTCATCAACGATAAGTGGCAATCTCTTGGGAGAATCTTATCCCGTCTTCAGCGATAAGTGGCAATCTCTTCAGAGAAGCTTATCCTTCATCAACGATAAGTGGAAATCTCTTGGGAAAAGCTTATCCGTTTTCAGCGCTCAAGAGTTCAAGAAGTCAGGGGCGTTCCTCATGAAGGCTTGTTGTCTTTTTGGTGTCAAGTTTTCTCTACTATCCAGTATTTTACTTCTCAAACTCTTTTTCTTCTTTTTCTGACAAATTCAGGGTCTTTTATATCTTATCATCTTCTACCTCGAAAGAATAAATATCATCGCATTTCGTCTTACTCGGTTTAAGCTAATTAGATAGGGGCATCTGTCATACCCTAAATTTGTCCTCCTCTCTTGTAAATATTTTCACATTTTCTATTTTTGCATTTTCACTTAATTTCATGCCGTTTAGACACGTGTCCACCCCCGATTGGGCATTTTTCAAATCTCGACTTTTTTTGCCCAATAAGAGTGTAACACGTGGCCTAAAGGTATTTTTGTAAAATGATAATCCTATTTAATTTCCCTTTTTCCTTGCAAAATATTAATTTTCTGTATATATTTTTGTTTTAGCATTTATCTAATTTAATTAGGTTTAGAATATTGTTTTTTATTAGAATTTTAGAATAGGTTTTTAAAATAGGAATTGAATTAGTATTAGAGTTAATTATTTAGTTTATTGTAGTTTTTTTTTATCTATTTATTAAAATTAGCTTAGAATTTAAATTTTGATTTTTTAGGGTTTAATACTGTTTTAGAAATAAATATTAATTTTATTAGGATTTTTAGAATTAGATTATTATTGTTAGAGTTTTAAATAGGTTAGAATAGTTATTTTCTAGAAATAGTCTTTAGTTTTAGTTTTTTATTTTATTTAATTTAAAAATAGAATTAGATTTTTAAAATTAGTTTTTTATATTGATTAATTAGAGTTTAAAAAGATTTGATTAGTTTTTTTTATTAATTAGGCTAGAGAATTAATTAAAAATTAGTTTTAGAATTATTTAATTTTATGTTAGAGTAGAATTTTATTTTTAGAGTTAATTATGATTAGATTAGTGATTAGTTAGATCATTATAATATTTTTATTAGTTAGAGTTATTAGACTTATTAATTCATCATTAGCACAAAAATTAATTGGAAACAAATCAGAACAAACATGCCACGTGTCAGTTTGGGACTATATAGTCCACTATTCATCATCTCTTTTTTTCTCTCCCTCTGAAACCTCCATCCATCATCAACTCAACAACATCTTCACCATCACTCAAACTCCTTGAAACTTCCAATCCACCATCCTACAACCCATTCTCGCTTCACCCTCAACCGTCTTCTCCGACCGCCATTAAAGCTCCTTCAGAAACCCATAAACTCAACACCACCCAGAAATCGAACGAACTCATTTGTAACCCCTCATCATCATGATACCACCACCAACAACAAGACGAAACACTCACCGACGGAAACCCATTTTGAAACCTTGGAACAACCTACCGACATCTCCTTCTCCGCAAACTCCACTTCGAATCCTCAAACCCCAACCAACGTTAAACTCATCATCTTCATCAACCTTCTTCCACTTCTTCAACCTAACATCATTCTCAAACAACCACTGCAAACACATCCCAAAAAACGTCTACAAACCTCACATACATAAATCAACAGCAACCTTTATTATGTTTACAACTTTCCCACTCACGTCCATTCTCCTTCTCTATTTCTCTCCGCCGACGTCGTTTCCGCAACAACAATTTGAAACCACTGTGAAACGTCATCACCATCGTTAACCCATTTCCTCTAACCTTCCAACCGTATACAAATCTCCAACCCCAATAGACCAAATCAAAACCGATACCCTTCATCTTCCATTATCAATCGCAAAACACCTCCATTTTCTTCTACCAACTCACTTCCGAAACAGACAAACATGGAAAAACCATTTCTCTTTTCTTTGAACCCTCTTACCCATTTTCAAAACCTCTGCAAAACCAACTGCCAGAACTCACATGAACATCATCCTAAGCTCACACAAAATGAGCTCCGACAGTTGCCAAGCTACTCGGTCCGCCAACACATCATTCACTATCATATAATACCAACAATAACCTACTCTTTTATTCAACATCACGCTCACTTCACCATTGTTTTTCAGCGAGATGCCACCAATATTCAACAACCAACCACAGCCTTTTTGCTGATAACAACCGTGTAAACTTCACAAATCCAACGCCATCGAAATAAACTAACCTCCACACAAATACCTTCACACATCGACAAACAAATGGTTCCCATCGAGTACGATGGATGCGAGTGTAGCACCCGAAAATTTTCCTTTCCGTTTTGGCATCGTCTGGTTTTTGCTTCTTCGCATTTTCACATTTATGCATTTGCATAGCATTCGTTCTTGAGACAGGGGATCAAGTTTTTCCCGTGGCTCAGTTTTCATCTCAGTGCATGAACCGGAACAACGAGCATTAGAGGCTCTGACATTTATTTTGCCCAGCGGTCGAGCGGCCGATTTTATTTTATTTTTCAGGATATTTTCAGCTCAGAAAGCTGTATTCAGGCTGTCACAAGCATTTTCATGGCTGTGATATTCAAAAGCAAGTTTCAGAAGTTGAACAGAGCTCAAAACAGTTGGAAACAGACAAACGGGCAGATTTCCCTCCAAAAGGCGCCAAAATTCAAATTTTCTTGGTGTTAATAGGTTAACCTATATGGTTAATCGATTAACCAAGGCAAAATTAGGGCAAATTGAGATTTTTTAAAGGTATTAACCAATTAATCTATATGGTTAATTGATTAACTAGTGAAGATTTTGCCTCTGCACGTGAATTTTCAATTCAAACCACTTTGGGGTCCAATTTTGGTCATGTGCAAACTTGATTTTCACTTTGGGAAGGATCTAGAACCTATTTGAAGTTTGGTTAATCTCATTTTCCCTCCAAATGCCCATTCCTCATTCCAAACCAAATTTTCCAAACCATATTCCATACCTTTCATTTGGATCCAAGCCTAAGTGATATTTAAGTGATCCACTCCAAACCTCACACATCTAATCACTCATAATTCACTCATTTTCAGAATTGATCTCAATTCTCTCTCAATTTTCCAATCTCCAAAACCCTCACTAAAGCTCTTCTCATTGAGATCATTGATTCTTCATTGGAATCCTTGATTTCTAAGAGCTAAACCTTCATAAATTCTCTCCATTGAATCAATTTCTTCATCCAATTTTCGTGCAAAATTGGATCTGAACTTGCAAATGATCTTGGAAGTGATTATTTGGCTTGATTTGGTTTAATCTTGAAGGATCTTCATTGCTACTACAAGAATTGGTGTGGATCTTGAAGTATTCTGGACTTTTAGCATTGGATCAATTTAATTACAGTTGAATCAACATTAACCGGAGCAAATCTCCGCTCCGAAGGTTGGATCCGAATTTGTTTTTAGCTTATTTGCATAATCATGTGAATTTTTATCTTTGATTGAATTTTGGTTAATTTGATCCGTTTGATCCATGATTTGGTTGTGTTAATCTGTTTACATGCTGTTTGGATCATGATTTGCTGGTTTAATTTCGTGATTAAGTGATTATGCGATCATCTGGTTGATCAGATAACTGTGTCGCAACTGCGAAAAACACCCGGCAGAAAACAGAAGAGTCACCACCTTCCGTTATTTATCCCAAAGAGAGGGAAAGGAAATGATCGGAAAAACCTGACGAAAAAGGGAAAAGACAAGGTCATCGCAACCAAGTCTGGATTCGGAGTCGGTTACGCAAGGGGAAGGTATTAACACCCCTCACGTCCGTCGTACTCGATGGGATACACGCATTGTTGTCTATCTAAAAGGGTGATCATCTATATAGCTAAAGGTCAAGGGACAAAAGAAAAATAAAGGAGACTCGGCAGAGCATCGCAGCTCTGTGCCTACGTATTCCCTCGTGCAATGGAAAAGTCAGAGTCAACGTAGCTCGGCAAACTACGGGTGATGGGGGAAGGTTGTTCGCCAAGACATCGCGTCTTGTGCCTACGTACTTTCATCTGGTATGAAAGATCAGAGCAAACATAGTTCGGGCTAAAAAAGAACACCGGTTGGTTCAAAAGTTTTTAGGCCCGAGTAGGGTTAACATGTAGTTATAGCAGTTGGTGTATGCCGCTCGACCATTGGAGACTTAGGCATTACGGTTTGTGGTAGAACTAAAGGTTAACAACACTCTTTTATCTGAAAAGATTTTCCTTGATTAAGATCCCAAAGGATGAAAAAGGTTTGAAGTGTTTTTGTGAGAAGAAGTGTTTTGAGTTTGATTTGTTCATAATGTATGTTGTACTAAAGTCTAAAACCTAGGAGCGAATGCGTCGCATATCGTCCTAAGGACGTATACTAAACACTTTAGGCAATTGAGAGGTGGCCCCCCAATAACCATTTCCCAAGTATAAGGCTCATGGCACAACATCCATTATCTTTATTAAGTATGTTAAGATTGTATGAAGATGAGAAGAGAAAGGACGCACTAAAGGGAGACTAACTCACCTAAAAGTTGTCATGCAAAGTGGACTTAGAGTTTGGATACAAAAGGGAACTACCTAATGTTATCATGCATGGTTTGAACTTAAATTCTATTATAACCTTAAGAGGTTATAGAATTTATGGGGAGCATGGCAAAGCAAAGAAGAAGAAGAAGATAGAACATGAAAATGCAAGTATGCAAACATAGAATGCACAAATAGGATGAAAATGAGGGAGGAAATATGTGTGAGGCAGTAGCCTCCACAAGCTCATCTCAACCTCAATCATGCATATGAGAATGCAAAAGAAGAAGAGAGAAAGAAATGCACAAGAGGAAATCACACAAAAGGATGCAAACAAGTCACATATGGAAACCTTAAATGGAAGCATCAAAAGAAACACACAAATGAACAAGCAAAACACAATATCATGACCTAAAATTGAGCAACCAGAAACCTTAACATGTTAGCAACATGAATCAAAAGGAATTAAAGGCTCCAAGGATCCATCAAAGTCATACCCAAGGCAAACTAGGTCAATGTGTATGTAAGAACCTCCCTTTGGGGTAACTTGACTTGCAAGTTACCTCAAAATTAGGAAAATGACTAAAAAATAACCAAATACAATGCACAAAGTCCATAAACATGTTGGCAAACAGAGGCCAAGAAATCATAATTAAAATCAATTCACAACACCACCAAAGAAGTTAATTCACAAGGGTGTCCCATTGTGAATGAGGATTGTCGAGGGTCAAATGGAATGCAACAAAAGTCAACCCAATAATCAACCAAACAGGGGAAAAATGGTCCTCAAAAATTCATCAACTCATCATGGATATGAGGATGAATTTTTAGTCATTGGATCAAAAGGAAAAGGGAGAAACAAATCAAGAACAAACACATGTCAAGAAACAATCCAAACAAAATACCTCCAATTAATAATTCCTTTTTTAAAAGAAAAATAATCCAAAAAAATAAAATAAAAATTCTAAAAATAAAAGGACATTTCAAATTTCCTAGAAAATGTTTTTGGAGAATTTTATTAATTGGAGAACTATTTTATTTTGAATTAAATCTAAACAGTCACAAAAATAAAAAGAAAAGAAAATACAAAGAAAAAATAAAAAAAAGTGGTGTGAATAGCAGCTAAAACAAGTGTGAAAAATGGGCTCAGGCGTGCAGGGGGTTCCAAAAGCAATTTGAGCCCAGATTCAAATAAAAACAATCAACCAGCGAGGCTGGATGTCAGCCCTCCAAAACACACACCAGTCAATCATCTCATGGTCCAAATAATGCCACGCGTGCAGTCAACTTTAAAAAATAAAATGCAATTAAATCACAACCATTCATCTCAAAGCAGTCAAACAATCAAACAGATGGGACACAAACCACTGAAACGCATCATTTCAATAAAGTGGATGCCAACATGATCTTGACCACACATCAGGAATACCAGTCTAAAATCCAAAGGCCCACACGCTGCCACACAATAAATGAAATCTCAGCACAAAATGAGATTAAATAAGGACCATCAGATTGGGTCTCAGTCAATAAAACAAACAAGGATCCAAAGGCTACAAGCAAGCCACGTCTCGTCTTCTACATTCAAACATGAAAAACAAAAGAAAAACACAGACGGTGGCCGGATTCCCTCCGGTCACCTCCTCCGGCGTGAATAAAACTCAGGTGAACATCCACTTCACCAAAACATGCAAACAAATAGTCTAAAATCATCTACAAGTTACGTAGATCTCAAATCCACAATCATTTAGGCTTAAAAGCTCAAGAATAAACCAAATCGAAGCCAACAAGTTTTGAACACTTAACATCAATCTTCACAAACAACCATCAATTTATACCAGAAATCATCTACACTACTCATAGGTCACAAATTCATGAAAATGGCGTGTAAACATGGCATAAATAGAGAGTAATTTGGATTGAAAGAATACCTAGTGGAGAGCTTCCACTAAGCCTTGTTCTTTGATGAAGCTTAGAGAAAACCACCCAGAATCATTCCACAAACCTCAAGGAAGCTTCATGCAAACAAGTAGTCTAAAATCATCTACAAGTTACGTAGATCTCAAATCCACAATCATTTAGGCTTAAAAGCTCAAGAATAAACCAAATCGAAGCCAACAAGTTTTGAACACTTAACATCAATCTTCACAACACAACCATCAATTTATACCAGAAATCATCTACACTACTCATAGGTTACAAATACATGAAAATGGCGTGTAGACATGGCATAAATAGAGAGTAATTTGGATTGAAAGAATACCTAGTGGAAAGCTTCCACTAAGCCTTGTTCTTTGATGAAGCTTAGAGAAAACCACCCAGAATCATTCCACAAACCTCAAGGAAGCTTCATGCAAACAAGTAGTCTAAAATCATCTACAAGTTACGTAGATATCAAATCCACAATCATTTAGGCTTAAAGGCTCAAGAATAAACCAAATCGAAGCCAACAAGTTTTGAACACTTAACATCAATCTTCACAAACAACCATCAGTTTATACCAGAAATCATCTACACTACTCATAGGTCACAAATACATGAAAATGGCGTGTAAACATGGCATAAATAAAGAGTAATTTGGATTGAAAGAATACCTAGTGGAGAGCTTCCACTAAGCCTTGTTCTTTGATGAAGCTTAGAGAAAACCACCCAGAATCATTCCACTAACCTCAAGGAAGCTTCATGCAAACAAGTAGTCTAAAATCATCTACAAGTTACTTAGATCTCAAATCCACAATCATTTAGGCTTAAAAGCTCAAGAATAAACCAAATCGAAGCCAACAAGTTTTGAACACTTAACATCAATCTTCACAACACAACCATCAATTTATACCAGAAATCATCTACACTACTCATAGGTTACAAATACATGAAAATGGCGTGTATACATGGCATAAATAGAGAGTAATTTGGATTGAAAGAATACCTAGTGGAAAGCTTCCACTAAGCCTTGTTCTTTGATGAAGCTTAGAGAAAACCACCCAGAATCATTCCACAAACCTCAAGGAAGCTTCATGCAAACAAGTAGTCTAAAATCATCTACAAGTTACGTAGATATCAAATCCATAATCATTTAGGCTTAAAGGCTCAAGAATAAACCAAATCGAAGCCAACAAGTTTTGAACACTTAACATCAATCTTCACAAACAACCATCAGTTTATACCAGAAATCATCTACACTACTCATAGGTCACAAATACATGAAAATGGCGTGTAAACATGGCATAAATAAAGAGTAATTTGGATTGAAAGAATACCTAGTGGAGAGCTTCCACTAAGCCTTGTTCTTTGATGAAGCTTAGAGAAAACCACCCAGAATCATTCCACTAACCTCAAGGAAGCTTCATGCAAACAAGTAGTCTAAAATCATCTACAAGTTACGTAGATCTCAAATCCACAATCATTTAGGCTTAAAAGCTCAAGAATAAACCAAATCGAAGCCAACAAGTTTTGAACACTTAACATCAATCTTCACAAACAACCATCAATTTATACCAGAAATCATCTACACTACTCATATGTCATAAATACATGAAAATGGCGTGTAAACATGGCATAAATAGAGAGTAATTTGGATTGAAAGAATACCTAGTGGAAAGCTTCCACTAAGCCTTATTCTTTGATGAAGCTAAGAGAAAACCACCCAGAATCGTTCCACAAACCTCAAGGAAGCTTTAGATGAGCTTAATTCCTCTTGAAGTTGGTTAAATTTGGAAATTCGTGTTTCACTTCTTCTTCACTTTATCCAACTGTGTTCTTGGCCAATTTCACACCAAAATCAACTATGATGGTTTGTGAACAATGTTGAGATTATATGTGTTGGATTTAGATGCCAAGGAAGCCCAATTACATGCTGCTTAAGCCCAATTGAAATCCAAATTTTCCTTCATGAAAACTTCCAAATGTGCACGAAAATGCCTTTTTCAAGGTTGTAAATTTGGTTCAGTTAGCTTGCACATGGGATGAATTGATCCAAAGGCTGAAAATGGCTCCTCAATTTGATCTTATGGCAAGATTTGCATTTGTTACTTCATGGTGAAGCAAGCATGAAAATGGCATACCAAAGCTCATCGAATTCAAATTCTAAAAATTCCATTGTTCTTAGAATGATTTTGGCACTCAAAATATGTATCAACTTGGTACAAAATGATCCAAAATGCATTTAATTTGATTTTCTCCTTTTAAGGCTTTTTCCATGGAAGTTTCTTCACGAATTCTTCAATCCAAGCTTCAAACATGACATGAGATGGTTTGATGATGAAAATTACCCCATTTGGAGCAACTTTGATGTTGGAAAGATTTTCATTTGAAGTGTGTAAGGTTGTGAAATGGACCTATAATGAAAATGACCTGTAATCTTACTTTCCCAGAATACCCCTTCCTTGCAAGCTTCATAACTTGAGTTCTACAAATTAGATGAAGGACTTCTAGTACTCTTTGGAAAGCTAAGATTGTGAGGAACAAATTTCATGTTTGGGTCAGAGTGAGGAGAAACATCCTTCTAGGTCAAATATGGCTTGGAAGTTGGTTGACTTTTGTTGACCAAAATCACATTCATCTGAGGACCTGTAACTTGTCAGCATCATAACTTGAGTTCTAGAAATCAGATGAAAGACTTCTAGTACTCAAAAGAAAGCCAGAAACATGCTTTACAAGTTTCATGTTAGGGTCAAGATGAGATGAGACTTGTATCTTGAGATAGGTGGTCTTGAAGTTAGGCACTACATAGGGGATTTTACACTGAGAACCCTAATTTTGCAACTTCTCACACTCTTGATTCTTCTTGATTTGATCTTGAAATGATATATTAGGCATCTCAACACAACATTCCATGATCAAAAAGACTTCGAGTTGAGTTTTAATCTCCTTTAATTTCACAATTGACTGAGGGTTGACCAGATGAAAACCCTAGATGCACCACTCTTGACTGTGACTTCTTCCACATGACACAACAACTTGAACAAACTCCAACATGGATCCCAAAGCACTCAATGAGCTTTCTAAACATCCCCATATCGATAATCATGAATTCACAATACTCTGATGATCTTCAATTGGCCTCTAAGTTAGGAGCTGATCCACATACACCCATCAATTCTCTCAAAGAACACTGACCACCTCTTGGTGACTTGATGACTATTCAATGCTTGAGTAAAACCCCTTGCTCAGGCTCAACACTCTAGGTATCCTCGTCTTTCTATGCACAACCTCTTGATCCCCTGCTCAATGAAAAAATGCTATGCAATGAAAATGTTAGAAGAAAATGAAATGAAACATAAACCAAGTTAAGAAAAGGTTGGTCAAATTTTGGGGTCCAACAGCTGCCCCTATTCAAGCGACTTAGACCTGAATGAGTGAAAAGCGAACGGCTTTCATGCCATCAAGGTAAAAGGCGGTTGAATACCAAAGAACTCGGAAATTTGCCAACTGCAGAAAATAAGACTGTAAACAACAACTCCGGAGACAACTGTTCTGACTACAAACGTACTCCGCTGGGGAAGAGAGAAACTTAACCAAGCAACTCTAGCAGGGAGAAAGGAGAAACTTAACCAAGTAACTCTGCTTAGGGGAACATAATAAGATAAACTCATCCATCAAGATTGTGCCATGGTCTGAATAACATACAGGTTAAAGGGGAACCTTTCAAATTTCCAAAATCTGGATATTCAACGAACGAAATGAGTCAATAAAATTTTCCAGAGTCTGAACACTCAATGTAGAGACCGGAGCCTAGATGCTCAATGTAAAATTCACCGGAGCCTGAATGCTCAACGTAAAATCCGGAGCCTGAATGCTCAATGTAGGTTGACCGGAGCCTGGATACTCAACGGACAAAGGAGTTATCACAACATGGAAATTGACCGGAGCTTGGATACTCGAGGAACAAAAGATATACCATTTGCAAATTCAACGGAGTCTGGATACTCAACAGAGAAGCCGGAGCCTGGATGCTCAACGAAGATTGACCGGAGCTTGGGTCCTCAACGTAAAAGCCGGAGCTTGAATGCTCAACATAGGTTGACCGGAGCTTGGATACTCAACGGACAAAGGAGTTATCACAACATGGAAATTGACCGGAGCTTGGATACTCGATGTACAAAAAAATATACCATTTGCAAATTCAACGGAGTCTCGATACTCAATGGAGAGGCCGGAGCCTGGATGCTCAACGAAGATTGACCAGAGCCTGGATACTCAACAGACCAAGAAGTACACCATAAATTGGAATTTTATCGGCGCCTGGATACTCAACGAAATTGGAATCACAAAAAAATTTCCGAAGTCTGGATACTCAACGCACAAGAGAAATTACCACATACTGGAAATTGGTCGGAGTCTGGATACTCAATGTAATAAATCAGAGCCTAAATGCTCAACGAAATAAACCGGAGCCTGGATACTCAACGGACGAAGAAACACTCACTAGGGTCTGGATACTGCTGGAGTTTTAAGAATACTGTTTCAAGTTGCCGGAGTCTGGATACTCAACGAACAAAATGGGTCACATCAAAAACTGCCATGGTCTGGATACCATACAGGGCTAAGGAGTACATCACACATAGGAAATTTGTCGGAGTCTGAACACACAACGACATTGACCGGAGTCTGGATACTCAACGAACGAAGGGGAAGTATCACAAATATACCCATCAGAATATGAACATCACACTGTATTCACCAGAGGCTAGATACTCGGCGGAAAAAGCACAATAATATCAATCACCGTGGTCTGGATACCACAACCATCTTTACCAGAGTCTGGGTACTCGATGGAAAAAGGAAAATCCTGTCAATTGGGAAGGGACCGGAGTCTGGATACTCGACAGACCAAAGAATTCATCATAAATACTTATCATGACTCGCCGAGATCCGAAGACACTGCTGGGGAATAACATGAGCCGAGGTCTAGATACCTCGCGGGCTATCGGAAATTTCCATGGTCTGGATACCAAGGGAAAAGATCAAACCTCCGAAGATACACCTGAAACAAAGAGGTAACAACTTGGCTTATGTTTCACATGCACATGTTTGAAAATGGCGTAATGCTCCATACGAAATGGAAATGCTACGCATTTGGGTAGATGTTATGCACGCATGCAGATGCAATGGAATTGAATCAGCAAAATAAATGCTAGAGATACGGAAATCTCCCTGCCGGGGGAACAACCTACTCATGCCAATAACAATTGGACTTATGCCGAGAGACAGGCCCTTGCTGGCCTCCTACAAAGAAAATACCGAGGTAACAACATTCCTCCATCCTGCTGGGGAAATGAGAACAAATCTGCTGGGGAAACCACCCTCTTCCCACTTGCTGGGGATTGCTCCGCTGGGGAACGAAGCTACCCAGGCTGTAGATTACTCAGTGGGAAGAAAATCCAATCAAAACTCACTAGGGAGTGTATCCGGACATGCGCTCTGCGGGGAGTGAATGTGCACCAACTGCTAAAGGAGAGCGTACACGCTACCTGCTCGCTCAAACTGCATACAATCTCCACTGGGGATAGAGATGCAAACTTTACTTACTGGGGAAACAAACTCCGGATGGAGATAAAATGAATTTCATCCACACCTCTTTGCCCTAAGGGTAACGACCCTACAAAACTGAACAAATAGACAAGATACCCAACGCAAACGAAACTATCTCAATCATCATTTGTGACATTATTCAATTAATTCAAAGTTTTAACAAAACGTTGGGCGTTTTTCACAAACAAAACAGTAAAAGTTAAAACAAAACAAATGAGATACTGAATAGTATATGTTTATTGATAAATGGCCTGTAAATAGGCAAAGTTTTACAACAGATGCAACCCCTGAAAAGAGGAAGTTGCGCAAAACAAATACAGATATGCACAGAAATATACAATAGTGTACAGAAATGTCGGCAATGTGGCATAGACAAACACCATGAGCTGATCCCTCTATGACTCACCTGACCCTGATGCTTTCCCGACGCTTCGTCTTTAGAAGAGATTGATTCAGATAAACTGCCCTCAGGTCCTCGCAATCCACTAAGCCAAGAAGTTCCAACGCATACCGCAGCCATTTGCTTTTCAATCCCTAACTTTTTCCTGAACCGCCCTTTCGGGTTTTCGATTCACTGGGATACCCATTTTTGCCAAAGTCGCCTTTTCAGGTTTTCGACTTTGCGGGTTTACATCTTTTCATTTTTATCCCTAATTTTTTCCCGAACCCATTCTCTTTTTATAGTTTGCCGGGATGCCCCATTTTTGCCTAGAATTTCTTTTTTCGTCCAGCGGGTCATTTTTAAGCAAAGTATTTTTTAACTGCAGATGCGTTCACAAGGGATGTAAAATCCTCTCCATCCATGGTGGATAACAACAAGGCTCCTCCGGAGAAGACCTTTCGAACGACATATGGACCTTCATTGTTGGGAGTCCATTTGCCCGTGTGATCCGATTGTGATGGGAGAATCTTTTTCAGCACAAGATTGCCCGTCTGAAAGCTTCAAGGGCGCACCTTCTTGTCGAAAGCTTTCTTCATCCGGCTCTGATACAACCGAACATATGCGATAGACGCTAGCCTCTTCTCATCCATTAGGCTAAGCTAATTCAATCTGTTCTTTATCCATTCTGCCTCATCGAGCTTGACGTCGACCAGAACTCTTAATGAAGGAATCTCGACCTCCAATGGTAGGACAACTTCCATACCATATACCAGCGAGAAAGGAGTTTCCCCAGTTGATGTGCGTACCGTAGTATGATAACCGTGTAAAGCAAAGGGAAACATCTCATGCCAATCTTTGTAAGTGACAACCATCTTTTGCACTATCTTCTTAATATTCTTGTTGGCCGCTTCAACAATGTCATTCATCTTCGAACGATAGGGCGATGAGTTGTGATGCTCGATTTTGAAATTTTGGCATAATTCCTTCATCATCTTATTGTTCAGATTCGAACCATTGTCAGTAATGATTCGCTCGGGTATTCCATATCTACAGATGATGTCCTTTTTTATGAACCGGGCTACGACTTGCTTTGTTGCATTGGCGTACGAGGCTGCTTCAACCCATTTGGTGAAGTAATCGATGGCGACTAAGATGAAACGATGACCATTGGATGCGGTTGGCTCAATCTTGCCAATCATGTCAATGCCCCACATCGAGAAAGGCCACGGGGACGCCATAACATTCAACGGGCACGGCGGTACATGAATTTTATCGGCATAAATCTGGCATTTATGGCATTTCTTCACAAATTTGAAACAATCTAACTCCATGGTTAGCCAATAATAACCTGCTCGTAATAGCTCCCGAGACATGGCATGTGTAACACCCCACTTCCCAAGTTAAAATAAAATGTGATTAAGTCAAATAATTATCAGAGTTTCCATTCCAAAAGTGGGATATTACATTCACAAATTCAACAAAACACTTCTTTATATGGCTTTCAAAATAAAGCAGCAGAAAAATTATCATTAATATATAATTCACGGCCATCCGCCAAAATACACACAAATCATTCATTATTAAGGTTCACCAAAATACGATACGTCACAGGAATACAACAAATTTGTCATAAAACAAATAAACTCCCAAGTCCCGTGTTACGTATCAGAGCATCCTAGGACTCGACTCGCACACCACTATCCAAGCTAGCTATGCACCTGGGTTATCTGTACTTCCGAAGAAGCACATACCACAACAACAACAGAGGGGTGAGAAAACATGATCAAAATTCTCGGTAATAAAACACATGAATAAAAAGGAAGTAAATCAACAAATCATCACCCCACCAACATCAAACAGGACCTACTGTCCAATCATTAACATAACACATCATAATGCAAGAATGCAACCCAACACATGCATGCGGAACCGACTCATCATCACTGATGGACACCGGGCCATCAACCCTCCATAAGGGAGCACATCATAAACATGATAGATCACTTACGCTCCTCCTGAGACATGATCTATCCCCACAATTCTCCACAAAGGAGTACGGGTGAATCACTTACGCTCCTCCCGAGACATGATTCAACTCCGCAATCACTGATAGACACTGGACCATCAACCCTCCACAATGGAGCACCTCATAAACATCATAAGAGAGTATGGTTGAATCACTTATGCTCCTCCTGAGACATGAATCAACCCTACCAAGACACCATGCTATGCACAAGCCCAAATGCACAACATACAACCATCAAGCACATTAAGTGCATACGATCCTACTGATCACATCACCATATATATATATATATATATATATATATATATATATATATATATATATATATATATATATATATATATATATATATATATATATATATATATATATATATATATATATATATATATATATATATATATATATATATATATATATATATATATATATATATATATATATATATATATATATATATATATATATATATATATATATATATATATATATATATATATATATATATATATATATATATATATATATATATATATATATATATATATATATATATATATATATATATATATATATATATATATATATATATATATATATATATATATATATATATATATATATATATATATATATATATATATATATATATATATATATATATATATATATATATATATATATATATATATATATATATATATATATATATATATATATATATATATATATATATATATATATATATATATATATATATATATATATATATATATATATATATATATATATATATATATATATATATATATATATATATATATATATATATATATATATATATATATATATATATATATATATATATATATATATATATATATATATATATATATATATATATATATATATATATATATATATATATATATATATATATATATATATATATATATATATATATATATATATATATATATATATATATATATATATATATATATATATATATATATATATATATATATATATATACACCAATCGATTATATCAATCAAGTTAAATAATAGGGAAATCACATTCGAACACTGAGTACACGCGATCCTCCCGATCACCTTACTATGCATCATATACATATTACATATATATGTCTTACCCACCATTTAATCATGTCAATTAAATTCAATATTTCATAATTCACCTTTCCACATTAAGTATACTCTCTTTACCCCTAAACAACATCTCTCAACCTATCACAACCCAAGGAATCCTACAAAACTAATCACTAGGAAAAACAACACAAAAATCACATTCTGTCACGCTCGCTGGCTCACTCGCCTAGCGAGGCCTCAACAAACGCTCGCTTCCTCATTCGCCTAGCGAACCTGCTAGCGAATGCAGACAGTGGCTACTGGAAGTGTTCGCTACCCAACTCGCCTAGCGAATTCCTAGCGAAAGCTCGCTACTAGCTCGCTCAGCGAAGGTGTTGGCGAATGTCTGCAATTTCACAAAAATCTCACTGTTCAGAAATTCATTAGAAGCTCAAAAATCGTCTGATTCTCACCACACAAGTCCCAGTAGTCTTAACCTAGTATTCTACGACTAAACCACACTATTTATTCCAAGCCTTACCCGATAAAACACCAACTCTACCGATTAAATCATCTCCGACCTAAACGGTAAACTACCCAGAACACCCAACGAATCCCTACATAATCACATACAAGGCTAGCATAACAGAATTTCACCAATTCCTAACAACATAAACACCATTCATCCATGGAAAGAACAATCAAAACATTACAGCATCTTAATTATGATCGTCAATCCCTATGGGGTTAAAGAATCCCCAATTACCCCATTCATGCAATTACCAATTCTAACCCGTTTCTCCCCCCTTACCTCGACTAGTTGCTTCGATCGATGAAAACTTCCAAGAATCTGATTACTCTCCCTTGTTCTTCTTCCTCTTGTTCTTGTTCTTCTTCCTCACTCTTCTCCCAAATAGACCGTGTTTCTCTTTTCCTTTCTTTCCCAACTCACTAATACCCCCTTAAAACACTTATTCCTCATTTCTTTTAATTCCAATATAATTCCAATAATATTAATAATAATAATAATAATAATAATAATAATAATAATAATAATAATAATACCATTACTATTAATTATCAAATTATTATCATTATTAATTTTATTATACTAATATTAAAGGCCATAGCTTCTTAAATAATCCCTACAAAAGACATGCCGAATTAAAATAACACCAGAAAGATTAAATAATTAAAATGGGTGTTACAACTCTCCCTCACTTTAATTATTTTCGTCCTCGAAAATTACCTAATGGAAATAATTCTGGATACGTTTCCCGCATCCTGCTTTCCAATTCCAGGTCACACTGCCTCCTGCAGCACCTCCCCAAACCACTTTCACCAAAGATATCTCCTTTCCTCGGAGCTGCTTCATCTTACGATCTTTGATCCTCAATGGCATCGTCTCAACAGTAAGGTTCTCCCTGACTTGAACTTCATCCCTTTGAATCACATGATATGGATCCGATACGTATCTTCGAAGTTGCGATACATGGAATACGTCATGCAAATTCGACAGTTCAGGCGGCAACGCCACCCTATAAGCCACAACACCAATTCTCTACAAAATCTGATACGACCCAATAAAATTAGGATCCAAATTCTTAGAATTCAACGCACGACCCACACCAGTCACTGGGTTGACTCTTAGGAAGACATTATCTCCTTCACTGAATTCCAGCTCTTTCCTTCGGTCGTCATGATAGCTCTTTTGCCTACTCTAAGATGCTTTCATTTTCTCACGAATCATCTGAATTGTCTCAGTAGTCTGCTGCATAATCTCTGGTCCCAATACCACATTCTCACCCGTCTCATACCAACACAGAGGAGTTCTGCATCTCCTACCATACAAAGCTTCAAACGGTGCCATTCTGATACTAGAATGGTAACTGTTGTTGTACGTGAATTCAATCAACAGTAAATGAGTATCCCACACGCCACCCTTTTCCAACACACAAGCCCTTGGCAAATCCTCTAGCGATTGAATAGTCCTTTCTGACTGACCATCAGTTTGCGGATGGTAAGTCGAACTCAACTTCAACTTAGTACCCAAAGTTTCTTGCAAACTCTTCCAAAATTCTGAAGTAAACCTCAGATCTTTATCCGACACGATACTCGACGGAACCCCATGAAGCTTCACTATTACCCGAATATAAATCTCCGCTAGCTTCTCCAACGAAAAACTTATATTGATCGGCACAAAATGTGCAGACTTCGTAAGTCGATCCACAACTACCCAAATAGCGTCAAATCCTCTTGCCATATTCGGAAAACCTGTCACAAAATCCATGGTTATACAATCCCATTTCCAAACCGGAACTTCCAACGGTTGCATCATTCCAGAGTGTCTCTGATGTTCCACTTTTGACTTCTGACATACCAAACATGCGTAAACAAATTGAGCTATGTCTCTTTTCATACCAGACCACCAAAATATTTTCCTTAAATCGTGGTACTTCTTCGTAGCTCCCGGATGGATACTCAAACCACTACGATGTCCCTCATTCAAAATTGACTTCTTCAGCTCATCATTATTCGACATACAAATCCTGCCTCTGAACCTCAACACACCTGTGCTATCCAACTTAAAATCATCATCAGAGTCACTTCCTACTCCCGACATCAAATCCACTAACTTCATAGCTAGCCTTTGGTTCTCTCTTATCATATCCAAGAAATCATTGTTTACTTGCAACTTGCCCAACATCACACCACCTACCGTAAACTCATAAACCATGCTCAAATCTTTGAACTACTCAATTAGCTCCATTTATTTTACCATTAAGGCCGATATATGAATTGTTTTCCTGCTCAAGGAATTGGCTGCTACATTCTCCTTTCCTGGATGATAACTCAAACTGAAATCGTAATCCTTCAAGAATTCCAACCATCTTCTCTGTCTCATATTCAGCTCCTTCTGATCAAACAGATATTTCAGACTCTTATGGTCACTGAACACCTCAAATCTCGAACCATACAAGTAGTGCCTCCAGGTCTTTAACACAAAAACTATCGCAGCCAATTCAAGGTCATGAGTAGGGTAATTCCTTTCATGCATCCTCAGTTGCCGCGAAGCATATGCCACCAACTTACCATTCTACATAAGAACCCCGCCTAATCCCATCTTAGACGCATCACAATACACCACAACAGGTTCACTCGGATTTGGAAATATTAACATCGGTGTTGTAGTCAATCTCTTTTTCAGTTCCTCAAAGCTTTCTTCACAAGCAGCATCCCACACAAAAACTTGATCCTTCCTCGTCAACTGGGTCAATGGCAACGCCAAACGGGAAAAACCCTCAATAAACCTTCGGTAATAACCTGCCAAACCCAAAAAGCTTCTAATTTCCGTTGCTGTCTTCGGCGGTTCCCACTGCAACACTGCACTCAATTTCGATGGGTCCACCGCTACACCGTCACCGGATATCACGTTCCCTAAGAAACTCACAGTCTTCATCCAGAATTCACACTTCGATAGTTTAGCAAACAACTTATTATCTTTCAGCACTTGCAATGCAATTCTTAAATGTCCAGCGTGCTCTTCTTCAGACTTAGAATAAATCTGTATATCATCAATAAACACAACAATAAACTGATCCAGATAAGAATGGAATATTCGGTTCATATACTCTATAAACACTCCTGGAGCATTAGACACTCCAAAAGGCATTACAGTATATTCGTAATGTCCATAACGAGTTCTAAACGTTGTTTTCTGAATATCACCTTCTTTCACTCTGATCTGATGGTAACCCGATCTCAAGTCATTTTACTGAACACACGAGCTCCCACCAACTGATCCATCAAATCATCAATCCTTGGAAGAGAATACTTATTCTTAATGGTCACCTTATTCAACTGACGGTAATCGATGCACAAACGCATACTACCATCTTTCTTCTTTACCAACGGCACTGGAGCTCCCCACAGCGACACACTCGGTCTGATAAACTTCCTATCCAACAATTCTCCAATCTGAGATTTCAATTCAGCCAACTCCACTGCCGACATCCTGTACGGCGCCATAGATATAGCTCTCGTACCAGGAATAAGATCAATGCTAAATTCAACTTCTCTTGTCGGAGGCAATTCCATAATATCATCAGGGAACACTTTAGGAAATTCATTCACCACCGCCAACTCGTCTATCGACGCCTTGCTGTCCACAGATAATGATGCAAATAAAGCAAACATTTTAGCTTCGTCCTCTAACAAGGTCCTCAATTCCTTATTAGACAAGGTATCCGCCAACGCTTCCTCTTCGGGAGTAAGGAACAACAACACCTTCCGAAAACAACCGATGTAGATTCGGTTGAACTCCAACCAGTTTATACCCAGAATAACATCCAGCTTACCAAGTGGCAGACAAATCAGATCCACTCCAAAATCTCTGCCGAAAATAGTCAGTGGACACTTCAAACACACCAAAGAAGTAGTCACTGAACCAATAGAGGGAGTTTCAATAGTCAACCGTTGTTCAAGAGTAGACGACACCAATCCTAATCTCTTCACACAATCAACAAAAATGAACGAGTGGGTTTCACCCGTATCAATCATAGCAGTCAAAGAAACATTATTGATAAAACAAGTACCTTTGATAGAACGCTCCTCGCTGGCAGATTGAGTCCCTACCACTGCAAACACTTTACAACTAGCCTGAGGCACCTGAAACTTCTTTGGCTTCTCCCAATGGGTACTGATATGACCTTTCTCACCACAGTTATAACAGGTAGGCATAGCAGTCCTGCAATCCGCCATCACATGGCTTGGCTTACCACACTTGAAACACTTTTTCACCTCATCAGGACAATCATTGGCACGATGCCCCGCACCACCACATTGGAAACACTTCACACCAGTAGACGCTCTCCCTTCTCTGGACTTCTTATCAGCAGCAGCCTTATGTTTTCCCTTATCAGCAGGAACACTATAAGGAGTACCACCAAATCTCTGCTTACCCTTGCGGTCATTCAAAGCCTTATAGTGTGGAATCCTGGCCCGGTTGTCATTGTCATAAATTATACTTCTGCTTACCAGCTCAGGATAATTCCTGATCTTCTAACAAGCGATCCCCATCTTAATCTCCGAACGCAGCCCGTTTTTAAACTTCAAACACTTGGAAGTCATTACCTCTTCAGTATTGTAATGAGGACAATACTGTACCAACCCTTCGAATTTAGCAGCATACTCTGCTACAGTCCGATTACCCTGCTTCAGTTCCAGAAACTCTATCTCTTTAACACTTCGTATATCTTCCGGAAAATACTTTTCCAGATACCCAGTTTGAACCACATCCCAAGTAATTGCAGTTCCTGCAGCCTCCAATCTCTGGCGACTGTTGTCCCACTAAGCCTTAGCTTCACCTTTTAGCATATGAGTACCAAACCTCACTTTTTGCTCATCATTACAACCCATCGTCTTGAAAATCTTCTCAATTGCCTTCAGCCATTTCTGAGCATCTTCAGGATCCAAAATTCCCCCTTCAAACGTCGGTGGCTTGTTACTCTGAAACTGCGCCAAATCTCTGAATTGCGCACCCGTAGCTTGGTTCTGATTAGCAACCACCTGCGCCATTGCTTGCATAGCTGCAGCCAGAGCAACATCATTCCTCCCTACCATACTGCTCAACCATAACAACACTAGGTTAAAAAGGCACACCAACTCTATCCTAAAGACAGACTCAACTACTACACTGGCCGGTAGGACCGACCTACTCTGAAACAAACTTGTAACACCCCACTTCCCAAGTTAAAATAAAATGCGATTAAGTCAAATAATTATCAGAGTTTCCATTCCAAAAGTTGGATATTACATTCACAAATTCAACAAAACACTTCTTTATATGGCTTTCAAAATAAAGCAGCGGAAAAATTATCATTAATATATAATTCACGGCCATCCGCCAAAATACAGACAAATCATTCATCATTAAGGTTCACCAAAATACAATACGTCACAGGAATACAAATTATTTATCATAAAACAAATAAACTCCCAAGTCCTGTGTTACGTATCAGAACATCCTAGGAATCGACTCGCACACCACTATCCAAGCTAGCTATGCACCTGGATTATCTGTACATCCGAAGAAGCACAGACAACAACAACAACAGAGGGGTGAGAAAACATGATCAAAATTATCGGTAATAAAATACATGAATAAAAAGGCAGTAAATCAACATATCATCACCCCACCAACATCAAACAGGACCTACTGTCCAATCATCAACACAACATATCATAATGCAAGAATGCAACCCAACACATGTGTCATACCCCAAATTTTACCCTTAGGTTCCTCGATCTTTTTGCATATCATCTCTAGGTCAATCTTCCTCAAGATTTCTCAGAGGTTTCCCTAAGGAGGGTTAGTTTTTATTTCCGTTAGTTTTGAGCATGGCCATGTGAGAACCGGTTGGAATTTTTTTTGGTATGTTGCATTACAAGTGGTATCCTCACTTTCAAAGGATTTCCCAGGGAATAGTTTGGTCGTATTTGCGAAGTTGGATCGTTAGTTGTCAAGTGGAAGAGTTTGGACTTTTGGTAGTTTGCGAACCATGCACTTTGAAATTTAATTTATGGATGGAGGAATGGAATTAAGAGTTAATTTGAAGATTTTTACAAATGGGTCCACAAGTCCAAATCAGTTGAGGCCATATCCCATGATATTTTGTGATTTGTTTCAAGTTTGATGGGTGAACCATAAACGACATGTTTCTCAAAATTCCATTCCTATTTTGAACCAATTCTTCGAGTGTGGTCAAGCTATGTTAAATTTAGTTCCATAGTGTCAACTAATATACATCTATGAGTTGTTTGTTATGTTTAGGGGGCATTGCTGCAGATCTCTAATATGCGCATGATTTCATTGGTGGTTTTATTATATTTTCTGAAGGGGTTTAATTTGTTGAATTTCAAAATGGAACTCTTACAAGTAGCACAAAGATTTTAGAATTATAAGTGGGGTTTTAAACGCTATCATTTTAATCATTTCATTAAGATGAGGTGGTTTATGTGGACTAGTTTTTATTGGACCCTCTTGCTAAGTATGGTTCCATGGTGCGAGAACTCAATGATTTCCCTGTTTCATGTTTTTTTGCAATGTGGAGTTTTCTTTACTTAGTATCAGCACCCGAGCTTTCACTTGTAACATTACAGCCGCTTGAATGGGTTGAATTATTACTCCATTTTCCCATCTTTAACATAGAATACCAATGTTTGACAGTGGATTTTCATTTAAATATATCACCAATTCCAAGTTGTCATCATTTGAAACCAATTCAAAATCATCATACATCATCTGTATTCATTCACGTTTACGAGATCCTTTAAAATACAATGAATACAAGTTCATTTCAAACCAGTCAAAATTATTGCAAGTGCAAGAATTCAAGGTATATAATGTTTAAATTTGCAAGATAAGATAGAGAAGCAAGCCATCAGATTTTCTTTTGACAGGATTACATTTGCCTTGAATTCACCTGCGTCGTTTGCGAGTTAGCTGCTGCCGAGTGAGCACGTCTTCATGTTTCGAAACCTCTCCAAGAAAACTACATAACGGCCGCCCCAGGCTCGGCCACTTGCTTCTCCAATATACATGCCCTTGGTTTAAACAAGAAAAAACACACACACGGTACAAAAAGGTCTCAATATTAGAAGAAGAATAAGATACGAGAAGAAGAACAGGAAAGGAGTTCGTAGAAATACCAAACTCGTTTAAGCAAGCCACTCCCAGCAGCTTATCTGCAGAGAAAGTTTTCGGAAGGCAATGTACGAAGCACTTTGACACAGAACTTGTTTTTCATGAGGAAGTTACTAACGGTATTGACGGAAGGTAGTAGGACCTCACTAGCTTCAAGAACATCGCATTAAGGCTGTCCCCCTCTCCATTCTTCGGATCACTCCCGCCAGCTTCAATAAAAAGGTTTTGGCTACAGATTTTTCATTTCAGATAGGAATTAATCTAAAAATGGCGTGAGATATTAACCATTTTGGAAAAGTTAGAAGGAATTCTCACCGCTATACATGGGTAATCACCGGTGAACAGTTGGACTTTGAATATAATATTGGCAAGTGTACAGGCTGTTGTAATCCATTTGAGTTGAAGTGTTCTTCCTGACGTCCTCAAAGGCACCTGCTAATTGCCGGTATTAAGTAGTCTAAAAATTATTGATTGCTAAAGCATAACCATAACAAAACCATGGAAATAAAACCATCTCACTCACGCAACGTTGATGATACATGTTGGATTTGAAGGTCGTCTTCACGACGACATAGTAGCCCGCAATGTCGTCGATCATCCAGCCACAAGATGCTGCCGGCATCACCAAGACCTTACAAAACTCAGCATATCATTCACCTACCGGGTAAAGCAAAAGGGAACCGCATACGTCTTTCAGACTTGAAGCTGTTGCGTTTCAACCGGAAACAACTCTGCTCCAAGTAAGCTTGTTTTACCAGTAGTTGAGGTATCTTGGATTTAAGTCATCTTTGTAGTAACAATAGTCTCACCTTGACTGCAAAGAAGAGAAGGATCAGAAATGATGATATTGTGAACAGAAAACAAATCCATCACCACTTTAGTAACACGATCATACAAAATTCCAACAATTTCCAAAAGAGCATAATTGATATTTAATGAGTTTGAAGGAGAAGTCTGATTATGTTTTGAAATAAAAGTCTAACAGACACAATATGTTAAAACAGGAAACAATCATCGTCGACAGCATATTCCACATTCATGGCTTTGTCCAGAACACCATCAAACCTGTTGAAACAATATTAACATACTCCAAACAATTTCAAATAGTTTCCAAAACAGCCTTTTACAAAAATCCCGAAGCATTCAATATGTAAATCAGAAGATTGATTCGCTCAAGCCTATAAAAGACAAGTCAATCTCAGTCTGAAGGGGGAGCAGACTTACGAAACAGTACACAGAGGTCCTTAAACTCACACAAATACGAAAACAGATCCAAAGAAAAAACCCCAGAAATCATAAAGAAAGAAGAGCTTATCTCATTTTCAACCGTAAACCGTCAGGTCACCCTTTCGCCAAGAATCGACGCCGCCTTCAGACGGGAACTACTTTAGACGGCGCGAAAACCCCGATTGAACTCTACGAAAACCATTACGCGGTAAGATGTTAACTTGTTAATGTTGTTAACGTTACTTGTTTGTTTTCAGAAACGAGAAATCAAAGAAGACGAGGAAGCAGAGGGCGAAACCCCAAATGCACAACATACAACCATCAAGCACACTAAGTGCACACAATCCTACTGATCACATCACCATACATCATACACACATATATATACCAATCGATTATATCAATCAAGTTAAATAATAGGGAAATCACATTCGAACACCGAGTACACGCGATCCTCCTGATCACCTCACTATGCATCATATACATATTACATATATATGTCTTTCCCACCATTTAATCATGTTAATTAAATTCAATATTTCATAATTCACCTTTCCACATTAAGTATACTCTCTTTACCCCTAAACAACATCTCTCGACCTATCACAACCCAAGGAATCCTACAAAACGAATCACAGGGCAAAACAACACAAAAATCACATTTTGTCACGCTCGCTGGCTCACTCGCCTAGCGAGGCCTTAGCGAACGCTCGCTGCCTCATTCGCTTAGCGAACCTGCTAGCGAATGCAGACAGTGGATACTGGAAGTGTTTTCTACCCAACTCGCCTAGCGAATTCCTAGCAAAAGCTCGCTACTAGCTCGCTCAGCGAAGGTGCTGGCGAATGTCTGCCATTTCATAAAAATCTCACTGTTCAGAAATTCATCAGAAGCTCAAAAAGCGTGTGATTCTTACCACACCAGTCCCAGTAGTCTTAGCCTAGTATTCTACGACTAAACTACACTATTTATTCCAGGCCTTACCCGATAAAACACCAACTCCACCGATTAAATCATTTCTGACCTAAACAGTAAACTACTCAGAACACCCAACAAATCCCTACATAATCACATGCAAGGCTAGCATAATAGAATTTCACCAATTCATAACAACATAAACACCATTCATCCATGGAAACAACAATCAGAACATTACAACATCTTAATCATGATCATCAATCCCTATGGGGTTAAGGAATCCCCAACTACCCCATTCATGCAATTACCAATTCTAACCCGTTTCTCCCCCCTTACCTCGACTAGTTGCTTCGATCGATGAAAACTTCCAAGAATCTGATTACTCTCCCTTGTTCTTCTTCCTCTTGTTCTTGTTCTTCTTCCTCACTCTTCTTCCAAATAGACCGTGTTTCTCTTTTCCTTTCTTTCCCAACTCACTAATACCCCCTTAAAACACTTATTCCTCATTTCTTTTAATTCCAATATAATTCCAATAATATTAATAATAATAATAATAATAATAATAATAATAATACCATTACTATTAATTATCAAATTATTATCATTATTAATTTTACTATACTAATATTAAAGGCCATAGCTTCTTAAATAATCCCCACAAAAGACATGCCGAATTAAAATAACACCGGAAAGATTATATAATTAAAATGGGTGTTACAGCATGCCCATCGGCACATGTACTAAAAGTACCCTCGTGGACCTCTTCCATAAGCAACGTTGCTTCTTTTTCATCCATGCATCTCAACAACACCAAATCATGGTTCCTTCTGTAAAGCACACCATCCGGGTTTAGATAAAAGTTACCAGACAACCTCCTCAGAGTCTTCTTATCTTGGGTCGAAGCCCCTGGCGGATAATCTTGCTTCTTGAGGAAGTTCTATGTGTCGTAAAACCACAGCCTGCCATCAGCAGCCTCTTCAATGGCGAATACGAAAGCGGGCTTATCCAGGCGAGAAATGAATATTCTTGGAGCATCATTCCAAAACTTCACTTTATACATCGAGGATAGCGTTGCCAAAGCATCTACCATCTGATTCTCCGCTCGCGGCACATGGTGAAACTCTACCCTGTCAAATAAAGTTAATAACCTCCTTGCATAATCTTTGTAAGGGATTAGATTTGGCTGACGAGTTTCCCATGATCTGATTAACCACTAGCGTTGAATCGCCATATACATCCAAATTCTTGATTCTCAAATCAATAGCCTCTTCCAGACCCATGATGCATGCTTCATACTCATCTTCATTATTAGTGCAAGGGAACGTCAACCTGGAAGTGAACGGGATATGAGTACCATGAGGAGTTGTAATAATTGCCCTGATCCCACTACCATAAGAGCTGACAGCATCGTCGAATATCATCTGCCATTGAGAACCTTTCTCTGGACCTTCATTAGGCAATGACTCTTCACAGTCTTTCGCTTTGAGGAACTGTCATACCCCAAATTTGTCCTACTTCGGTATTTAATGAATGTTTTACTACTTCATGACTTCTGGCCATGGTCCTCTAATATTTGGATTATGAAGGATTTGTTTGCGCTCGTTGTGATTACAAGCTCTTGCTAAAGTGGTGGTTTAGGTACAGATAAAAGAAAAAGTGCCATCATTCTTGTGATCAGACTTCAAAACAAGATTGACTGCCCAAGTTATAAGACTAATTCATTTCAAGGCAGGTTCATTTGGTTTCAAGTGGTTTTAGAATGTGTTTCAAAGATGAGTCCAAGTCTTGCTTTAGCTTAAACTATGTCGTTTCAAATCGTGATGCAAGTTGATTTGAAGTTGTGTTTAGAGTACATTCAAGCCAAGAATAATATACCTTCAAGTCATATTTCAAAAAGTATTATAAGCATTGCTTCAAGGTTGTTAAGGATGTGTGATTAATTAAGACATAAGATTGGAGATGGTTGGAGCCCATTGGAAAACCATGTTGGAGAATTATTTTGACTAACTTCAGACAAACAATTCAGATTTCTTCTCTAAGGGCTAAATGCATAAATTGAAGTTAAGAGTGAATAAGATCAATTTAAATTCAAGTCCTCAAAGTTAAAAAATTACCACATGAGAACAAGTTAATGGTACCCAAATTTCTAGCATGCCATGAGAGTGGGCCAAGACATTTACAAGCTTTTATCTGACGTAATGAGGAAAATGTTTTTTTTCTTGTCATGAGGAGAAGAGCCTAAGTAATACTCGTTGGTTCCAAATGCAAGCCAAGTTACAGTGATTAGTTTGAAAATGAAGACAAAGGATCAACACATCATTCAAGACTTTTCATCCTGTTGTATTTAAAAGTTGAAAAGAACAATAGTATATGGCCAAAAGTTGCGTATCAATAAAGTAGGAGGTGCAACAATTCACATCATCATTCATATTACAATTCCATCATAAGAAATGTTAAGGATTTACAAATTTAATGGAGTTCCAAACATTACATTCTGTGCTTAAATTCGGAGCCGGTCACAAGAGTAATGCGAATGGCCATACAAACATGAAGTGTAATTCTACAAGTGACTACCAAGTTTATGTCAAGAACTAAAGAATTCAGCTTCATATTGGTGTGTTCTCTTTTGAACCAAATACAAACTACTGCGCCTGCTGTGCGTTCTCCATCCTTCAAGCTTCCGGCATTTCAGAAACGACAGAGTTGAAAGTTAGTATGTTATGCAACAGAACCATTCTGGATTAATATTGGTACCACGGGCTACAAGTTTTACATCAATCCATGTTATTCCTAAATGCCATCCATGGTATCCGTGCTTTAGGCCTGCGAATGACATCAACAAATGTTGATAAGAAAGAAACTACCATAAAGGATATCAAAATAGCAGCAGCAACACATAAAGCAGACTACTTCAAAAGCTTTTCATCAAATGTTTGTTCTTCATGCCTATCCAAACAAAGTCCTTCCACAAAAAGGAAAACCATGAAGAAGCGTCTGAGATTGATAAAAATGAGTAAAACTTGAGCATGTTCCTGAATAATTCACTACGGTGAAGGTCAAGACCTTAATGAATGATGTTTCTATGGCAGTGCTAGTCGTGTTCATATCACCAGCCATTGTTTCACATCTCACAATGTACAACAAACCATGTGAAACGCAATAGCCATTGACTTGTGGCAAGCAACAAAGTTTACGGAAGCCTTCATACAATTACATCTTACAACAGCCTCGCATGAGATAGAGATCATTCACAACATAAACCAGCATCACAACACATACTGACCTGCAATCGTGAATGCCACGACTGAAACAAGATCTATACACTCCATTACCTCCAAAATAAAGGTGATATTCTGAGATTGAAACCAATGTAGTCACCGGCAAAATACCATGTCTTTCGCGACCTCACAGCAACTCAAAACCCTTACCCCAAATTTACAGTCTGCACATGAAAAGATGATTAGTACAGACATTCCATGACAATAAAAGAGATTCTGCAACACTAAGTCTCAGTTTAGTTCACATTTTTGCACCAATTCTTGGAGGACATGTTCAGGATTTTCAAGTCAAGACTGTGTCCATGCCAAAATCTTCACAGAGTTGTACCGACTTATTCAAATATCTCACTTTAAGATCTGCAGCTTCCATTCAACCGGCGACAATTTCATCCTCCAACTGACAACAACTGTATGTGCCTTGCATTCAACAAAACAAGTTGCAATCAGTTCACAATGCAATGAAAACTATGTTAACTCACTGTCTTATACAGTGCAGAAGTTATAATTTATAAAATAACAGTGAGTACATGAAGTAATGGCAGCACTCACAATTAAAATCCAAGATGTTGCATTCAAAACTTCAGAATTTAAATATGATTACATCACCCTAGAGATAACATTGTCACACGTTTGGTCTTTACAAGGGTGGTATTCAATCTTGACTCGAAGAGAATCCATTGGCAGCGTCGATGCTTGAAGGTTAGATCAATTCCTAGACAAGACATCCATCCAGCCACTTCTATACTTGGCAAAACTTTGGTATTTGAGACGTCATTGTTTCCGCGAGTTGTTCTCATATTGGTTCCTAACAAAATAAGAGAAGCTGGTGAGAGACATGAAGCTTACTTGTAATCTAAATAGTGATTCCAAAGTTCAAGTGAAGATGAACAGAACACACGGGGAGTCTTTGGTTCATGGGTACGGAAGATGTCAAGATCTTCAACAACATACACGATGTCCAAGCTGATTCACAACCTTACCAATACCTCCAACCACCTTCAAGCTTCGCACTCCTATAACCAAAACCTGCATAAGTTCAAAGTAAATGATTTATAGGAGAACAAACATAGTAAGAGGTACCACAAATGATTCAATAACTACATCTACCAAAATTATGCTTGCCTCATGTGTTGCAGCATAAGAGTTGAAGAAGTCAACAATACTGTGGTCACATGAGCCCAGAATTCTCAGCAGATGTCAGATGTTCCACTAAACTGTTGATGTCGCTCTTCATCTATATGCTCCAAATTGAAGTTCCTTGAGCTTGATGCCTACAAATAATAAGCAAGCAACAATCAGACTTTCAGCAGCATGAACAAAATGGATCGTGAAACCAAGGATTCATAAATTGTATAACACAACAGGTGAAGCTGTTATTCCCTATGCTCATGCTAAGCAGCAAACCAGTCACTTCATTGAAGCTATGGAACAATATGCTCACTTGGGATTGCATACACTCTTTTTGGCTTGGCGTGAGTAAAAAAGATGAATATCAAGATTGGTCTTTGATGAAGCCAATATACCTGCAAAACCATATGCCTAATCACGTAAGTCACAAAGCTACCAACAACAGCTGTGGAATTCAAATTCTAAGAGAAAATGCTACCAAATTTGGAATTGGCACACACCAAAAATCAACACTGTCCAATATTCATAGCAGAGAAAGTGTCGTCGTCGGTCTTCCGCAGCAATCATAATACTCTCTTTTGATTATTTGACAACTTCGCTTCATTAGGTTTGTGGCCATTGTCGTTGCTGCCTAACAATACCGCAACACAAGCAAATGTCAGCAGATTAGAAATATGTCAAACAAGAGTTGGTTAGCTAGGCTGCAAGACATATTACCTAAAAATTGTGTTTACGACATTGACTGATGCCAGTATTGTCAATGTCCTAAGGCTGTCGACCTAAAGGATGTTGTTAGAGGAGATGCCACATCATCCATTTACCCGACCACGAAAACAAGACTCCATCATCTTTATGGCATTTTCTGTAGCATTTTCATATAACTTGCGAGATAATTCAAGGATGAGTAAACTACAAGATCCTGGGCAAGAAACATAACCCATTACATTAGAACAAAACAAAGAGTTAAAGGTTATGTTTGAAGTTCAGAGGGGAAAATCCCACGTTAACAGGTTGAGGTCAGTGAAAAATGCATTTTTTACATGGTAAAAAATCAGGGTAAAAACAAATATTTCCAGAAACTGCTAACAGACAAAAATCACAAGAAAGGAGTCCGAAATCATACGATTTCTACTCCTACTACCAAAAAGCAACCCAATTTTTACCCAAAGTTCACACGATTTTTATCTGAGCTAAACCCTAATTCACACGTAGGAAACCCCTATATAAACACATATTGTTCATTCGGAACGGAGGCAACAGAGACAAGAAAAAAACCCTAGCAAAGCTCTGCGAAATTCAATCCTCACCATACCTAAAATCACTCCAAAGTTCTTTCTAAAGGTTGATAGAGCTTCACATTGAAGCTCTAGCTAACTTGAACTTAGCCACATCACACGAACCAAGAAGAAGAAAAGCGAAAAAGGTAAAGCACGCACCGCCTACCTCGCGGATTCGCCGTCGGAATAGCTCCAAGCTTGTAAGTTCCCTTTTACTTGATTTTCGTTCTCCTTTGTGTGAGGACCATGATTTACTTGCTTGATATTTTACTCTGTGTTGTCTAAACCTTGAATGAGGATCTAGGGCGTTCCACACTAAGAGTTGTTTTGTTTGATTTAGGGTTTTAGCTGATAAAACTGAGATAGGGTTTGGAGTTTATGTTCAAGATAAAAGGGGGTTTAGTGTTTAAGGGTTCGCCGTTTTAGGTGTTGGACCGTCGGAGAAGATGATGGCGCCGACGTCGGCTGCCGCATTTCTCTAGTCTTGTTGTTTGAATCTAGAGAGGAGAAAATAAATTGTTAGGTTGAGAAAGGTTTTTCTGGCTGTTGTTTATATTAATTTATTTTAGATTCAATGGTTATTAATAAGTCTTGAATGTAGTGTCTAGGCCAATTAATTCACGCGTTTATCCATTAATATTTTTAGTTGGCACTTAAAATATGCAGCATACATTTATTACTGCCCTTTTCCCCTTGTGTGAGAGGCGGTGTAGCGGTTTCTCCAAGAAGCATATGAGTTGTTCTAACCCTTTGGTTACGCCACAGATCAATAGGGTTTTAGGCCATTGAACCTACATGGTTTGTCTTAATTAATTTAACTAGGACTTACAGGATTTTAATGAGGACCTTTTAGAAGCTAATTACATATAATTTAAATTATTATTGATATTATATTAGTAATATTATTAGTAACATTATTAATTTTAGATTTTATTTATAAATTGATATTTGCGGTGCAATTTGATTTTATTTAAATTTTATTTAGAAATCTATTTCTTATTTTTCTTTTATTGAATTCAAAATAGTTTTTTTTAGAATAAGTAAAAATCCCTTTTGAATTTATATGAAAGTGGTGGATCCTTGGAGTCTAGCAATCCTTGGATCCTTAAGCAACCGCTCTCGAGGTGTACGCCTTGAGTTGTGGTCGTTTCGTCTTTCATCGCTAAAAATACTCAACCTTGTTTAAACTTTTCAAAGTAGGCGAGCCCTAATTCTAATAATATGCCTACCCTAGTTTAACCCACATACGCTAATATTTCCAAATTAATTTCTTAATTAAATTACGAAAGTATCAAGTTCTTGGAGTCGCACATTCGTTGAATTCGAGAGTGACAACTACTGAGGCGTACGCCTCGGTTAGCGTGTCATTCGAACTTTCGTTCCTAAAACACCTCTTCTAATTACTTGGACAAGTATTCACTATCCAACAAATATATTTCATAATTAATGGAATGAAAAAGATGTCGTTGGGATCTAGCATTCCAACGATATCCCGACTAATTGGTTATGAGGCCGACGTCTCGCTTATTGAATAGTCGTCATTCCTCCTAAACATACAACCCATCTAACCTCGTGTGATTGAATCTAAATCTCTTTCAATTCAAACTCTTTCGTGTCTAAACCGTCCATCAAACACAACTTTCGAAATTGAATGAAAAAGGTATCATTGGGATTTAGCATTCCAATGATATCCCGATTAATTGATTGCGAGGCTGACGTCTTGTTTATCGAGTAGTCGTCATTCTCCCTTAAAATATCCAACCACTCCAACTCTTTTCTCGCCCCCGTGCGATCGAAACCTTAAACCTATTCAAATCTATCCTCTTTCTCAAACCGAAACATCCAATACGATAAACCTAATTCCTCGCCCTCGTGCGATTTCCAACTTATACAACCTTTTCTCAAAGAACATTGTTTAGTCCTTTCTTCCGCGCATATGAACTAGTGCTTCAGCCTCCCCTAGCGAGCAGACAAGCCAATGTTCAGCAGTTAGAATGCGACATAAACTCTCGTTCGACTCATATACACTTTTTCTCAAAGAACACTGTTTAGTCCCTTCTTCCATGCATAACAAACTCGTGCTTCAGCCTCCCCTAGCGAGCAGACAAGCCAACGTTTAGCAGTTATAATGTGACCTAAACTCTCGTTCATTCCAAACCCAAACCTTTTACCGTAGTTAGTCGAACTACGGCTGCTCTGATTTCTCACATCCGTTGAGAATACGTAGGCATAGGATTGCGATGATCCTAGCGAGCACTTTTCCACTTTTCCTTCTTTCCCACCTTTAGGTTCCCATACCTTTTACCAAAGAATATTGTTTAGCCCATTCTTTCACGCATAATAAACTCGTGCTTCAGCCTCCCCTAGCGAGCAGACAAGCCAATGTTTAGCAGTTAGAATGCGACCTAAACACTCGTTCACATTTCCAAACTTTTTACCGTAGTTAGCCGAACTACGGCTGCTCTAATTTCTCATTTATCAATGAGAATACGTAGGCACAAGATTGTGATGATCTTGGCGAGCACAATCCCCCTTTTTCCCGTAGTCCCGAACTACGAATGCTCTAATTTTCCACTTATTACAAGTGAAGATACGTAGGCACAAGGGCCCCAATCCTTGGCGAGCACTCTATCTAAAACCACATATTCCCCCTATAGGAGAAACCTTAGAAGAAAACAAACAAGTGTAGCTAACTTTACTCTCGAATCGAATCAAGAGGTTCCCGTTGAGTACAACGGACGTAGAGGGTGCTAATACCTTCCCTTTATGTAATCGACTCCCGAACCTAGAATATTGGTCGCGATGACCAAGTTCTTATCTCCTTAAAAGGTTTTATCGATATTTTCCTATTCCATCCTTGGAATGAATAAAGTTCGGTGGCGACTCTATTCGAACGTATTTTCCGCGTCCATCGCGAGGATCGTATTCTTCGAGGTACGACAGGAACATGATATCCTCGTCAAGAAATTCAAACTTCATCAGTTGACAGTCTTCAATAGGCTGCTCAGCAAGGTATTCTAATAGAACATTTCCCTTGATGGCCTTCTGGGAAATATATTGTATATCATACTCTGTCAGTACCATCTGCCACCTATCAATTCTTCCTGAGAGCGTTTGCTTCTCGAAGACATACTTGATCGGATCCATCTTCGAAATCAACATGGTTGTATGATTAAGCATATATTGTCTCAAACGTTTGGCAGCCCAAGCAAGTGTGCAACATGTTTTCTCAAGCATTGAGTAACGGGACTCACAGTCTGTGAACTTTTTACTCAGATAATAGATCGCATGCTCTTTTCTTCCAGTCTCGTCATGTTGACCGAGAACACAACCCATACTATTCTCAAGAATCGTTAAGTACATGATTAAAGGCCTTCCAGCTACTGAGGGTATCAATATCGGAGGCTCCTGCAAGTATTCTTTTATCTTATCAAATGCATTTTGACAATTTTCATTCCATATGACCGCCTGGTCTTTCTTTAACAATTTAAACATTGGTTCACATGTGGCCGTGAGATGAGATATGAACCGAGCAATTTAGTTCAATCTCCCCAGGAAACCATAGACCTCCTTTTCTGTTTTCGGCGCTGGCATATCTTGTATAACTTTTATCTTTGCAGGATCGACCTCGATTCCTTTTTCACTGACAATGAACCCCAATAACGTTCCGGACCGAACTCCAAAAGTGCACTTATTTGGATTCGACCTCAATCTGAACTTCCTAAGCCTCTCAAAAAGATTCAACAAGTTGACCAAATGCTCTTCCTCCGTTTGCGACTTTGCTATCATGTCATCAACATAGACTTCGATCTCATGATGAAGCATATCATGACACAAAGTGACCATAGCCCGCTGGTAGGTTGCCCCTGCGTTTTTCAACCTAAAAGGCATTACCTTGTAGCAAAACATCCCCCACGGCGTAATGAACTTTGTTTTCTCCATATCTTCCGGTGCCATCTTTATCTAATTATAATCGGAAAAACCATCCATGAAGGAAAATACAGATTATTGAGCAGTATTGTCAACCAATACATCAATGTGAGGGAGCGAGAAGTCATCCTTTGGGCTCGCCTTATTCAAGTCTTGGTAATCTACACACATCCATACCTTACCGTCCTTCTTAGGTACAGGCACAATGTTGGGGACCCACGGAGGGTAAGTCGTTACAGCTAAAAATCCTGCGTCCAACTGCTTCTGGACTTCCTCTTTGATTTTTACAGCCATATCCGGTCTTGTCCTTCTAAGCTTCTGCTTGACCGGCGGACATTCCTCGTGCAACAGCAAGCGATGAACCACTATGTCAGTGTCAAGCCCGGGCATATCCGTACGACCAAGCAAAGATGTCACTATACTCTCGAAGCATCTCGATCAGTCTTTGCTTGATGTCACTCTGCAGCGCAGCCCCTATCCGAACATTTCTGACAACATCCTCAGAACCCAGATTGATAACCTCGATTTCCTCCTGATGAGGCAGAATGATCTTTTCTTCTTGTTTCAAGAGTCTAGCTAGCTCTTCAGGAAAGTCTTCATCTTCATCAATCTCTTCTTCAGCTTGATATATCGGTTGATCAAAGTCGAAGCGAGTCATAGGAGGTTCTGAATCGGTTTCATCTGCAATAGGAATCCTGCAATAAAAATGGTTAAATGTTTCAAACAATATGCAAACAAGTACAAACCACATTGCCATTTTATTGTGAAAAATAAAAATAAGAAAGACAAAGATCACAAAATTTGAATGAGAAAACGCCCTTTGATTAATTGATAAAGCAATGTTCAAACATAAACAATAAGGCCCTGAAACAAAATACTGCTATGCTCCGGGTAGAACATAGGGTAGTACAATAATCGGAAAAAATAAAGCATTACTGTTCTGTTGTCACTTGAACGAATTCTTCAATAGACCAGTTGCGCAGGCTCTGTCCTGGAGTGAAAGGCTTGATCCAAGCATCCATATCACAATCACTATCTCCCTCTTCGTCTAACACAACATTGATTCTTTCGAAGATACCTCCCACCTTAGTGAACTGCACAGGTCCTTTATAGCGCGACGCGCTCTGCGAGGATGAAGAAGAAAATGACGGTCGATACCCAAAGCCAAACTTGTCTTGCTTGTGGGGAATCTCCAATACTTGGCCCCAACCTTGCACTGCCCCAGTCTGTACCACTGCTTGGGCCTCTTTAAAAGAAGACATGGCCACTTCCGGCGCTTTCCTCACAATAGGAGACTTGTCTTTAATCTTGACTATTTCAAAGGCCTGACAAAGGGTTTCATGTATCTCTCCGTCCACCTTGACATACTTGAAGGATGATAAGTGGCTGACCATTGTATCCTCCTCCCCGCACACTGTAACAACATTACCGCCAACCATATACTTTAGCTTTTGATGCAGAGTGGAGGTCACAGCTCTTGCTGAATGAATCCATGGGCGGCCTAATAAACAATTGTAGGCTGGCTGGATATCCATAATGTAAAACACTGCATCAAACACTTCCAGTCTCACCTGAATGGGCAATGTCACTTCTCCGAACACAGACCTTCGGGTACCATCAAAAGCGCGCACCACCAAATCACTTGGTGTGCAAACCAACCTCTGCATGTCCAACTTCATTAGGGATTTCTTTGGAAGTACGTTCAAGGATGATCCTGTATCCACGAGTACATGAGACATAATAGCCCCTCGGCATTCTAATGATATGTGCAACGCACAGTTATGGTTTCTGCCCCTTGGCGTCAAATCCAAGTCTGTAAACCCCAAGTCGTTCCCTGCATTTACGTGCGCAACAACCCCTTCGAGTTGATTAACCAAAATTTCTTGCGGCACATAAGCAGTATTCAATATTCTTAACAGTGCATTCCTATGCGCTTCAGAATATAGTAACAAAGACAGGATAGATATCTTAGAAGGAGTTTGCTGTAAATGATCGACTATCTTGTAGTCACTTTTCCGTATCAGCCTCATAAACTCTTCCGCGTCCTTTAACAAAGATTCCTTCTCCCCAGACAGAGAAGTTTCCTCTACCACTAGTCTTTTCCCCTTGTCAACCTTATCAATAATCACTTCAGGTGACGAAAACACCCGGTCACTACGCGTAATGCCTCCTGCTCCCACAAGATTATCTACTGAATCCGCAGGGGGACCATTCAAATCTAGTTTCTGTCCGTTGCAATACACTTCAGCTTCGTAATTCCACGGAATAGCCTTGGTGCTTTCAAACTAGACAGGACTTGCTTTAGTTATGGTTATTGTTGGTGGTTTTGGCGCATAAATGGTAACAGTCTTGTACGGAATGGAAATTGTTGCAATCTCATCCTTTTCCTCGACCACCAACTCTTCATGCTTTCTTTCAACAGACTGGAAAAATTGCAAAACTCCACTATCCATTATCTCTTGAATACATCCTTTCAACTGCCCACATCCCTCAGGATTACTCAAACACTCAGCACAGTTTTCAGCACAACCTGGGAAAACACCCCCCTCAACAATCTGGCTTTCACAAAGCTCAAGGGTGTCTTCAGCTCATTAACATTTGTTACCAAATCCAAAACATCCTCCTCGATAATTGCATTAACCCCAGCTTGCCCATGATTCGACATGGGATTTTGTACGACATTAGGAACATCATTGGAGAAGTTAATTGCTTTACTGTCAATTATGTCCTGCACCTTATGCTTAAAGGCTTTACAATTATCGATGTTATGCCCCGAGGCACCTGAATGAAACTTACAGCAAGCATTTGCGTCATACCCGAGCGGAGGAGGCCCAGTAAGGGGAGACAAAGTTCTTTTCTGAATCAGTTGCAGCTGCAACAAAGCTTGCAATAGCTGAGAATACGGCATGGGAGGCGCATCAAAATGCCTATTTGCTGCCTGACCTCTATCTTGATATCTTTTATACCCTTGCTGAATCTGCTGCAGTTGTTGTTGTTGTCGTTGTTGCTGTTGTTGTTGCTGAATTGTGGGAATTGTAATACTGGCAATCTGCTGTTGCTGCCGATTCTGACCTCTACCTCTACTACGTGAACTGGACACGGAATTGGTATCTCCTTCTCGTTTCTTGTTACTGAACACCTTCTTGCCTCCTCCTGCTGAGGGTATTTCACCAGCACTTATCTTCCCTAACTTGATACCATTTCCCACCCTCTCTCTGGTGATGATTAAGTCAGAGAAGCTACCTGACATGCTGCTAATGAGCTTCTCATAATACACGCTAGGTAGAGTGGCCACAAACATATCAATGAGCTCACGTTCCACCATGGGCGGCAGCACCCTGGCTGCTAACTCCCACCATCTTTGGGCATATTCTTTGAAACATTCATTGTTTCTTTGTGAAAGATTCTAAAGCTGGACCCTGTTGGGAGCAAGGTCGCTGTTGTATTGATAATGTTTCACAAAGGCCTTGGCCAAATCCCTCCAACTGTGAACATTCACCGGTTCTAGACTCATGTACCATTCCAACAAAGGACCATACAGACTATCTTGGAAGAAATGCATGAGAAATTTCTCATCGTCTGAGTAGGAAGACATCTTACGGTAGTAGGATCTCAGATGAACTCTCGGGCAGGTGGTACCCTTGTATTTATCAAAGTCCGGGACTTTGAACTTCGGTGGCACTCTCAAGTCCGGGATTAGCCTCAAGTTAGCCATATCAAGGCCCATAGAGTTTTGACTTTCAAGGGACTTCATTTTCTCTTTAATCATCTTAATCTTCTTATCAGCTTAAGAGGGTAACTCAGCAGCCACAACCCTTGGTGAGAACACATCCTCTTGCCTGTCTTCATTCCAGAGGTGATCCATATTACCATGTATAGCACAAGTAGTGTCAGGACCATAACCATTCCCATTAGCATTACAACTTCCAACATTACCCAGACCAGTGTTGTTGAAACCTGCAGCATTACCGACACCAGCAACATTACCACTCCCTCTAGCAGTAGGGATGACTAAGGTAGGCATGGAATTATCAGCTCGAGAAGTCTCAACATGGGGAGGGTTAACAATGTTCCCACCATGCAACACACCGTTGCCATCAACACATGCAATCAAAGGCTGCACTAGAGTCCAGAGTTGCTCTTGTCCATTAGCCACTCCTTGCATTACCTCCATGAACTGGGCCATCTGGTCCCTCATTTCCTGCATCTCTGCTTGCATCTGCTCCATTACTCTCTTCTGATTCCCCCTAGTTGCGTACCGGTGAGTCGTTAGATCGGCAATCCTGAAACACTAGCGAACCACAGGAAAATAAGATTAACAGTTCCGATGCACCTGCAATGTGAAAAATGCAAAAATGCAGACATGTATGTATGCAACAGGGAAATTTCCCCCTCGATTCTAGTTTCCAGGAAAAACACAACAATGGAGAACCCTACGAACAAGCATAGAACATAAACTCCTCGTATATAATCACAGGCCAACAGGCAATGTACAAGCTACAACTGAGTACAATAAGGAAAAGACTTCAACCAACAAGCCTGGTGATGGTCAATACAACAAACAATAAGTATCAAACTACAACAAAGATAAACAAGATAGTCAAGTTGGATGACATGACCGGAAGTCCTCTAGCAACTAGTGTCTCAGGATGATCTGGTCTAGCAAGCAGTCCCTGAATAAGTAACTCATGTTGGCTAACAGTATGTTGTAGACTCTCACCATGGTCTTCCCAAGCTCCTTCCTCGAAACACGCCTCAAGCCTGCATCTCTTGGAATCAGCTCTCAACCTGAAATCCTTCAAGTTTGCAATCGCTTTGTTCAACCTGTACTTACTATCCCGTCTAAGTGATGGCTCTACTACAATCTCCCCGTCTTTGGCATTGAGTTGTGTCTTCAACTTGCTGATCTGCAGCTTTAACCTGTTTTTGCGTTCTTTGTTGTTGGTGAGCATAACATTCTATTGGTTCTCAAACTTAGAAATCTTCAGGTAAGCTCTATCCAAATCTTCCTTCTTAGTAGCAAGAACACTATTAACACCCTTGAAATCCTAACCCAAACTCTCCCTAGAATTGGTTTCCTTGGTCAGATCCGTACCCAATTTGTTTACAAGCTCAGTTTGTTTCTTGAAGGAATGAACAACATCAATCTTCTCACTTCAAACCTGAATGATTTCTTTCTCCAATTCCTCATTGGCTTTTCTCAACTCTTCCTTCTCAAACAGTAACTGATTGTATTTCTGAATGTCTACGGTAGTGGGTTCCTCAATCATGAGGGGATATAGAGGTGCAACTGAAGGATACGGCATCAGAAACTTTGTAGCTCTATCATGAATCCAAGTCAGGTAAGGGTCATATGCTCGACTATCACTCTTCCCCAAAGCTACTTTCCCTCTCCAATGAATGTTGTTCCAAGCATGATCAAGTCTGCCTAAAGTTTCACCCTCCAATAAACCGGTGAGATACAGAGATTCCTGTATCTCCTCTTCTCTAGGAGGATCCCTCAACGCGTACCCAGACTGTCTGACCAACAAAGAAGGGTTCTAGTTGATAAATCCTTTCCTTCCGACCAAAGGGACATTAGGAAATCCACCGCAACTATAAATAATATATGTATCAAGCATGTCTCGTTCAAACCAAATAATGTTCTCTGCAGATAGACCCATCAACCTCTCCGACCACTCTGAAGTACTAGCAGTGACAACAAACGGACCCGTCTTGGGCATATGACTAGTAAACCATCCGTACAACATAGGAACACAACAAGCTACATTCTTTCCCCTTCGTTTCTCATTCTTGTAGTGAACAGAATGATAAACATCTCCAAGAAGAAGAGTAGGCATTGGGTTTCCTGAAGCCAGGATATGGAAAGCATCTACATCCACGAAGTCCGGAAGATTAGGAAACAAAATAATGCCATATATACAAAGAGCCAGGATGGCGCTAAATACGATCCAACAACCATTATTAGCACACTGCTGAGCTTTCTCAATCAAGCAAGGCAAAGGAAAACCATATATCCCAAGTCTTTGGATCATCTTCCCATCTAACTCTGAAGCCTCAAGATGCAGAATAGCGGCGAGCTTAGCTAGATCAGGCTTAGCATCAACATGGACAAACGACATTTGATCCAGAATGGGTACCCCTAACAGCTCAGAATACTCCTCTAGGGTATGAGCCAGAATATAGTCAGGAAAGACGAAGCATCTCAACTGGGCATCATAGAACTGTAGGAGAGCGTAGATACCACTGATCTCATATGTAGAAGGCTTACAGACATATCTCAACAACCTCCCATAAGACTTCCTGAAATCTTCCATTACTGCTTTATCGCCTAAGGCAGTCAAACTCAACAAAGAACTAACATTTGGAGCCAGAAACCTGTAGGCCACTATACTCTTCAAGGGCTCCATAGCAAGATCACTAGAATCGGGAAGGAAATATGCACCTACAACACCAATACATGTTAATGAAATGCAGATGAAAATGCAAATGCACACAGGGGATCAAGATTAATGTGCTGTTGATCGAGAAGAACCAGCGCTCCGCTTTAGCAAGAACAAAGTACCGACAATAGGACCCACTGACACCAGGAACATAGATTCACACTGTAAAGAACCGGGTAATCTGGAAGCCAAGGTTTCCTGCATAACCCTATCCCTCTCACAGGTATGGACCTATCCACTGACAAGGTTCGGCATCCTATGCGTTCATCAACGTCACAGACTTTCGAGAAATGATGATACGTTCACCATTTCTGGTTTGGCATCATCATCTCACAAAGAGGCCTCACTTAACTGAATCACAAATGATCGGTCCCCATAGTCGACGACTCTCAAATCCAAAATCCCAACCGATCCTAAGGATCTGAAGGAAGATCATCAAAGAGAATCTCGTCTGAGCGCGAATTTCATGGGGAATTGTATCTGCTAAGCAAACAGGGCCCCACTAATCTCCACTACTAATGCTAGGTTTGTACTTAAGCCTGGTTCTGGCTTATCACTCATCAGAACTTCCCTCCCCACAGCACAACAATAATGACATATGATGCTAAAAATAAATGCGGGAAATTAAAATGGGAAATTAAATAAAGCACATATATAGATCACCTAAAGATAAACAAGCAGGCGCTAAGATTGAACCACATAGGGAACCAGAATCCCCAGCAGAGTCGCCAGCTGTCGCAACTACGAAAAACACCCGGCGGAAAACAGAAGAGTCGCCATCTTTCGTTATTTATCCCAAAGAGAGGGAAAGGAAACGATCAGAAAAACCTGACGAAAAAGGGAAAAGACAAGGTCATCGCAACCAAGTCTGGATTCGGGAGTCAGTTACGCAAGGGGAAGGTATTAGCACCCCTCACGTCCGTCGTACTCGACGGGATCCATGCATTGTTGTCTATCTAAAAGGGTGATCATCTATCTAGCTAAAGGTCAAAGGACAAAATAAAAAGAAAGGAGACTCAGCACAACATCGCCGCTCTGTGCCTACGTATTCCCTCGTGCAATGGGAAAGTCAGAGTCAACGTAGTTCGGCAAACTACGGGTGATGGGGGAAGGTTGCTCACCAAGATATCGCGTCTTGTGCCTACGTACTTTCATCTGGTATGAAAGATCAGAGCAAGCGTAGTTCAGGCTAAATTGATCATTTGTGTGTTTCTTGGCCTCTGTTTTCCTTAAGTCATTTGTGTGTTTCTTGATCATTTGTGTGTTTTGGGAAAACTAGGTCAATGTGTATGTATGAACCTCCCTTTGGGGTAACTTGACTTGTAAGTTACCTCAAAATTTAGAAAATGATTCAAAAATAACCAAATAAAATGCACAAAGTCCATAAACATGTTGGCAAATAGAGGCCAAGAAATCACAATCAAAATCAAAGTACGTAGGTGTCACACCCTAATTTTTGACCTTATGATTTTACCTCATTATGCTTATATTCTTGCGTGTTTTATTTTATTTTATTTTTGTATGATTATTACGGCTAATTAGTTTTTCAGGTGCATTAATGTCTAAGTACAATTGCTTACAGCAAAGGATCCCGGAACCGTGACTAGTACATTCAGGTTTAAAGTTTACTACTCGAGAATTAAGGTGAATAAGTCTATCGAATCCAATACAAGGATCTGAGGTTACCAATCATTTTCAAGACTCAGTTTGCGAGGGATCGCGTGTTGGACACCCGCGTGAAACAATTTCACTTCAGGAGTTTTTTTTCGTGCTATATTTGGTCTGTTTGGTTCAATTCATTCTCGCTCGGCATTAGTATGACGGATACCTCTTGATAATTTATACTTGGAAATTAAGTACGGGAATAACTTCATATGTGCTGACAATTTATTTAAACATTTTCGAAAGATGATAAGTGAGAAAGCTGCTTATTGAACAGGACTTAAGGGTCCTCGAATTATAACAATATAATGATAGTTTTCCCCACCACAAGACATTTCCATGAGACTGCAAGTCACAAGAACAGGAAGCACCTTTTCAAAGATATTTCCTTTTCGCGGCAAGTTGCAGACTTAAATAAAGTCCAAGACAAAGTTCTACACATATGTTGATTTCATTACAAGCTCAAAAGTGTTTCTACATCAAAGGGAAGTTACAACTTGGTGCCCCACCCTCTCTCAAAGCGAAAGATTTAAAGCTACGACGTATTACCGAATCTCTCAAACGCGATAATCCTAAGATACATAGGAAAGATGTTTTCATTTACAAAGGAGTAGGATGGCGAAAGGAAAAGCTTAGATTTGGCTTCTCCACAAATGCACGTAACAATAATCCTTCCGGTTACAACCATCTTCAAAAGCTTCTTCCATCAGTTCATAATCTTCCGCAGCTTCGACAAGCCCCTTGTCCGCGTAAGCTCCGCAAATCCCTGCCATGGCATGAACAAGTTCAAAAAACACTTTCTGCATAGCAACTGATGACTTTCGAAAAAGAAGAAAGACGAGACATAGTGAACAAAATCAAACTTACAACAGCAAATTGGTTTCACTGAAGGATGAATAATCCCAAGCCCATGCTCTCTAAATTCATGACAGAACCGTGTCTAGCCAAATCACCAATGTAAAGATCCTGAGATGAACATACGGATACATCTCCCTACTTCCCCAAGCTCAGTTACTGCAAAGGACATAGAAATCAAGTTAAAGTTCAGAATTAACCGCGGCAAATCTACTTGCTCACATACAAATATAGAATTCGTTCGTCATACAACCGCGTTCGCCGACATTTAAACGCAATCTCAAAGTGATTAGCTTACCTGGTAAAGAGTTAATCATTATTAGACAGCAAATCACACCGCTCGGGAATCTTCGGCATCAGCCCTGTCTCTCACTCTCTCCCAATGTACATGCCATCTCCCTCAAATATTTGCATCTCATATGCTTGCACATTCTGAAAAGCCAGCAGCAACCCACCTACTGATTTTATATTGGTTAAGTCCATGCAATCTCGGGGGTCAGAACACATCGATAAATTCAGAAATATGAAAATACAGATGCAACTAGTAAAGCCTCTATATCAGATAGCGAGGTCTGCAAATCAAAACAACAATATGATTTAAAATTGATTTTTCAATCTAAGCTAGCATCTGATTATGTTGAATAGAATACAATGTTGGAACTGCGAGAATGTTTGTCTTGAACTTCAAATTGAGGTCCCGCGATGAACGCCCCAATACGCAGACAACAATTTCCCGCAACTACTCCGCTAGCATCCTGTTTCACCCCCTTTGCCGCCCTGTTCAAAATAAATCAAGAAAGAACTGAGTTACTTTTCAGGCAGCAGTAAACCCACAACAATTGGAAAGCAATGGTAGGACTTGGTGACAGCGTGAAAATCTCGAAACCAGAACTTAAAGTAAGGGCATATTCTCACGCAAATAACAGGACAGAGACAATTCTAGGAGAACTTACCAGCAGAGGGAGGATTTACGTCAAACTTCCTGCCTCCGGCAAGGGATTGTGAAAGACTTGGTGAACCAAATAAGCACAACAGGGAGCTCATTCTTAAAAACAAATTGAAGTCCACGACAACTTCTACGGTAATTGGTCCTGCATCGTAAATGATCAGTACCGGAATACGAATCTCGCCACTTTCAACAATCTGAAACATAAACAAGTAGAAAAGAAAGTTGTCCATAAAACCTGGTCAAGCTACTGAGCAAACTCACTGTTTCAAAGGCCAAAAAGCTATGAGAATGAAGGATGATGTCCTTTTGGTTGCAACTAGCCTCGATGCCATACATTGTTGTTGCTCTGTTGGATAGTACTATAAAGATGCACTTTGTAGACATATTCAAATCCTTCCTGTCATTGTTAGTCCTCCCTGCTCGATGCTAATCTCAACGAGGAATTTCAGTTACTGCGTTGAATTGGTTGACGTTGATTGTACCTACATTAATATTACACTATCAAAGATGGTATCAGAATCACCATGTGTTCATCCAGATGATCAATGAGAATTTAACTCAAAGGAGTTGGAACTGAACACTTATCTTTTCATTACGCCGTAACCACTCTCATGACTTATCCCAAAGCCTTCATGATCAAGCTCCGTCAAAGGTCGTGAATGCCACTTCTGGATGCCGGCAAGCAACGGGTGCGTAGATGCAATCCAACCTGACAATTAAAGGAAAATCCATTAAATCAATGAACCATAAACATTGATTCTTTCCTCTCCAAAACAATTAAACCGTCAAAACTTATAATAGAGCTTGCAATTTTACAACTTTTAGAATACATAAAGGAATGTCCAAATCTATGAGTGAGATTGAGCTTGTAATACCTGATGACCCAGTTGCTTGATATCAGTCACAATCTTTATTCAAAATTCTGGAACTAATGAAGAGGACATTCAGACTTCCCTCATTAGTGTTCAAAGCGGTAGCAGTATAGAGAAAAAGAGTTGAAGTTTTAGTGTGTATAGCCATCACTGTTGGCGTACCATGAACAACAACGGAAAGCAAATAACGAGATACCCAGAGAAGGCAATATGTCTGCAAGGCATCGTGACCTATCATTCAAGCCAAATTTGCAGCATTGTCAATACCATTAATCTTTCCGAAATCAGCTTCCAACATAATGAAGTAAGAAAGAAATTTCTTAAAGTTGTTCCAGCATGTGGAACTAAAAAGGAAAAGTTTTAAAAGATTCACGACATCTTAATTTGAGGAAGGAAAGAATCAAGAACATTATAACATATCACAAACATGTTCCTACGAAAACAGAATTTTTTTCTAAAGGGCATTCCTGACAATCATATGCAAGACAACTCTGCTTCTTACCAAAACAGGATCCGACAACAATACTCCACTCATTCAATTCATAGTTCTTCCAAGTTACTATAAGAGAGAAGAAGAGTTCAGAATCAAGAGGGACATCAGCAGCCAGAAAATTCACAGAGTGAAAGTACAGGGAAATCCACACAACAGTTCACAATGGAACCACACACAAAAATCCCAAATTGAAAACTCATACAAAACCTAAAATCGTAAAACAGATAGGGGACTTATCTCGCGATCCTCCGCGAATAGCCCTCATCGGCGTCGAAATCCCTTCATCAAAACACTGTGAAATCGTGAACCACCCCCCTCCGTTCGTCATTCTTCGTTGTTGAGACCATCGCGCCGAAGACCCCTTCACCCGGATTCAAAACCGTCAACGCCCGGCGAGACAAAGGGGCCATATCAGCCGTGAGTGATTTCTGCTAATGATTTTTTATTTGTTGTTATTTATGCAGGAAAACGGAAGATGAAGAATCGCGAGGAGAAACGGTAGACGAAAAGGCGGACACGAAGAGGAGAACGTAATTGCAATGACGAGAGATGATAAGCGATTGAGAAGGGGGAAACGAGAGTGGGAATTAGGGTTCATGGTGTTTTCCCTGTTTTTCATTTGTTGTTAATCTCTGTTTACGTTGTAATCACCTACCACACACACACTCACCACACAAATCACAACTAACCACCATAATCACCCCCTTAATCCTTAATTAACCCTTAATCAATCCTTTAATCTGTAATCTTAACCAACTTTTTTTTAAAATCAAATTAATAACTTTTAAATTAATTAATTAGTCTACTCAATTATCACTCTTTTAATTAATCATTAAATCTAATTAAATTTTTTTATAAAAATTAACTAATAACCTTTTCAATTAACCATTCTATTATTGAATTTAATTAACTTTCTTAAAATAATTAATTATAGTTTTTTTCTCATAATTTAAAACCCAATTCCTCATAATTTAAGTATTTTTGTTTTCTTAGATTAAAAAAAAACTTTTAATAAGAAAACAATTTCATAACTAATTTTTACTCACTTGTTAAACTAAGATGATGATAGCATGAAAAAACCTTGAAAAAAACTCACTTCATGGCAATCCTTTTTATCGATGAAAATATTTTGTTATAAATAATTTTAATAATAACCTTTATATTTATATAATAAACAAATAAAACTACTTAACTATTTTAATGAAAATCTCTTAATGAAGACCTTTTATAATAACTTAAGTAAAAGGAAAACAACTAAAAAATCACTTTCATAATCTAAATGACATATATTTCACTCGTTAATAATAATCAAACCTTTTAATATTAGAAAACGTTTACTTAAATGAATTAACTTTTATATGATAATGAACAATTTTACTAATAATAAATCTAATATAACTTCAAAAAAATCAATCCAACTCTTTCCTAAAATCAATTTCACCTTAGGAACAAATCAATCAACCTTTTCTTATAATTCAAACTAAAATCAATTCAACATCGCCTAAAATCAATCAACATCGTAAATCCAATTCAATCGTGCACACTCACATCCACGACACATTCACTCTCACACACTTCAGCGCTTTCATGCGTATGTGTATGTTTACTTATTTGGTTTTTCTTTCCGCAATTTATCTTCCGCAATTTAATATTACCGCACTTATATTTCTGCATCGCATCCGTCCAAAGGAAAAACCTACACATGAGTCAAAACTTGTGTTTAGTGCATCATTTGCATCATTTTCCCACGTGATCCTTGATCCCATTCAAGTCGATCTTCTAGGATAGATCCTACCCCATAGGAAGAAACTTATCTTTACTTTACAACATAGAAATAAACACAAAACAATTCAAATCAAATATTCAAACACAATAGAGAAATAGATGTTAATCATCTTAAGCGAGATAGAATCTCCACCCCACATCAATACAGTTAATTCGTAGGAACTTTGCCTTAAGAGAGATAGAGGCGTACCTCGTCGATCCCTATCCGAGTACTTGAGCCCTTCTCTTAAGATGATGCAAAACTACATTCCTACAACTTGTGGTGGTTAAATATCCCTTAAAATGAAGACTCATCTCTTCTCCTAAAATCAATCAATCAACTACCCTAAACCCGTAGGAACTTTGACCACAGTCAAAGATCTCCTCAAACCCTTTAGGGGAACTATAGATACTCTGATTCCACTCCCGTAAGGATATGTAGGCATAAGATGCAATGTCTTATCGAGTATACTTAGAAATAAACCCCTAGGTCTTTAAACCTTAAGCAGATAAACCATAATAATAAACAAACATAAAACAAGAGGTTCCTGTAGGATACTACAGAAACTTAGGATGCTAGTACCTTCCCTAAGTTTAACCAACCCCCGAACCTAAAACTCTCTAGCTTGCATTTGCATTGCATTATGGGAATTTTGATATTTATCCCTTCCTTTGGACAAATCAAAGATCAGTTGCGAATTAAAAGATTCAAACTAATTAATAGCTTGGTATCCAAATTTCACCGCGACAGAAATGGCGACTTCACAGGGGACTCTTTGTGGGTTCCCATATCTTGTTTTATTTACTTGTTATATACTTGCTTACCTGTTTATTTGTATAATTTTTTAATTGCTTTTTGGGTTGTTATTCTTGAGTGGTGAGACAAAGTCCTACACCCGGACTTGAGAGAAATTATGATAGGATGGTGATATATTCGATGAGGCTTATAGGGAGTGAGTCCCTACTAAGTTGACTCGAGAATCCCGCTTAGTTGAGACCCTTTTGAAAATGGTTCGGTTGAACGAGTTTAGTCGTGAAAAATTTTACTATTTTCAATTAGAGTCCATGATGCTAAGCACCGTAGTTATCTTTAACCCCACTTTGGCCTTTATTAGGATGTAGTGCGAGGCTATGAGGGAGTAAGTCCCGAAATAGTGCTACGCGATGCTACACTCAAAAGAAGTTCTCTTGAGAACATTATTAATCCCCGAGTTAGTTGGGAAATTGATAATATCTGAAAGATGGACTAATGACTTTGGGAACCTCTTTAGAACCTTGTTCTGCAGGTACCATCCACCTCTAGTCCTTGTCCTTTGGGAATGGGTATACCCTTTGCTCCATGCTCGTTGCAAACCTAGGACCTTTGTTTGTTTATCTTTGTGCTTACTTGTGTTTGTTGCACTCATATAGCATCATATTGCATTGGTTTCATGGGATCTCGAGTTTTATTTATAAACATTACGGAGGACCATAAGGATTACAATATATATATATATATATATATATATATATATATATATATATATATATATATATATATATATATATATATATATATATATATATATATATATATATATATATATATATATATATATATATATATATATATATATATATATATATATATATATATATATATATATATATATATATATATATATATATATATATATATATATATATATATATATATATATATATATATATATATATATATATATATATATATATATATATATATATATATATATATATATATATATATATATATATATATATATATATATATATATATATATATATATATATATATATTTAATATTCTTTTAAGAGTCATAACTTGGATGACCTAAGGAAGTTAGAAGCTCCCATTGAAGACCAATAGAAGAATTTCACCAGTATTGAAGATCAATAGAAGCTTCCATTCCTTATGTGCAAGATAATTCCCCACCTCAGCATGGTTCGGGAAGCTCATATCAATATAGTGCCTGAAAATGGATCCGAAGGCGACATATCAGACAATCCTGCAAGCTTCTCCTTTCCATACAAAGATTGAATAAAATCCTACGAAGAGTTCATCAGGGTGTTTTCTTATGTGTATTTCATTTCTTTGATTACAAGCATGTTTGGCTTGTATGGTTTGTTTATTTTGAATAATTAATGCAATAAAATATTTGTCTTGAAGAAACCCATTCGTTTCACTCGTAAAATATTTTTCATAATTTATAACGCCTGCCATACCCAATTATCTCACTTTGGTGAATAATTGGAGGGAGGATGATGAAGTAAAATGCAGAATCTCTCGTTGTATGCTTTTGAATAAAAACCCTATTGATGATGTGAGGCATTCCTGTTTCAAACCTCCTAAAAACACCCGAAATAGTCAACCCTTCTTTTAAGCCTTGAGAAAGGATCTGTCCTCTCTCTCCCAAATCAAAACCTCATCCTTAAGCTGGGGCAAGGTAATTTACAGACAAAACTTTCAAAAAAAAAAAAGAGAATAAAACATCTTCCAAAAATTTGGATGGGCACAAATATACTTTGACCCTTTATTCCTCTGCTTTACAAATCATAAACTAAACCCATATATATAACCCATAAAGTCCTAATTGAAGTAAGGTTTAGTTCGAAAGCATACTCGATGAAATAACGTTTCCTGACTCCTATGAGCTATGCTCAATTTGGCGTTGGCATTATAAACTTAAATTAATATCCTAACTAGTGATTTTTGTCACAAGTTATCGCGATATCTCTTTTCAAAACTTCAAGACAAACATATGTGTTGCATTAATAGTTTCAGAGTTGACATTTCTGGCTCGCTAATTTTGCTTGATATCTTAGAAAGATTACATGTAGACATTACATGTTAAATTTGAAGACTTTGCTGACCTAGGGCAAGTTATTTTCCAAGAGGTTTTGATCCATACAAATTTGACTTTACCTAGAACACAAGTTTGAAGACTCGGTTATACCGTCAATCAGGGGCAGTTACGTCGAGATTCAGCAAATCTCTCCAAGAGTTTGAAAACAGTGGGGCATTTGGACACCATGTTTTCTATAAAATCCTCTCAAGATGACCTTTTATCGTAAACCATGTGACTTGGGGCATTTGCGAATCAAAGGTGGTTGTGACAATTCTGTAACGAATATTTTCAACACAAGAAAACTCCAGTTGGTGACCAGAGAATTCTCAGTGAGCGGATTAGCTTCACCTCTCCAGTGAAGCGGATGATTATTTCATCCCCATGAAGCCTCAACTCCAGCATATTCAACAACTTTGTTAACCCAAGTTTCCCCATATGAAGTGGATATTTATTCTATCCATGGAAGCTCTCCAGTCAACGTTTGATCTATGAAGATTTGGTTTGAGTGCCCTCCGCCTGGGTCGTGTTTTTTATCTTTGTTGTTAGCATACGCATAACATGTAGATAGATAGCATGGCACATGCATCTTGCATCTCTGTTTTGTTTGTTCTGTCACTTTGACTATGTTTACCCCTGAGTAATTTGGGTATGTCTTCTCCTTCAAGTAGTGTTGTCAGCCCTAGGCACAAAAGAGCGCAATATTTCTATTTCCCCACGAAGTTCGATCCTCATGGAAGACGGTTCTTTTAGTTAAATACCATCCGAGCTCATACCTCGATGGTCGATTCTTGCTTGATAGTTTCTCTTCAGTTATTTCCTGAATTGAACTTCGGTTTGTGGCAATCACATTGTGGATATCTCCAACTTTTGAATATGGACAAGTGTGCATTTATTTTGCACTTGGTTCCCCAGGAGGGGTTTCTATGAAGATAACTATTGAAGACAGATATTTCTCCAACAGCTTTATCAGAAGCTTCTCAACAATTTATATCTGGACTGCAACATCCTCTTTATTTGAGCAACTCGTTTTGATCAGGATCTCCTTCGAAACGACAAATGGCAGTCTCTTCAAGACAATCTGTCCATCCCCAGTGGATTTATCAAGATTACCAACTCATCAAAAGGCATTCTTCCAGAAATCTTTCAGAGAAATGCACCGAAGACATTACCAAACAGCTCTCTTTATTTGAGAGTTCACAGAACATTTTACAACTACAACAAGAAATACTCTCCAGGAATGATTTCCCCAGTGAGTTCATCACAAGAATAATTCTATCAAAGGGCATCTCTTCCGAAAAGTTCGATGAAGTTTATTACAATTAGTCTCTCTTTATGCGAGAAGACACATTTTGCTAATCAACTAGCCTACATCTTTTGAAGATCCCCGTTGAAGCTTTACAATCTCTAATACGTTTTATTTTGGTCAGACACCTTGGCTTAAGCTGCCATATGTTTGGTAGTAGGTGATCTCTCCGTCTTTGGGTTATTACCTTTGCTTAGGCTATCATATGCTTGATAGTAGGTAATATACCATCTCTTTTGGTCAGATACCTTTTGCTTAGGCTGCCAAGATTGGTAGTAGGTCATCTTTCCTTTTGTATTACCTTTGCTTATGCTATCATATGTTTGATAGTAGGTAATATACATCTGTTTTGGTCAGATACCTTTGCTTAGGCTGCCAAGATTGGTAGTAGGTCATCTTTCCTTTGGTGTTCACCTTGGCTTAGGCTATCACATATTTGATAGTAGGTAATACACCTTTCTTTTGGTCAGACGCCTTTTCTTAGGCTGCCATATGTTTGGTAGTAGGTGATCTTTCCTTTTGTTCATTACCTTTTTACTTAGGCTACCATATGTTTGGTAGTAGGTGATCTCTTCGTCTTTGGGTTATTACCTTTGCTTAGGCTATCATATGTTTGATAATAGGTAATATACCATCCTTTCTGGTCAGACACCTTTTCTTAGGTTGCCATATGTTTGGTAGTAGGTGATCTTTCCTTTTGTGTTCACCTTCTCTTAGGTTATCATATGTTTTATAGTAGGTAACACATTTTGTTTTAGTCAGACACTTTTTTCCTAGGCTGCCATACGTTTGGTAGTAAGTGATCTCTCCTTCTTTGGGTTATTACCTTTGCTTAGGCTATCATACATTTGATAGTAGGTAATATACCATCCTTTTTGGTCAGATGCCTTGGCTTAGGCTACCAGGTTTGGTAGTAGGTCATCTTTCCTTTGTGTTGCATGTGCATAGACTATCATTTAATTGATAGTAGGCAACATGTGTTTCATTGCTTCAACCGGATACCTTTGTTTAGGTTGCCACACATTGATAGTGGGCTACCTTTCACCTTCAAGATCTCGTCTCACTGTCCAGGCTACTGTACTCCTGGTGGTATTATTATATCTTATCTTCATTTTGGAGAATCCACATTGCTGATTGTTGTCTCGCTCGGTTGAGCCGGTTCTTCCCGTGTGTCGTGTCCAGTTCATCCCCTGTGACATCATTTCCTCACAGGACCCCTCTGTCTTGCATTTTCATATCATCACATATCATTTGCATTCGGTGGTTTCTTAAGGCCAAAAATTCGTGCAATGTTTATATTTAAGTCCCTCCTATCTCGTCGAGACAGAGATTCCGCTCTCCATATCTCCGGATAGAAGTAACTTAAATAGGGGCATCCGTCACACCCTAATTTTTGACCTTAAGATTTAACCTCATTATGCTTATATTCTTGCGTGTTTTATTTTATTTTATTTTTGTATGATTATTACGACTAATTAGTTTTGCAGGTGCATTAATGTCTAAGTACAATTGCTTACAACAAAGGATCCCGGAACCGTGACTAGTACATTCAGGTTTAAATTTTACTACTCGATAATTCAGGTGAATAAGTCTATCGAATCCAATACAAGGATCCGGGGTTACCAATCATTTTCAAGACTCAGTTTGCGAGGGATCGCGTGCTGGACACCCGCGTGAAACAATTTCACTTCAGGAGTTTTTTTTTCGTGCTATATTTGGTCTGTTTGGTTCAATTCATTCTCGCTCGGCATTAGTGTGACGGATACCTCTTGATAATTTATACTTGGAAATTAAGTACGGGCATAACTTCATATGTGCTGACAATTTATTTAAACGTTTTCAAAAGATGATAAGTGAGAAAGTTGCTCATGGAACAAGACTTAAGGGTCCTCGAATTATAACAATATAATGATAGTTTTCCCCAACACAAGATATTGCCATGATACTGCAAGTCACAAGAACAGGAAGCACCTTTTCAAAGATATTTCCTTTTCACGGCAAGTTGCAGACTTAAATTAAATCCAAGACAAAGTTCTACACATATGTTGATTTCATTACAAGCTCAAAAGTGTTTCTACATCAAAGGGAAGTTACAACGTGGTGCCCCACCCTCTCTCAAAGTGAAATATTTAAAGCTACGACGTATTACCAAATCGCTCAAACGCGATAATCCTAAGATACACAGGAAAGATGTTTTCATTTACAAAGGAGTAGGATGGCGAAAGGAAAAGCTTAGATTTGGATTCTCCACAAATGCACGTAACAATAATCCTTCCGGTTACAACCATCTTCAACAGCTTCTTCCATTAGTTCATAATCTTCCGCAGCTTCGACAAGCCCCTTGTCCGCGTAAGCTCCGCAAATCCCTGCCATGGCATGAACAAGTTCAAAAAACACTTTCTGCATAGCAACTGATGACTTCTGAAAAAGAAGAAAGATGAGACATGGTGAACAAAATCAAACTTACAACAACAAATTGGTTTCACTGAAGGATGAATAATCCCAAGCCCATGCTCTCTAAATTCACGACAGAACCGTGTCTAGCCAAATCACCAATGTAAAGATCCTAAGATGAACAGAAGGATACATCACCCTACTGCCCCATGCTCGGTTACTGCAAAGGACATAGAAATCAAGTTAAAGTTCAGAATTAACCGCGACAAATCTACTTGCTCACATACAAGTATAGAATTTGTTCGTCATACAACCGCGTTCGCCGACATTTAAACGCAATCTCAAAGTGATTAGCTTACCTGGTAAAGAGTTAATCATTATTAGACAGCAAATCACACCGCTCGCGAATCTTCAGCATCAGCCCTGTCTCTCACTCAAATATTTGCATCTCATATGCTTGCACATTCTGAAAAGCCAGCAGCAGCCCACCTACTGATTTTATATTGGTTAAGTCCATGCAATCTCAGGGGTCAGAACACATCGATGAATTCAAAAATATGAAAATACAGATGCAGCTAGTAAAGCCTCTATATAAGATAGCGAGGTCTGCAAATCAAAACAACAATATGATTTAAAATTGATTTTTCAATCTAAGCTAGCATCTGGTTATGTTGAATAGAATACAATGTTGGAACTGCGAGAATGTTTGTCTTGAACTTCAAATTGAGGCCCCGCGATGAACGCCCCAATACGCAGACAACAATTTCCCGCAACTACTCCGCTAGCAGCCTGTTTCACCCCCTTTGCCGCCCTGTTCAAAATAAATCAAGAAAGAACTGAGTTACTTTTTAGGCAGCAGTAAACCTACAACAATTGGAAAGCAATGATAGGACTTGGTGACAACGTGAAAATCTCGAAACCAGAACTTAAAGTAAGGGCAAATTCTCACGCAAATAACAGGACAGAGACAGTTCTAGGAGAACTTACCAGCAGAGGGAGGATTTACGTCAAACTTCCTACCTCCGGCAAGGGACGGAGAAAGACTTGGTGAACCAAATAAGCACAACAGGGAGCTCATTCTTAAAAACAAATCGAAGTCCACGACAACTTCTATAGTAGTTGGTCCTACATCGTAAATGATCAGTACCGGAATACGAATCTCGCCACTTTCAACAATCTGAAACATAAACAAGTAGAAAAGAAAGTTGTCCACAAAACCTGGTCAAGCTACTGAGCAAACTCACTGTTTCAAAGGCCAAGGCTATGAGAATGAAGGATGATGTCCTTTTGGTTGCAACTAGCCTCGATGCCATACATTGTTGTTGCTCTGTTGGATAGTACTATAAAGATGCACTTTGTAGACATATTCAAATCCTTCCTGTCATTGTTAGTCCTCCCCGCTCGATGCTCATCTCAATGAGGAATTTCAGTTATCGCGTTGAATTGGTCAACGTTGATTGTACCTACATTAATATTACACTGCCAAAGATGGTATCAGAATCACCATGTGTTCATCCAGATGATCAATGAGAATTTAAATCAAAGGAGTTGTAACTGAACACTTATCCTTTCATTACGCCACAACCACGCTCATGACTTATCCCAAAGCCTTCATGATCAAGCTCCGTCAAAGGTCGCGAATGCCACTTTTGGATGCCGGCAAGCAACTGGTGCATAGATGCTATCCAACCTGACAATTAAAGGAAAATCCATTAAATTAATGAACCATAAACATTGATTCTTTCCTCTCCAAAACAATTAAACCGCCAAAACTTATAACAGAGCTTGCAATTTTACAACTTTTAGAATACATAAAGGAATGTCCAAATCTATGAGTGAGATTGAGCTTGTAATACCTGATGACCCAGTTGCTTGATATCAGTCACAATCTTGATTCAAAATTCTGGAACTAATGAAGAGGACATTCAGACTTCCCTCGTTAGTGTTCAAAGCGGTAGCAGTATAGAGAAAAAGAGTTGAAGTTTTAGTGTATATTGCCATCACTGTTGGCTTACCATGAACAATAACAGAAAGAAAATAACGAGATACCCAGAGAAGGCAATATGTCTGCAAGGCATCGTGACCTGTCATTCAAGCCAAATTTGCAGCATTGTCAATACCATTAATCTTTCTGAAATCAGCTTCCAACATAATGAAGTAAGAAAGAAATTTCTTAAAGTTGTTCCAGCATGTGGAACTAAAAAGGAAAAGTTCTAAAAGATTCACGACATCTTAATTTGAGGAAGGAAAGAATCAAGAACATTTTAACATGTCACAAACATGTTCCTATGAAAACAAATTTTTTTTTCTAAAGGGCATTCATGACAATCATATGCAAGACAACTCTGCTTCTTACCAAAACAGGATCCGACAACATTACTCCACTCATTCAATTCATAGTTCTTCCAAGTTACTATAAGAGAGAAGAAGAGTTCAGAATCAAGAGGGACATCAGCAGCCAAAAAATTCACAGAGTGAAAGTACAGAGAAATCCACACAACTGTTCACAATGGAACCACACACGAAAATCCCAAATTGAAAACTCATACAAAACCTAAAATCGTAAAACAGATAAGGGACTTATCTCGCGATCCTCCGCGAATAGCCCTCATCGGCGTCAGAATCCCTTCATCAAAACACTGTGAAATCGCGAACCACCACCCTCCGTTCGTCATTCGCCATCGTTGAGACCATCGCGCCGAAGACCCCTTCACCCGGATTCAAAACCGTCAATGCCCGGCGAGACAAAGGGGCCATAGCAACCGTGAGTGATTTCTGCTAATGATTTTTCATTTGTTGTTGTTTATGCAGGAAAACGGAAGATGAAGAATCGCGATGAGAAACGGTAGACGAAAAGGCGGACACGAAGAGGAGAACGTAATAGCAATGACGAGAGAGGATAAGCGATTGAGAAGGGGGAAACGAGAGTGGGAATTAGGGTTCATGGTGTTTTCCCTGTTTTTCTTTTGTTGTTAATCTCTGTTTACGTTGTAATCACCTACCACACACACACTCACCACACTAATCACAACTAACCACCATAATCACCCCCTTAATCCTTAATTAACCCTTAATTAATCCTTTAATCTGCAATCTTAACCAACTTTTTTTTTAAAATCAAATTAATAACTTTTAAATTAATTAATTAGTCTACTCAATTATCACTCTTTTAATTAATCATTAAACCTAATCAACTTTTTTATAAAAATTAACTAATAACCTTTTCAATTAACCATTCTATTATTGAATTTAATTAACTTTCTTAAAATAATTAATTATAGTTTTTTTCTCATAATTTAAAACCAAATTCCTCATAATTTAAGTATTTTTATTTTGTTAGATTAAAAAAAAACTTTTAATAAGAAAACAATTTCATAACTAATTTTTACTCACTTGTTAAACTAAGATGATGATAGCATGAGAAAACCTTGAAAAAAACTCACTTCATGGCAATCCTTTTTATCGATGAAAATATTTTGTTATAAATAATTCTAATAATAACTTTTATATTTATATAATAAACAAATAAAACTACTTAACTATTTTAATGAAAATCTCTTAATGAAGACCTTTTATAATAACTTAAGTAAAAGGAAAACAACTAAAAAATCACTTTCATAATCTAAATGACATATATTTCACTCGTTAATAATAATCAAACCTTTTAATATTAGAAAACGTTTACTTAAATAAATTAACTTTTATATGATAATGAATAATTTTACTAATAATAAATCTAATATAACTTCAAAAAAATCAATCCAACTCTTTCCTAAAACCAATTTCACCTTAGGAACAAATCAATCAACCTTTTCTTATAATTCAAACTAAAATCAATTCAACATCGCCTAAAATCAATCAACATCGTAAATCTAGTTCAATCGTGCACACTCACATCCACGACACATTCACTCTCACACACTTCAGCGCTTTCATGCGTATGTGTATGTTTACTTATTTGGTTTTTCTTTCCGCAATTTAATATTACCGCACTTATATTTCCGCATCGCATCCGTCAAAAGGAAAAACCTACACATGAGTCAACACTTGTGTGTAGTGCATCATTTGCATCATTTTCCCACGTGATCCTTGATCCCATTCAAGTCGATCTTCTAGGATAGATCCTACCCCATAGGAAGGACCTTATCTTTACTTTACAACATAGAAATAAACACAAAACAATTCAAATCAAATATTCAAACACAATAGAGAAATAGATGTTAATCATCTTAAGGGAGATAGAATCTCCACCCCACATCAATACAGTCAATTCGTTGGAACTTTGCCTTAAGAGAGATAGAGACGTACCTCGTCGATCCCTATTCGAGTACTTGACCCCTTCTCTTAAGATGATGCAAAACTACATTCCTACAACTTGTGGCGGTTAAATCTCCCTTAAAATGAAGACTCATCTCTTCTCCTAAAATCAATCAATCAACTACCCTAAACCCGTAGGAACTTTGACCACAGTCGAAGATCTCCTCAAACCCTTTAGGGGAACTACAGATACTCTGATTCCACTCCCGTAAGGATATGTAGGCATAAGATGCGATGTCTTATCAGTATACTTAGAAATAAACCCCTAGGTCTTTAAACCTTAAGCAGATAAACCATAGCAATAAACAAACATAAAACAAGAGGTTCCTGTAGGATACTATAGAAACTTAGGATGCTAGTACCTTCCCTAAGTTTAACCAACCCCCGAACCTAAAACTCTCTAGCTTGCATTTGCATTGCATTGTGGGAATTTCGATATTTATCCCTTCCTTTGGACAAATCAAAGATCGGTTGCGATTTAAAAGATTCAAACTAATTAATAGTTTGGTATCCAAATTTCACCGTGACAGTAGGCACAAGACGTGATGTCTTGGCGAGCAACCTTCCCCCTTGTTCCCGTAGTTAGCCGAACTACGTTGACTCTGACTTTCCCATTGCACGAGGGAATAAGTAGGCACAGAGTGGCGATGCTCTGCCGAGTCTCTCTTTTCTTTTCTTTTTGTCCTAAAGCCTGTAGCGTAGATAGAAACACACCCTTAGATAGACAACAAGCGTGGGTCCCATCGAGTACGACGGACGTGAGGGGTGCTAATGCCTTCCCCTTGCGTAACTGACTCCCGAATCTAGGACTTGGTTGCGATGACCTTGTCTTTTCCCTTTTTATCAGGTTTCTCCGATCGTTTTCTTTCCCTCTCTGTGGGATAAATAACGAAAGGTGGCGACTCTTCTGTTTTCCGCCGGGTTTTTTTCACAGTTGCGACACCTGGCGACTCTGCTGGGGATGTTATGTTTATTATGCGATGCACTCCTAGCGCTTGTCTGTTGCGTCTTTGGGTGTTTATTTTTGTGCAGTTTTTGCGTTATGTACATTATCTGTTGTATATTATTGCATTTTTGCATTCTTGTTGTTGTTGTGTTGTGGGTTGGGTTGTTATATTGAGAGATAAGCCGGACTCGGGCTTGACTATACTCATAGGATTAGAGTGGAGATTAGCGGGAGCTTGTGTGGCGTTTGGCTGCTCAATAGCTCGCATGAAATTCACATTCAGACGAGGTTTTTCTTTGGAAATATTCTATCATGTGCGTCTGGTGCAGTTGAGGGAATATTGACTTAGAGAGACTGTCGACTCTGGAGACCGTTCATTTGGGAAGTCAGCTAAGTGAGGCCACTTCGTTTGACTATGATGCCAAACTAGAAATGGTGAACATATCATCGTTTCTCGAAAGTCTGTGATGCTGACCACCCGCATAAGATGTCGTACCTTTCAAGACTAGAACCCACATGTGAGAGGGATGGGTTTTTGCAGGAAACCTGGGTTTCAACCAACCCTGGTTTTCTCGTCAGTGCGGAATTTTGATCCTAAGTGTTCCATCCAGTGTATTATCTCAGTGTTCTGATTAGAGCGGAGCTCCGGTTGAATTCAGTCAACGGCACAACAACGAGTTTGAGCATTGGATACCTTGATCCCATGTGTGCATCTGCATAATCATTCTGCATTTAACATTGCATGTTTATGTGTGTTACAGGTTCTCGTCTTTCCCTTGATTCTGGTACTGGTCTTCTATAGAGATGGAAGTTAGCAGAAAGAGGATTATTGTGTACAAGTTTCTGGCACCTGAGTTGGGACCTTTATTTGGTCTAATTTCCATGGCTGATCCTGGTGTTTTTGCAGCTTTCAGAGAGCATTATGGGGGAATTCTGAAGTTTGTTCGTAAGCTTACAACTTATGAGCATGGAGCTATTCATACCCTATTGCAGTTTTATGATCCTCCATTGAGATGCTTCACATTTCCGGACTATGTGTTGGTTCCGACTTTGGAGGAATTTGCTTATATCTTGGGTGTTTCGATCCTGAACAAAGTGCCTTTCTTCAGCTCTGAGGAAGAACCTAATCTTGAGAAGTTGTTCGCCACTCTTTATTTGAGCGCCTATGACTTGATAGATCACGTTATTATTAGAAACGGAGTTTCCGGATTTACTTTACCCTTCCTGGTCGACAAAGCCCGAGAGTATGCTGACAAGGGTTGTTGGGTGGTTTTTAGCGCTATCTTGGCTCTGTGTGTTTATGGCATTGTGTTGTTTCCCAATGTACTGGATTTTGTGGATTTGATGCTTTTCATATTTTCGCTTCCAAGAATCCCGTACCTACTGTTCTAGGAGACTTGTATCATTCAGTCATTACAAGAACGAGAAAAGAAGAGGAAAGATGGTTTCTTGTTATGCACCATTGTTGCATAAGTGGTTTGTTGATCACCTGCCTCGCTCTGGAGCTTTTGTGGATTCCGAGAACTCATTTGAATGGTTAAAGAGGCTTATGGGTTTAACGGAGAAGAATATTGTCTGGTTCAATCGGTACTTGCTGGGTCATGAGCTTATCTTCAGTTGTAGTAGCTTTCCTAACGTGCCCTTGATAGGGAGGAAAGGCGGTATCAATTATAATCCTTCTCTTGCTGTGAGACAATTCGGTTATGCTTTGAAAGGACCTCCGGAAGAAGAGGAAGTGTAGGAATCTCTGTACTTCACGGGTATAGCTGATCCTTGTATCTCGGCCCGATTCATGGACGCTTGGGGTAATATTCACAAGAAGGGAAAGCTTTCTTTGGGCAAAGGAGATTGTAGAGCCTATGATCCATACTCGGATTGGATTCAGAAGAGGGTTGAAGAGGTACTATTGTCATTTCCCGTTGAAGCACCATTGTATCCCTTAGTCATTGAGCCGCCTACAACCGTCGATATCCTGAGATATATCAAGCTTTGGGCAGAGAAGGAAGAGCTGCGCAAAGAGAATGAAGAGTTGAAGCAGGAAATCAGTCAGCTGAAGCATGATAAGGGTGAAGTTGTGTATTTGGCCAAGACAAATGCATAATTGTTGACTAAGTTGAAGGAAGAACTTGCTGATCAGATACAAGCAAGGAAGCAAGTCGGTCTTGATCTGAAAAGCACTTGTGATGTTCTGAGAAGTAAGAAGGAAGATTTAGATAGAGCCTATCTGAAGATATCCGAATTCAAAGAGCAGTGGAATTCTACTGTGACAGCCAACAAGAGTAGAGAAGATCAGCTTCGTGTTCAGGTCGATAAGCTGAAAGCGCAATTCAAGGCTAAGGAGAGAGAGGTATTGCTAGTAACGTTTTGTAGAGGTACGATTGAGAAGAAATACCAAGAGACCTTGTCAGCACTTGAAGAGTTCAAGATTCGGGAAGAGGTGAAAAAACCGAGGCTTGAGGATGCTTTCGGTGAAGATGCTTGGCAGGACCATTGTCATTATCTCTGGGATGTGATACGCAAGAGGGATGTCCTTATCCGAGAGCTGATGGAGAGGCCAGAACATCCCTATACAAAATAGATGCTTGAGGAGTCTCAGGAGTGGCGTAGAGATCATGGCTACTAGGAGTTTTGTCTTTTGTAGTTTCATTTGCTTTTGTATCTTGATCATCACCAGAGATGTTGGATGAGATCAATACCTCTTTGTATGCGGATATTTCTCATTGTTGTTGTAATTTTTCAGCTTTACTTGATATATGAGAAGATTTATTGTGGTGTTCTTACCCATCTCTGTTGTTCTTGTTTATTGAAACCGGAATCAAGGGGAAGATCTCCCTGTACATACATAGACATGTTTGCATTTTGCATCTTGCATTCTCGTTTGCATCGCAGGTTGTTCTTGGTGGCCTTGTGTTCTTATCTCTTCTTGGTTTTCTTCAGTTCAGGATTGAGGAGTTCAGTTTCCACAGGTATTCTACTAGAGGGAATCAGCAGAAGGTGATTGATCTGGTTCAGGCAGAATTGCAGGAGGTCAGGGCGCGCATGGCCCAATTCATGGAACTGATGCAGACTGTTGCCAGTGGATAGGAACAGTTGAGAACTCTAGTTCAGCCGTTGATAGGACGGGTTGATAAAGACGGGGTGTTGCACGGAGGAGCAGGTGTTGTTCATCCTTCGATTGGTGGGTCTATTCCTCAGGGCATTCCTACTGTTGTTGTACCTCCGGGCTGAGGAGCTGCTGGTGAGAACGGTAATATCGCTGGTAATGGTAGTGTGTGCGTTGTGTACGGGGTTGCTGGGCCTCATTGGGAGGATAATCAGGATGACATATTTTCTGTGAAATATCTGGAGGGTGGTTTGCCAACTGAAGCTGATCGAAGGTTCAAACTGGTTGAGGAGAAGATAAAATTGTTTGAGAATCAGAACTCTTTGGGCCTCGATATGTCTAATCTTGGTTTGGTTCCTGGGGCCAGGATTCCCCCCAAATTTAAGGTGCCCGATTTTGATAAGTACAAAGGGACGACCTGTCCCAGAGTACACATTCAGGCGTACTTTAGGAAAACGTCTGCTTATTCCAGTGATGAAAAGCTACTAATGCATTTCTTCCAGGATAGTCTAGTAGGGGGCTTCGTTGGAATGGTATATGGGGCATGAGAGAACCCATATCTGTAGCTGGAAAGAATTGGCTGAGGCTTTTGTGTGTCATTATCAATATAATAGTGATCTGGCACCAAATCGGGTATAATTGCAGAGTCTGTCGCAGAAATATTCTGAGAGTTTCAAGGAATACGCCTAGAGGTGGCGGGATTTGGCTGCATGAGTGCAACATCCTTTGGTTGAAAGGGAGTTGATCGACTTGTTCATGGCTTCGTTATCTGGAGTGTATTTTGAGAAGTTGATAGGCTCCATGTCTGCAGGGTTTTCTGATCTGGTAATTGCTGGCGAAAGATTGGAAAGTGGAATCAAGTCTGGTAAGATTTCGAATGGTGGTGGATCCTCATCGGGAGGAACGAAGAAGCCATATTCTGCAAACCCCAAGAGAAGGGAGGGGGATGCAAGTGCTGTCTCTCACAAAGGGTAAGGGTAGAGCTCAATCCCGTTATCTTCAACAAGTCGCTAAAATAGATATCCCGGCCGTAACTCATCAACAAGGCAATGTTCAACGACCTTATGCTGCCAGACAAAAAACGACTAATAGGCAGTTTGCGAATCCTCCTATGCCGTATTCTTAGTTGTTACAATGGTTGTTGCAGTTACAACTAGTTCAGAAGAGGACCTTGGCTCCTCTCACTGGCTCGCCACTTGCTGGGTACGATGCAAACGCTCATTGTGATTTTCACTCGGGTGCTCCCGGGCACGATATTGAACATTGCAAAGCTTTCAAGCATAAAGTACAGGACTTGCTTGATTCTAAAGCTATCAATTTCACCAATGAGGGGCCAAATGTGACTCAGAACCCGATGCCGAATCATGGTGTGGCCGGGGCCAATGCCATTATTGAGGGGGAGAAGTTGAATCTGATAACTGATGTTGAGGATTTGAATACTCCACTGGGTTTTGTGAAGGGTTGTTTGTTGAAGAAAGAGGTGTTTCCTGGTTGTTCTGCTGACTACTCAGAATGTGAATCACAGTCTGAGGGTTGTGATCTTTTGAAGAGGGGTATTCAGAGAATGATTGATGAGGGTTGTTTGCAATTTGATAAAGTCATAAAAGAAGATGTCGTGAAAGAGGTGCGTAATGACGAAAATGAAGTTGCCACTATTTCCATTCCATACCGGACTATCAATATTTCAGCGCTTGCTAGGCCAGCTCCGGTGACCATAACTGTACCTGGACCTGTGTCGTACGAGAGCACTAGAGCTATCCCATGGAATTATGGGGGAGAAGTGTTCGGGCAGAAGCAAGAATGGACAAAATCAGCAAGCGGAAGTTCGTCGGTTGAGAACATAGTTGGCGCCGGAGGTATTACCAGAAGTGGTAGGGCCTTTTCTCCACCAGAGGTTATTGCTGATAAATATGACAAGGGTAAGTGTAAGGCTGTAATTGAAGAGAATTTCCAACCCCAGGTTGTTACTGATGATCTTTCAAAGGATGCGGAGGAATTCATGAGGTTAATTCGGAAGAGTGACTACAAAATTGTGGATCACTTGAATCAAACTCCTTCGAAGATTTCTATCCTGTCATTGTTGATGAGTTCGGAGGCGCATCACAATGCTCTACTGAAAGTTTTGAATGTAGCTTACGTACCCCAAAAGATTTCTGTCAATCAGTTGGAGGGCGTAGTTGCTCATGTGAATGCCGGTAATGGTCTCGGTTTTACTGATTTGGATCTGACTCCTGCTCGGAGGAACCATAACCGTGCTATGCATATATCTTTGGAGTGTAGAGGATCTCTGATGTCACATGTCTTGGTTGATACAAGATCATCCCTCAATGTGCTTCCAAAGAAGACATTGATGAAGTTGGACATTCAGAGCTTGTTATGAATGCCAAGTGATTTGGTCGTGAGGGCTTTCGATGGATCTAAGAGATCAATATTTGGAGAAATCACGATGCCTATTCAGATAGGGCCAGAAATCTTTGATGCAACTTTCTATATTATGGATATCCAGCTAGCATACAACTGTTTTCTTGGCCGACCTTGGATACATGATGTTGGGGCAGTTACCTCCACGTTGCATCAAAAGCTGAAATATATGGTGGAAGGGAAAATAGTTGCCGTGTGCGGAGAAGAGGACATTATGGTTAGCCATTTGTCATCCTTCAAGTATGTAGAAGTGGATAGTGAGATCCAGGAAACACTCTGCCAGACATTTGAAATAGTTCAGATTTAAGGGAAGTCTCCTGTAGAAGCCAAAGGCCCAGAGGTTTCGATGTTGTCGCTCAGGGAAACCCGTGCTATCGTAGAATCCGGCTCGTCTCAGAAGTGGGGCCAAGTTCTCGATGTTCCTGTCAAGCAGGACAAGTTCGTCCTGCTATACAAACCCTCCAGTTCTTCTCAGATTCCGAGATATAGGGGACCTGTGCAGTTCACCAGCAGTGGTGTGATATTTGACAGGATCAATGCCGTTGAAGAGGATGAAGGTGACAGTGACTGCGACATGGATGCCTGGATTCGTCCATGTACTCCCGGCCAAAAGCTGCGCAACTGGACTACCAAAGAAGTCATTCATGTTACTGCTGCAGAGTAATGTTCATTGTTTTGATTATGTTCAGTCTTGCGTTCTGCCCAAGACGTAGTGACCCATTTGTGGGGCCTTCTTGTTATTTACAATTTATCATTAAATAAAAGACGTTTCACATTCAAATATTGTGATCCCTGTTTTTCTTGTTTTTCTTTTGCATTTATACCTTAACATAAAAATGGCAATGTGTTTTGTTTGTTGCATCGCATAATAAACATAACATCCTCATGCAGGTCTTTTCTATCAGATGTCATCAATTCAGGTTCAGCTATGACTTCGTATGACTTTGATAATCCCACTTATCAAGCTGAAGATGAGACTGACGAAGACTGTGAACTACCCGAAGAGTTAGCCAGACTTCTCAAGCAGGAGAAAAGGGTCATTGTGCCTCATCAGGAGGATATTGAGATTATCAATTTGGGTACCGAGGATGACAAGAAAGAAGTTAAAGTGGGGGCTGTATTGGAAGACAGTGTCAAGAGAAGATTGGTTGAAATGCTCCGTGAGTCTTGGTTTTACCAAGACATGCCTGAGATGGATACAGATATTGTGGTACAACGGTTGTCTCTCAGAGAAGAATGCTCGCCAGTCAAGCAAAATTTGAGACGGACAAGGCCTGACATGGCAGTCAAGATCAAAGAAGAAGTTTAGAAGAAGTTGAATGTTGTGTTTCTTGTTGTCACGAATTACCCTCCGTGGGTTGCTAATATTGTTCCCGTGCCTAAAAAGGATGGAAAGGTCAGGATGTGTGTTGATTATCGAGATCTGAATAAAGCGAGCCCGAAAGACGATTTCCCGCTCCCTCACATCGATATGTTGGTTGATAACACAGCTCAGTATTCTGTGTTTTCATTCATGGATGGCTTCTCTGGGTATAACCAAATCAAGATGGCCCTAGAGGACATGGAGAAAACTACTTTCATCACACTATGGGGGACTTTTTGCTATAAGGTGATGCCCTTTGGATTGAAAAATGCAGGGGCAACTTATCAGCGGGCGATAGTTACTTTGTTTCATGACATGATTCATCATGAGGTGGAAGTCTATGTTGATGACATGATTGCAAAGTCACATACGGAGGAGGGACATCTGGTCGATCTTCTGAAATTGTTTGAAAGGCTGAGGAAGTTTAAGCTGAGGCTGAATCCTAACAAGTGCACCTTCGGGGTGAGATCTGGAAAGCTACTGGGTTTCATTGTCAGTGAAAAGGGTATTGAGGTAGATCCTGCCAAAATAAAAGCTATACAAGAAATGCCTGAGCCGAGAATGGAAAAAGAGGTTCGTGGTTTTCTGGGGAGATTAAACTACATTTCAAGGTTTATATCTCATCTTACAGCCACTTGTGAACCAATATTCAAATTGCTAAGAAAATATCAAACAGTCAGGTGGAATGAAAATTTCCAGAAGGCATTTGAAAGAATAAAAGAATATCTGCAAGAACCTCCAATACTCAAGCCTCTAGTTGCAGGGAGACCACTGATCATGTATCTCACGGTTCTTGAGAATTCAATTGGATGTGTGCTCGGTCAACAAGACGAGTCAGGTAGAAAAGAGCACGCCATCTACTACCTGAGTAAGAAATTCACCGATTGTGAGTTGAGGTACTTGATGCTGGAAAAAACATGTTGTGCACTCGCTTGGGCCGCAAAGCGTTTGAGACAATACATGTTAAACCATACAACCCTATTGATTTCGAAGATGGACCCGATCAAGTATGTATTTGAAAAACAAGCACTCTCCGGAAGGATTTCCCGTTGGCAAATGGTGTTAACAGAGTATGATATTCAGTACGTTTCCCAGAAAGCCATTAAGGGAAGCGTTCTGTTGGAATATCTAGCGGAACAGCCGATTGAGGATTATCAGCCGATGAAGTTTGAATTCCTAGATGAAGACGTCATGTTTCTGAGGATGAAAGAATATGATGAGCCTTTACCTGACGAGGGTCCTGAGAGAGAATCTCAGTGGAGACTGGTTTTCGACGGAGCGGTTAATTCATATGGTAACGAAATCGCCCGATTGACATTCGTCTGCACCAATAATGAAGCCGAGTATGAAGCTTGCATTATGGGTTTAGAAGATGCCGTTGATATGAGGATTAAGAATCTGGATGTATACGGTAACTCAGTGTTAGTCGTTAACCAAATCAAAGGAGAATGGGAAACTCGTCAGGCCAACCTAGTGCCTTATAGAGTTTATGCAAGGAGACTGCTGCCTTTCTTCGATAGAGTTGACTTCCATCACATGCCGAGGACTGAGAATCAGATGGCGGATGCCTTGGACATGCTAGCTTCGATGTACAAAGTGAATTTCTGGAAGGAAACTCCTGCTATCACCATCATGCGTCTTGATAGACCTGCTTTTGTGTTTGCCGTTGAGAAAGCATATGATGGAAATCCTTGGTATTTTGATATCAAGCATTTTCTCAAGACTCAGAAGTATCCATCTGGGGCATCCAGTAAAGATAAGAAGACTCTGAGGAGGTTAGCTGGAAAATTTTATCTGAATAAGGACGATGTGCTCTACAGGAGAAACTTTGACATGGTCTTGCTGAGTTGTGTGGATGAACTTGAAGCAAACCTGTTGATGGAGGAGGTCCATGAGGGTTCTTTTGGCATCAATGCCAATGGACATGCAATGGCTAGAAAATTGTTGAGAGCTGGGTAATATTGGATGACTGTTGCACCCCAAAATTTGACCAACATTTATTCATTCATGGAGTATTTGAAAGTTGATACCTTCATCAAAAAGTTCAAGAGGTCCTCAGAGGAGTTGGTTGAAACCAGGGTTGTGTGCTTCACAGTTTGAAAGTTGTGGGTGCTCCTCAGATGATTCTGAGACTTTGAGAATGAACTTGATGTCTTGAGAAAGCTTATGAGATGCCTTGATAGCCTTCATGAAGCCCAGAGAAGTCATTATGTAAGAATTCAGAAGATTCAACCATGAATGGTAGAATTAGGGTTTTGACTGGGTCAACCCTAGACCAGCTGAAGATTTGGAGAAGGTTGAGACTTAATCCAAGGGCCATGAGATCATGGAATGATGCATAGAGATTATATAAAGATGATTCCTAGACCAACTCATCATGATTGAGGAGTTTGAGAAGTTTTGAGTTAGGGTTTCTGAGGATTGTCAGTGAAAAAACCCTAATTTGATCCCTATCTTCCAGGCAGTTTTAGCACTAGATGTGTTTGATATCTCATTTTCCCCACAACATGAATGTTTTAGAGCTTCTTCTTAGCTTTAATTTGAGTGGTGGAAGTCCTTGATAGGAGTTACAGAGCTCAAGTTATGGTTTTGACAAATTACAGGTCAGTTGATGTGTGTGAATCTGGGTCCTTGAAAGTCACCCAACTTCCAGACAACTTTTGCCCTAGAAGGTTGATTCCTATGGTTTCTTGGTCAACATGAATGTTGAAGAGGATCTTCTTAGCTTTAATTTGAGTGGTAGAAGTCCTTGATTGGATTTGTGGAACTCAAGTTATGGTTTGAGCAAGGCAGGGGTATTTTGGTCATTTGTCAGTTATAGGTCATTTTAGCCAATGCCTAAAACTCCTATTTCCAAGCCTCAAATGGAAAAACTCAAAACATGAAAGTTGCTCAAAATGTGATTTTAAGTCTAGAAAGAAGGTCACAAATTGTTGAAAAAGCTCATAGCACAAGATTCCATGATTGGTCAAAAATGAACTAAAAATGACTTATAACTTTGAAAAGTTGAAATTGAAAAGTGTTTTGGAAGATCTACAAATTCAAAATAGGTCATCCAATATATCATTTTGATTGGAAAAAACATTTTGAGAAGATTGGTTTAAGTAGAATTTTCATTTGAGGCTTAAAAAATGAGCTTCCTTTGGAAATTTGTTACTTAAGAAAGAAGGCAATGTTAGAAAACCCTACACAAGCAACAAATGGACTTGTTTTTCACTCATCCTCATTCAATAACTCATGTAAGGACATTTTGAGACCAAATTGAAGGCTTGAAGCATGGGAGATGAGATAACCAACTTCTCATTCAAGGAGAAATTCATGAAACTTCCACATCATTCTAGATGAATCTAGAGACTTCCATGGATTGTTATTTAAAGAGGGCATCAAAGAGTGATGGAAGGTTGGTGAAACTTGAGCCAAGTCAGAGGAGAGAGAGAAGTGCATAGCCATTGGAGGGATTTCTTCAAGTTGAAGCAAGTTGAGATATCTTGCACTACCAGCCATCTCCTTCATCACCATTGCAAACAGAATACTGAGAATCATTCAAGGACCATCTGCAAGCAATTCCAAGGCTGGGAACCTCCTCTACACCACTGCACCATAACCCTTTGACAGGTTTCTTCTTCACTTTATACCTCCTTAATTATGCAGCTTCAATTAGTTTCTTAGGCATAGACATGATGTACTAGGCTAGATGATTCTTCCCCATGAGTTACAGCCTGTTCCATGAGGTTCCATGGCAGGTGTTTGAAACTTTGATTTTCAAGAACTATGTAGATTGTTAGTTTTAATCATCAAGAATTAGTGTGCATTAGTTAGGGTAATGTGTAGAGCATCTGTTAATCATTAGGTTGAAGTTTGGTGAAGTTTGATAGCAGTTGGATATGGTGGTGCCATGGTGTTGGTGCTTTCGGTTAGAGCAATCTAGGAAGAATTAAGGAAAAGTGAACGTAGGGTTGTGTAGGGCTTGAGACGTAGATGAGTTTTCATGTTGGAGTCGTGTGGAGCCGTGGCCTGTGGAGTGAGCTAGAGAGGCTCGAAAGTGTGATTGCATGAGAGAGGGTTCTGCAAAACCCTAGTTTGATGAAGACGATGAGGGAGCGCCGTTGGATCAAGTCCAATGTTTGACAAATTCACCTAATCTAACGGTCGCGCGCGTGTCTGAGAAAAGAGAGGGAAGATTCAAATTGTATGAAACGCGTCGTTTCATTAATAAGCCATTCTGGGCTTATTTTCTATTCCCACCCCCCTTTTATTTCTGGCCCAATATTTTTTACTGGCACGAATTACTTTTCATACCCCCCTCCTTTCATTTAGTTTAAATTCTTTTATTTTTCTTCTTTTATTTTTCTGATTTGTAAAATTCATAAAAAATAGTTAAAAAATGATTTTTAATTTCTTCTTTTTTCTATGAGTAGATTAAAATGAGTAGAAAATTATGAAAATAAAATTGGGATTTTATTTTTATGTTTGATATTTTTATTAGATTTTTCAATTAAATAGCTTTTTAATTGTTTCATTTTGATATTTGATTTTGTAGGAATTGTTTTAGTACTTTCCATTAATCTTTTTTACCCATTCTTTTTGGTGCAATTAGATGATTAGTCATACTTCCCCATAGGATTTTTTCTAGATTTTTTAGAATTAATCTTGATTAGTTTAATTAGGGTTGACTTAGGATAGTCTAATTAGGGTTTAGAATTGTGTTTAGGTGATGAATCATTTTCTTGGATTGAGTTTTATCTTGATTTTTAGGTAGAAGCCTTTGTAGATGTTATGAGTAGGTGTTGAGGACCCTTATGAATATTTGTTAAATTTTCTCCCCATTAGTTTAGTATTTTTAGGCATTATCTGAAGATTGCCTGATAATGTGATTTGTTCAGTGGGTTATCTGTTCATCTGTGGGGTTGCCTTGAGGATATTGATGGTGAGCATCATGAAGAGGAGCTTGTAGACCAAGATGCAGAGACCCAGAGCTGGTCTCATCTCCTGTCTGTGAGGTTTGAGAGCCTGAAGTTTGAAGGAAGTTCATGGTACTTTCCTGAGGAAGGCACTATGAATGACTTTCATCCTTCCTTCTCACCTCTTTCTTAAGTATCCAATGATGTTGGAGCCAACTTGTGAGTTTAATTTCTCCTGAGGAGGAATGTAAACTGATCACTTGTTGTTGAGCCACATGGGATGCAACTCCTAAGTGGAAGCCTCCTAGTACTTTCCTGAGGAAAGTCCTATGGGTCCATTCACTTAGTTCCACTAGTTTGCCTAGGATTTCTCAAGTATCCAATGATGTTGGAGCCAACTTGTGAGTTTAATTTCTCCTGAGGAGGAATGTAAACTGATCACATGTTGTTGAGCCACATGGGATACAACTCCTAAGTGGAAGCCTCCTAGTACTTTCCTGAGGAAGGTCCTATGGGTCTATTCACTTAGCTCCACTAGTTCAGATAGGATTTCCTAAATATCCAGTGATGTTGGAGCCTGCTTGTGAGTTTAATCTCTCCCGAGGAGGGATGTAAACTGATCACAGTGGTTGAGCCACATAGGGTATGACTCCTGAGTATACACCTCCTAGTGCTTTCCTGAGGAAGACACTATGAGCTTGCTTGCTTAGCTCCCTTTCTTTGGTAAGCTTATTCTGAAGCTTGAAGACTGGGAATGATTGCTCCTGTTTAGGGTTGTGCTTGAGAGCTTTGCTTAGGTTTGTTTAGATCCTGTGATTAGGGTCACTATTAGAGAGTAGATGATTCTTTCTCATGTGGGTTGTTTGCTTGATAGCACTTATTTCTCTTATCTGCTTTGCTTGATAGCATGTTGTTGATCTTCAGTATGATTACTGTTATTTCATGACTGGCTTGAGGTTGAGATGAGCTTGTGGAGGCTGAAACCCCACACACATTTCCTCCCTCACTTGCATTGCATGCATTTTACTGTTAAAGCTGATGTCTTTGTCTGTATTCTATGTATCATTGACATGATCCCTTAGGACTCTTATTTCCTTTGATGAGGATTTGATGATAGACTTTTAGGTTGAAACCCATGCATGAGAACATCTAGGAGTTCCCTGTTCAAACCTCAACCATAGGATGAATCCATGGCATGATAACAGTAGGACTTGATAGTCTCCCTCCTAGTTGAGCTGTTTCCTGTAGTTTCCCGAACTACGTTTGCTCTGATCTTTCATACCAGATGAAAGTACGTAGGCATAGGATGCGATATCCTAGCGAGCAACCTTCCCCATCTTCCCCCGTAGTTAGCCGAACTACGTTGACTCTGATTTCTCATTCTCTGATGAGAATACGTAGGCATAAAGCGCGACGCTTTGCCGAGTCATTTTTCTTTTCTTTTTTCAGCCAGCCTTGATAGGTAGATAGATTATAACCAACCCGTCCAAGTAAACAAACAAGCGAGGATCCCGTCGAGTACGACGGACGTGAGGGGTGCTAATACCTTCCCCTTGCGTAACCGACTCCCGAACCCAGACAATGGTTGCGATGACCTTGTCTTACCCTTTTTTCGTCAGGTTTTTCCGATCGTTTCCTTTCCCGCTCTGAGGGATAAATAACGAAAGGTGGCGACTCTTCTGTCATGCCGGCACCTTATTTTCGCGCAAGCGACAGCTGGCGACTCTGCTGGGGACCGAACCCAGAATCTCTGGTTCTCCGGTTCCCTATGAGAGTCAATCCTATCGTTTGTGTGTTTGCTTGTTGGGTTGCGTTTATTTATCGCATTTTTACTTCCCGCACTTTACTTCCCGCATTTTATTTCCCGCATTTTATTTCCAGTTCGATATGATTATCTGTGCTGCTGTGGGAGAGGGATGTTACTGTGAGTGAAAAGCCGGACCTGGGCTTTGAGTACACACCTAGATATAGTTGCGGAGAAGTAGTAGACGAACCTGTCTGCTGAGCAGGCACAGTTCCCTACGAAAATCTGCGCTCAGACGAGATTCTTGCAGAGGTGCTCCTTTCCGGTCCTGAGGATCTGAGAGGAGTCCAGACGTGAGGATTGTCGACTCTGGGGACCGATCATTTGGAAGTCAGCTAAGAGAGGCCTCTTCATGACTTGACGATGCCACTCCTTCTGGGAATCGTATTGTCACTCATGAATGTCTGTGACGCTGACAACCGCATAGGATGCCGTACCTTTGTCCATGGATTAGGTCCATCATACCTGTGAGTGGGTTGGGATATTGCAGGAAACTTTGACCTCCAGACCACCTGGTTTTCTTGACAGTGAATCAGTTATGTTGGGTTCTCAGTTGCAGATATGTTCTTGATAGAGCAAGGGTTTGATCAGAGGATCTTATCATCAGGTGTTTGTTTGTTCTTGATAGAGCAGGTTCCGATCAGAGTATTGTTATCAGAGGTTTGTTCTGGATGGAGCAGATTTTTGAGTGAGGTCTGAAGATCTCATCAGCGGTTGTTATTTGTTCTGGATGAAGCTGATTTTTGAGTGAGGTTTGAAGATCTCATCAGCAGCCGTGTATTTGTTCTCGAGAGGGCAGATTTGTGATTTGGGGTCTGAAGACTTCTCCAACAGATATTCCTTGATCTTGCATCCAGGGTTTTTCATTATCAGGCCTTCGTTCTTGTCAGAGCAGAATCTTGATCTCGATCCTACCAGATGGTTATTCACAACAGATCAGATCAGGGGGCTTACACCGGGGTTTCCTTCTCAGCAGTGACTGTTGACATCGAATCTCCACAGCAGCCTTGGATATATTGTTGCATGCCTGCATTTTGCATTAGCTTGCATAATCATTCCATTAGCGTGTGTCTGTGAGGTTGCTGTCTCCATGATTGGGCCTAGATTCTTCTCCTTATTATTGTCAGCAGATGCCAGGATCGGGGGAAATCTCTCAAGCACACAGACTCACGCATGCATTTGCATGAAGCATTCTTGCATGACATACATTCTGTTGCTTTTCCTAACCTTTAATCTTGACAGGTTTTTCAGGTACTCAGGTTCCGAGCTGCTTTCAGGATTGATCAAAGATTCATCCACCGTTACTCGACTCGCGCCAATCAAACGAGAATCATGGACCAAGTACAATCAGATGTTCAGGAGCTTCGTGAAAGGATGGATCGTTTTATGGAGTTGATGCAAGTAGTTGCAAACGGGCAAGAGCAACTTCGTACTTTGGTTCAACCTCTCATCTCCAGGGTTGACAGCAATGGAATTCTTCACGGCGGGGCCGTACCCACTCCTCCTCCTCAAGTGGATACTCCTCAGAACGTTGTTCCTGCTGCCGGGGGCAACGGTAGTGCTAACGGCAATCTTATGAATAATCTCGGACTTAACGCGGCGGGCGCCGTCAATGGTGGTTTGGGAGCCAATGTTAATGTGGGTGCAGGAAATATGGTGGTGCCTCAACCATGGCTGGAGGACCATCAGGACGACATTTTCTCTCAGAGAGGTGTAGAGGCTGAGTTAACTGCTGAAGCTAGACTCAGGTTCAAGGCACTGGAAGATAAAATGAGAGATATAGAAAATCAGAATACATTGGGCGTTGACATGTCCAAACTTGGGCTGATTGCTGACTTTAAAGTACCTCACAAGTTTAAGGTGCCTATCTTTGAGAAGTATAGAGGCACTACTTGTCCCCGTGTTCATCTCCGATCGTATTACAGGAAGATGTCTGCTTACTCTGATGATGAGAAGTTGCTGATGCACTTCTTTCAGGATAGTCTTTCTGGCCCATCGCTTGAATGGTATATGGGTTTGGAACCCGCTGCTGTGCGAACGTGGAAAGATCTCGCTGAAGCATTTGTTCTCCACTATCAGTATAATAGCGACTTGGCTCCCAACCGAGTTCAGCTTCAGAATCTCTCGCAGCGTAGCAATGAAAGCTTCAAGGAGTACGCCCAGCGGTGGCGTGAATTGGCTGCTCGGGTTCAACCGCCGATGGTTGAGCGTGAGTTGGTACAGATGTTCGTGGCTACTCTTCCCGGAGTCTATTATGAGAAGTTGGTTAGTGGCATGTCCGGGACATTCTCGGCCCTCATCACTTTGGGCGAGCATGTTGAAAATGGTATAAAGATCGGCAAGATTCAAGGCGAATCATCCTCATCTGGAGGAGCCAGCAAGAAACCTTATACTGGCAAACGCCGAGAGGGCGATGCCAGTGCTGTCTCTAATGCTAGGAGAAAGGGCAAAGGCCCTCAGTCTCAGATCGCTAGCATAAACATCCCAGCTGCTCCCCCTCAGCCGCAGCAGCAGCCTCAGCAACAGAATAATCCGGGATATAAGAAATATCAGCATCGGGGTCCCCTGGCAAACCGTCATTTGGAAACTCCTCCTATGTCGTATGCCCAGCTTCTGCAGACGTTGCTTCAGCTCCAACTGGTTCAGAAAAGGACGCTAGCTCCCTTGACAGGGGCACCACCACCCGGGTACGATGCTAATGCTACATGTGAATTTCATTCTGGGGCACCTGGCCATACAGTTGAGAACTGCAAAGCTTTTAAGCATAAGGTCCAGGACATGATTGATGCCAAGATAATAAATTTTTCTGACAACGTGCCCAATGTCACCAAGAATCCGATGCCTCATCATAGGGGGGGCGGAGTAAATGCTATTATCTCTGAAGAGAATTCAGACCTGCTGACTGATGTCGGGGATTTGAAGACGCCATTGAGCTTTGTTAAAGCTAAACTGCTGAAGAAAGGCTTCTTTCCCGGGTGTGGGGAGTTTTGTATGGAATGTGCTGCACTTCCTGACGGGTGTGAGCAGTTGAGTGAAGGTATCCAGAGTCTGATGACCGAAGGTATTTTGCAGTTTAGTCGAAGCGTTGAGAATGCGTCAGGGGAAGTCGTGCTGAAGCAGGCGAACGAAGTTGCTACTATCACCATTCCTCGCCACCCTATCACCATTTCTGCACCTCGTCCTCCTACTATTACCATCACCAGGGCTGGACCAATCCCGTTCGAGAGTACCAATGCCGTGCCATGGCATTACGGCGCTGAAGTGTATTGTAATGGCCAGAAGGTAGAGATTGAGCCGCCCAGATCGACTGCGCAGAGTCTTGCTGAGGCCAGTGGTATCACCAGAAGTGGCAGAGTGTTCGCGCCGTCAGAGGGTGCGGCAGAGAAGGTAGTCCGGGCTGATGCTGCTGACAAAGGCAAAGGTAAAGCCGTTGAAGAGGTTCCTGCGGGGGCAGAGAAAGACTTGTTGGTTAAAGACGCCGAAGAGTTCATGCGGCTGATCAGGAAAAGTGACTACAAGATTGTAGATCATCTTCACCAGACTCCGTCGAAGATCTCAATTCTCAACCTGTTGCTGTGTTCTGAAGCGCACCGCAACGCGTTGCTGAAAGTATTGAATGCTGCATACGTGCCGCAGGAGATATCCGTTAATCAACTTGAGGAAGTGGTAGCTCATGTCAACGCTGGTAATGGGCTGGGTTTTACAGATTTGGAGCTGACGCCCAAAGGAAGAGATCACAACCATGCCTTGCACATCTCAATAGAGTGCAGGGGCACGATTATGTCACATGTCCTAGTAGATACGGGCTCCTCGCTGAATGTGCTTCCGAAGAAAGCACTAATGAAGTTGGATACCCGGGGACTGCTGTGCACGCCCAGTGATCTGGTCGTAAAGGCTTTTGACGGAACCAAACGCCACGTCTTTGGAGAATTGACCCTGCCGATTCAGGTTGGACCAGAGACGTTTAATGCAGTGTTCTATATTATGGATATCATGCCCGCCTATAGTTGCCTCTTAGGTCGGCCGTGGATTCATTCTGCTGGTGCCGTAACGTCCACGTTGCATCAGAAGCTTAAATATGCTGTTGGGGGCAGCATAGTGACAGTTTGCGGAGAGGAGGACATCATGGTAAGCCACCTGTCGTCCTTCAAGTATGTCGAAATGGATGGCGAGATCCATGAGACTCTTTGCCAGGCGTTTGAGACCGTCAAGGTGAAGGAGGTAGCTCCCGTTGTTGCAGAGAAGCAGGAGGTGAACCTCTCTTCGTTTAAGGAAGCTAGAGCCGTTGTCGAAGCTGGTTCTACCCCAGGCTGGGGGCATGTCTTGGATATACCATTCAAACAAGATAAGTTTGGATTGGGATATTCTCCGGAAGCTGAAGCTTCAACTTCTTCTGGTAGCTCATCTCGTGGAAAGGGGCCGATCCTATTCACCAAAGGAGGAGTAATATTCGAAAGTGTCAACGCAGCGTCGGAGGACAGCGGAGACAGTGACTGTGATCTCGATGCCTGGATTCAACCGAGCAAACCAGGCGAGCGCCTTCACAACTGGACCATCAAGGAGATTATCGAGCTGACAAGTGAAGAGTAATGATTTGCTTTTTACAATCTTTTGTACAACCCTATGTCCTGCCCGGGGCATAGTGGTTTTACTGTCAGGGCCTTGTTGGATTATGTGTATACATTTTATCAATAAATAAAAAGGCGTTTTCTTCGTAATCAAATGTTGTGTTCTCTGTTATTCATATTTTACGTTTGTTTTGAAAAACAGCAAAATGGCAACGAGGTTCGTGCTAACCTGCATATTCCTGCTTTAAACTTAACCCTTGTTATTGCAGGATCCACGTAACAGACGACATCGACTCTGGACCCTCTACGGCTCACTACGACTTTGATTGCCCGATCTATCAAGCCGAGGATGAGATTGATGAAGACGAAGACCTTCCGGAGGAATTGGCCCGCTTGTTGAAACAAGAGGAGAAGGTTATTCTGCCTCATGAGGAGGAGATTGAGATCATAAATCTGGGTTCTGAGGAGCTTATCAGGAATGTCAGAGTTGGGGCTGCGCTGCAGAATGATGTCAAGCATAGACTGGTCGAGATGCTTCGAGAGTATAGTGACATCTTTGCTTGGTCATATGAGGATATGCCCGGACTTGACACAGATATCGTGGTTCATCGCTTGCCGTTGCGTGAAGATTGCCCTCCAGTCAAGCAGAAGCTCAGGAGGACGAGACCAGACATGGCTGTGAAAATCAAAGAAGAAGTCCAGAAGCAGTTGGACGCAGGATTTCTAGCCGTTACCACTTACCCTCCGTGGGTCGCCAACATAGTGCCTGTACCGAAGAAGGACGGTAAGGTACGCATGTGCGTCGATTATCGGGACTTGAATAGGGCGAGCCCTAAGGATGATTTCCCGTTGCCTCATATCGATGTGTTGGTCGACAATACAGCCCAGTTTTCCGTGTTTTCATTCATGGATGGCTTCTCCGGTTACAATCAGATTAAGATGGCGCCGGAGGACATGGAGAAAACGACGTTTATTACCCCCTGGGGCACATTCTGCTATAAGGTAATGCCCTTCGGTCTGAAGAACGCAGGGGCCACTTACCAGCGAGCAATGGTAACTTTGTTTCATGATATGATTCATCACGAGATTGAAGTCTATGTTGATGACATGATTGCAAAGTCCCAAACGGAGGAGGGGCATCTGGTCAATTTGCTGAAGCTGTTTGAAAGGCTTAGGAAGTTCAAGCTGAGGCTGAATCCTAACAAGTGCACTTTCGGGGTGCGGTCCGGAAAGTTATTGGGGTTTATCGTTAGTGAACGAGGTATCGAAGTTGATCCTGCAAAGATAAAAGCTATCCAAGAGATGCCAGCGCCGAAAACAGAAAAAGAAGTTCGTGGTTTCTTGGGCCGAATAAACTACATTGCAAGGTTTATCTCCCAGCTCACGGCCACTTGTGAACCGATGTTCAAGTTGTTAAAGAAAAATCAGGCGATTACTTGGAATGAAGATTGCCAGAAGGCATTCGATAAGATAAAGCAGTATCTTCAAGAACCTCCGATCTTGATACCCCCAGTGGCTGGACGGCCATTAATCATGTACTTGACAGTTCTGGAGAATAGCATGGGGTGTGTTCTCGGTCAGCACGACGAGACGGGCAGAAAGGAGCATGCCATTTATTACTTGAGTAAAAAGTTCACTGAGTGTGAATCTCGATACTCGATGCTGGAGAAGACGTGTTGTGCATTAGCTTGGGCTGCCAAACGTCTACGACAGTATATGCTCAATCACACCACTATGCTGATTTCGAAGATGGATCCGATCAAGTATGTCTTCGAGAAGCAGGCTCTTTCGGGCAGGATTGCCAGATGGCAAATGGTGTTAACAGAATATGATATTCAGTACGTCTCTCAGAAAGCCATCAAAGGGAGCGTATTGTCTGATTACCTTGCCGAACAGCCAATCGAAGACTATCAGCCGATGAAGTTCGAGTTCCCTGATGAGGACATTATGTTTCTCAAAGCAAAGGATTGCGAAGAGCCATTGCCCGACGAGGGGCCGGATAGGAAGTCTCAGTGGAAGTTGATATTCGACGGAGCAGTCAATTCCTATGGAAGTGGTATCGGGGCTATCATCACGACTCCTCACGGATCCCACATCCCGTTTACTGCGAGACTGACGTTTCCAGTTACCAACAACGAAGCCGAGTATGAAGCGTGTATTATGGGTCTAGAAGAGGCAATTGATTTGAGAATCAAGAATCTAGACATATATGGTGACTCAGCGCTTGTGATCAATCAGATCAAAGGGGAGTGGGAAACTCGTCAACCGAATCTAGTGCCGTACATGAATTATGCCAGGAGGCTGCTTCCGTTCTTCGACCGAGTAGAACTTCATCATGTACCCCGGGCTGAAAATCAAATGGCTGATGCTTTAGCCACGTTGGCTTCTATGTATAAGGTCAATCTTTGGAATGAGGCTCCAAGCATTGTTCTTTCGCGTCTTGACAGACCAGCATATGTGTTCGCAATCGAGGATGCCACTGACGGCAAGCCATGGTTCCACGACATCCAGACCTTCCTTATGACTAAGGAGTATCCGGCGGGTGCGTCAACCCAGGATAAGAAGACTCTGAGGAGGCTATCTGGAAACTTTTATCTCAACCCTGATGGAGTGCTGTATAGAAGAAACCACGATCTCGTGCTACTCAGATGTGTAGATGAGAAAGAGGCCAGTATGCTCATGGAGGAAGTCCATGAGGGCACATTTGGTACGCACGCCGGCGGGCATGCCATGACGAGGAAGATCCTGAGAGCAGGATATTACTGGTTGACTATGGAGTCGGATTGCTTCAGATTCGCGAGGAAATGTCATAAATGCCAGATTTATGCTGATAGAGTTCATGTGCCGCCGTGCCCCTTGAATGTCATGTCCTCCCCTTGGCCGTTCTCCATGTGGGGCATTGACATGATAGGCAAGATCGAGCCCACCGCGTCCAATGGTCATCGTTTTATTCTGGTAGCTATCGACTACTTCACCAAGTGGGTGGAGGCAGCCTCGTATGCTAATGTGACCAAGCAGGTGGTTGCTAAATTCATTAAGAGGGATATCATCTGTCGCTATGGAATTCCCGAGCGGATCATTACTGATAATGGTTCGAATTTGAATAACAAGATGATGAAGGAGCTGTGCCAGAGCTTCAAGATAGAACACCACAACTCATCTCCTTACCGGCCGAAGATGAATGGCGCTGTTGAAGCAGCCAACAAGAACATCAAGAAGATTGTTCAGAAGATGGTTGTGACGTATAAAGATTGGCACGAGATGCTGCCGTTTGCCTTGCACGGTTATCGTACGACGGTGCGTACGTCGACCGGGGCAACTCCTTTCTCCTTGGTGTACGGTATGGAAGCTGTCCTACCGCTAGAAGTGGAGATTCCCTCTTTGCGAGTTTTGGTTGATGTGAAGCTTGATGAGGCCGAATGGGTGACGAATCGCCTGAACCAGCTCAGCCTGATGGACGAGAAGAGGCTAGCATCGATTGCATTTGGTCGCCTGTACCAAAGCCGGATGAAGAAAGCTTATGATAAGAAGGTGCGTCCTCGAAGCTTTCAGACGGGTGATCTCGTCCTGAAGAAGATTCTTCCGCCACACTCCGATCACCGGGGCAAGTGGACTCCGAATTACGAAGGGCCGTATGTCGTCAGCAAGGTCTTCTCGGGAGGAGCTTTGTTGTTGTCCACGATGGATGGTGAAGATTTTGCATCCCCGGTGAACGCGGACGCAGTTAAAAAATACTTTGCTTGAAAGCGACCCGCTGGACAAAAAAGAAAGAGTCCAGGCAAAAAAGGGGCATCCCGGCGAACCATGGTTCCACGACATCCAGACCTTCCTTATGACTAAGGAGTATCCGGCGGGTGCGTCAACCCAGGATAAGAAGACTCTGAGGAGGCTATCTGGAAACTTTTATCTCAACCCTGATGGAGTGCTGTATAGAAGAAACCACGATCTCGTGCTACTCAGATGTGTAGATGAGAAAGAGGCCAGTATGCTCATGGAGGAAGTCCATGAGGGCACATTTGGTACGCACGCCGGCGGGCATGCCATGACGAGGAAGATCCTGAGAGCAGGATATTACTGGTTGACTATGGAGTCGGATTGCTTCAGATTCGCGAGGAAATGTCATAAATGCCAGATTTATGCTGATAGAGTTCATGTGCCGCCGTGCCCCTTGAATGTCATGTCCTCCCCTTGGCCGTTCTCCATGTGGGGCATTGACATGATAGGCAAGATCGAGCCCACCGCGTCCAATGGTCATCGTTTTATTCTGGTAGCTATCGACTACTTCACCAAGTGGGTGGAGGCAGCCTCGTATGCTAATGTGACCAAGCAGGTGGTTGCTAAATTCATTAAGAGGGATATCATCTGTCGCTATGGAATTCCCGAGCGGATCATTACTGATAATGGTTCGAATTTGAATAACAAGATGATGAAGGAGCTGTGCCAGAGCTTCAAGATAGAACACCACAACTCATCTCCTTACCGGCCGAAGATGAATGGCGCTGTTGAAGCAGCCAACAAGAACATCAAGAAGATTGTTCAGAAGATGGTTGTGACGTATAAAGATTGGCACGAGATGCTGCCGTTTGCCTTGCACGGTTATCGTACGACGGTGCGTACGTCGACCGGGGCAACTCCTTTCTCCTTGGTGTACGGTATGGAAGCTGTCCTACCGCTAGAAGTGGAGATTCCCTCTTTGCGAGTTTTGGTTGATGTGAAGCTTGATGAGGCCGAATGGGTGACGAATCGCCTGAACCAGCTCAGCCTGATGGACGAGAAGAGGCTAGCATCGATTGCATTTGGTCGCCTGTACCAAAGCCGGATGAAGAAAGCTTATGATAAGAAGGTGCGTCCTCGAAGCTTTCAGACGGGTGATCTCGTCCTGAAGAAGATTCTTCCGCCACACTCCGATCACCGGGGCAAGTGGACTCCGAATTACGAAGGGCCGTATGTCGTCAGCAAGGTCTTCTCGGGAGGAGCTTTGTTGTTGTCCACGATGGATGGTGAAGATTTTGCATCCCCGGTGAACGCGGACGCAGTTAAAAAATACTTTGCTTGAAAGCGACCCGCTGGACAAAAAAGAAAGAGTCCAGGCAAAAAAGGGGCATCCCGGCGAACCAAAAACAGAATAAAAGGTTCGGGCAAAAATTAGGGATATATTGAAAAAATGTACACCCGCGAAGTCGAAAACCTACACTGGGCGGCTTCGGCAAAAAAGGGTATCCCGGTGAACTGAAAACCCGGAAGGGCGGTTCACGCAAAAGTTAGGGATTTGAATAAGCAAATGACTGCGTTCCGCGTATGGACTTTCATTGTTTAGTGGTTCGGAAGACCTGAGGGCCGTTTATCTGAATCAATCTCTTCCAAAGCTGAAGCGTCGGAGAAGTATCGAAGTCGAGTGGGTCTTAGAGGGATCAACTCATGGTGTTCGTCTACGCCTCGATTGCCGACATTTGTATATACTGATGTATATTTATGTTTTCTTTTTTGCGCGGCTTCCTCATTCCAGGAGCTTGCCTCTGTTGTAAAAGATTTTTGCCCATTCAGGGGTTCACCATCAATAAAATGCACATTATTCAGCAATTCTACTTGTCTGTTTTGCATTTATCTGTTTTGTTTGCGAATGATAACGCCGATGTGTTTTTTTGATAAAATGCGCATACATAAACCTGCGGGCCTAAGCCCATTGATTGTTGAAACAATTAACTAACTGAACATTGTCACGAGATAATAACCCTGATAGGCCCCTTTGAGGAGGGTATCTTGTCTGTTTGTTTGTGTCGTTGCAGGTATAGCACCCGTCAGAAGATGTGTCGTGCGTATCCCCGAAGCAGGATGAGTCCTCCTTCTTCAGCAGAGTTCAGTGATCTCTCCTCCGCGGAATCAGAATCAGATAGTGAGCATTGATATGTCTTCCCCAGGTAGAGGTGATTCTCTTCCCTAAGCAGACGCATCCTGAAGGAACGTCACCTCATTAGCTGAGTTAAGCGCCGAAGAATGATTGAGTACCGTAGCTCGTTTTTCCCCAGCACCGGGTCACAAGTGCAGAGTTCATAGAAGTGTTCGGGAGCTGAAGCTCGTGTTTCCCCAGTAAAGTCGCTGAAGCAGGATTTTCCCCCGCACCGGGTCACGAGTGCAGGTTTCGCAGGAAGCTAGTCGTATGCCGAAGTATGCAGTAACTGATGGTGCCAGACTGAAGTCTCCAGCAGAATTGAGATTCCCCATCAGAGCCGTATTCTCTCCTGAAGTTGGACGATTCCTTCTTCCCCAGTAGAGTGTTGGAACAGCTGATGTTGTATTCCCCGGCAGAGTTGTACTCTCCCCCGAAGTCAGATGATTCTTTCTTCCCCAGCAGAATTGAAATTCCCCATCAGGGTCGTACTCTTCAGTGAAGTAGAATGATTTCTCTCCCCGGCTGAGTCCGCAGAAAAGCAGAATCCTTGGAGGTTGATCAGATCATGATTAATTCTCCCCAGCAGAGCATGGAGCAGCCGATGCTGTATTTCCCCAGAGTCGTACTCTATCCAGCGAAGCAGAACGATTTCTCCTTCCTCAGCCAAGTTTGCAGATGTCCAAGAGATCTGAATCCTTGGAAGTTGATCAGATCATGATTGGTTTTTCCCCAGTGGAGTGTTGAACAGCTGAAGTTGGTTCCCCACGGAATGGTTATCCCCAGAAGAGTAGCTGAGACGGCCGCGCAGTTCATTCTCGTGATTGATATCAGCAGATCCAAGTTCTCGTAGAGCTTCATCCCCTGCCGCAGTCAGCTGAAGTTGTTCCCCTGCAGCAGTTCGCGGAAGATCAGTTCCCCAGACAGAGCCTGATTGATATTGGCGTGCTCAAGTTCTCCTCAGCAGGATGATTCCTCTATCTGAGCAGTTCTTTTTCCTTGACAGGAGGATTTCCCCCTTCGGCATTTATGTTGCTGACGGGATCGCATCGTTATGCATGATTGCATAGCATTTAAACACTGCATAGCATTTTAACACGGCATAGCATTGTGCATGATTGCATAGCATTTAGCATAAACGCATAGCATTACCACCGTGTGGGGCATGGCGCCGAAGCATATGCATCATAAACATGATCTAGGTTATTATCACCCTTGTTGAACAGGTGTATCCCCAAAAGACCAGTTGCTCAGGACGATTCCTGATATTCTCTCCAACAAGGTCGCTTTCTTAAGATGATTCTTAAAGACCCCGGTGTGATCCCCGCAGTCGCTCGCTCAAGATGATTTTTGAGATCCCCAGCGAAGTCTTCAGTTCAAGATGATTCTCGAATTCCTCAGCAGGGCCGTTTGCTTAAGGTGATTCTTAAGACCCCAGTACAGCTTCCCGAGTTGTTCGCTCAGGATGATACTTGAGCTCCCCAAAAGCGTCCCCAGTAAGAGTTGCCCAGGAAGATTCCTGGAATACCCAACAAAATGTTTGCTCCAGAAAGGTTATTAGTTCAGGACGATTCTTGAAGATGCCCGACGGATCTGTTGGTTCAAGTTGATTCTTGAAGTCCTCAGCAGCATGATATGTCTGCTCCAACAACGATGTCTAATCTGAAGATGGATTTCGTAAGCGCCAGAGGGCGATACCAGAAGGTTCCTGTGAAGCCAGATTTCCGTGTGGATGAAGCAACGGGTGGCTGAAGTTAAGGTTCCAAAGGTTGTAGATACAACAGAGTGATTCGTGTGAGTCTGAAGACCAAGTCAGTTGTCCTGAGGTGATGATTGATTGCGATCAAGTGGATAGTTTCTTCTGACTGAAGTCAAAGATGTTTCTCCAGCTGAAGCGGAGTTTTGCCTGTAGGCAAAGCGTTTGAATCCCCGTAGAGTCATGAATGGCTCAGGATACCATTTCTCTGACTAAAGTCACAGATTTCTTATGCTGAAGCAAAGGTGCCTAAAGGCAAGGTTATCCTCCAAGGTCGTGAAGGACCTAGGATTCATTGTTCGGACTGAAGGCCGAAGTATACCCCTGACTGAAGTCTCGGATGCTCTATAGCAGAGGTGGAGTTGCCTGAAGGCAGATCCTTGTATCCTTGAAGGGCAAGGATCACTTTCTTCAGACTAAGGTCGAGGATACCTCCTGCAGAGTTGCCATCCTTGGAGGCCAAGGATGCTTATCTTCAGAAGTACTTGAAGATCTTTTCTAGCTGAAGCTGGAAGTGGCCAGGGGCCAGGGTTTCATATATCTTTAATGTTGAAGTTCTACGGCGGGCAGTGTGCAGCAGTATTCCGATGTTCTTTATGGTTCTGAGGGTGAACCCCGGATCAGAGTGTGCTCGGTTAAGTCTCTCATTCCCAGCGGAGTAGTTTCAGGTATGCAAGTGTATTTTGTGTTCCATTTACCAGGGGTGAACCCCAGGTCAGATGTGTTTGAAATCATGTTTGTTTCCGGCAGCGAGGTTGGATGTTTGTTTGACGGCAATGTCAGCCCCTTTAAATCCCCAACAGAGATGATGTTTGAACGACGGCGATGTCGAGTGTCTCTCAGATTATGTTTGTTTCCGGCGGCGATGTCAGGTCAGTATTTCTCCAGCTAGTTGTTGAGCGGCTAGTGTTGCAGTATTCAAAGATTTGTTCCCCGCAGAGTACTGTGTGCTTGTGCAGTTGGCAAATTTTCGGGTTTACCGATATTCAACCGTCTCGTACCTTGATTGGTTGAGAGCCGTTCGCTTCTCACCCAGTCAGGTCCAAGCCGTTTGAATAGGGGCAGCTGTTGCACCCCAAAATTTGACCAACATTTATTCATTCATGGAGTATTTGAAAGTTGATACCTTCATCAAAAAGTTCAAGAGGTCCTCAGAGGAGTTGGTTGAAACCAGGGTTGTGTGCTTCACAGTTTGAAAGTTGTGGGTGCTCCTCAGATGATTCTGAGACTTTGAGAATGAACTTGATGTCTTGAGAAAGCTTATGAGATGCCTTGATAGCCTTCATGAAGCCCAGAGAAGTCATTATGTAAGAATTCAGAAGATTCAACCATGAATGGTAGAATTAGGGTTTTGACTGGGTCAACCCTAGACCAGCTGAAGATTTGGAGAAGGTTGAGACTTAATCCAAGGGCCATGAGATCATGGAATGATGCATAGAGATTATATAAAGATGATTCCTAGACCAACTCATCATGATTGAGGAGTTTGAGAAGTTTTGAGTTAGGGTTTCTGAGGATTGTCAGTGAAAAAACCCTAATTTGATCCCTATCTTCCAGGCAGTTTTAGCACTAGATGTGTTTGATATCTCATTTTCCCCACAACATGAATGTTTTAGAGCTTCTTCTTAGCTTTAATTTGAGTGGTGGAAGTCCTTGATAGGAGTTACAGAGCTCAAGTTATGGTTTTGACAAATTACAGGTCAGTTGATGTGTGTGAATCTGGGTCCTTGAAAGTCACCCAACTTCCAGACAACTTTTGCCCTAGAAGGTTGATTCCTATGGTTTCTTGGTCAACATGAATGTTGAAGAGGATCTTCTTAGCTTTAATTTGAGTGGTAGAAGTCCTTGATTGGATTTGTGGAACTCAAGTTATGGTTTGAGCAAGGCAGGGGTATTTTGGTCATTTGTCAGTTATAGGTCATTTTAGCCAATGCCTAAAACTCCTATTTCCAAGCCTCAAATGGAAAAACTCAAAACATGAAAGTTGCTCAAAATGTGATTTTAAGTCTAGAAAGAAGGTCACAAATTGTTGAAAAAGCTCATAGCACAAGATTCCATGATTGGTCAAAAATGAACTAAAAATGACTTATAACTTTGAAAAGTTGAAATTGAAAAGTGTTTTGGAAGATCTACAAATCCAAAATAGGTCATCCAATATATCATTTTGATTGGAAAAAACATTTTGAGAAGATTGGTTTAAGTAGAATTTTCATTTGAGGCTTAAAAAATGAGCTTCCTTTGGAAATTTGTTACTTAAGAAAGAAGGCAATGTTAGAAAACCCTACACAAGCAACAAATGGACTTGTTTTTCACTCATCCTCATTCAATAACTCATGTAAGGACATTTTGAGACCAAATTGAAGGCTTGAAGCATGGGAGATGAGATAACCAACTTCTCATTCAAGGAGAAATTCATGAAACTTCCACATCATTCTAGATGAATCTAGAGACTTCCATGGATTGTTATTTAAAGAGGGCATCAAAGAGTGATGGAAGGTTGGTGAAACTTGAGCCAAGTCAGAGGAGAGAGAGAAGTGCATAGCCATTGGAGGGATTTCTTCAAGTTGAAGCAAGTTGAGATATCTTGCACTACCAGCCATCTCCTTCATCACCATTGCAAACAGAATACTGAGAATCATTCAAGGACCATCTGCAAGCAATTCCAAGGCTGGGAACCTCCTCTACACCACTGCACCATAACCCTTTGACAGGTTTCTTCTTCACTTTATACCTCCTTAATTATGCAGCTTCAATTAGTTTCTTAGGCATAGACATGATGTACTAGGCTAGATGATTCTTCCCCATGAGTTACAGCCTGTTCCATGAGGTTCCATGGCAGGTGTTTGAAACTTTGATTTTCAAGAACTATGTAGATTGTTAGTTTTAATCATCAAGAATTAGTGTGCATTAGTTAGGGTAATGTGTAGAGCATCTGTTAATCATTAGGTTGAAGTTTGGTGAAGTTTGATAGCAGTTGGATATGGTGGTGCCATGGTGTTGGTGCTTTCGGTTAGAGCAATCTAGGAAGAATTAAGGAAAAGTGAACGTAGGGTTGTGTAGGGCTTGAGACGTAGATGAGTTTTCATGTTGGAGTCGTGTGGAGCCGTGGCCTGTGGAGTGAGCTAGAGAGGCTCGAAAGTGTGATTGCATGAGAGAGGGTTCTGCAAAACCCTAGTTTGATGAAGACGATGAGGGAGCGCCGTTGGATCAAGTCCAATGTTTGACAAATTCACCTAATCTAACGGTCGCGCGCGTGTCTGAGAAAAGAGAGGGAAGATTCAAATTGTATGAAACGCGTCGTTTCATTAATAAGCCATTCTGGGCTTATTTTCTATTCCCACCCCCCTTTTATTTCTGGCCCAATATTTTTTACTGGCACGAATTACTTTTCATACCCCCCTCCTTTCATTTAGTTTAAATTCTTTTATTTTTCTTCTTTTATTTTTCTGATTTGTAAAATTCATAAAAAATAGTTAAAAAATGATTTTTAATTTCTTCTTTTTTCTATGAGTAGATTAAAATGAGTAGAAAATTATGAAAATAAAATTGGGATTTTATTTTTATGTTTGATATTTTTATTAGATTTTTCAATTAAATAGCTTTTTAATTGTTTCATTTTGATATTTGATTTTGTAGGAATTGTTTTAGTACTTTCCATTAATCTTTTTTACCCATTCTTTTTGGTGCAATTAGATGATTAGTCATACTTCCCCATAGGATTTTTTCTAGATTTTTTAGAATTAATCTTGATTAGTTTAATTAGGGTTGACTTAGGATAGTCTAATTAGGGTTTAGAATTGTGTTTAGGTGATGAATCATTTTCTTGGATTGAGTTTTATCTTGATTTTTAGGTAGAAGCCTTTGTAGATGTTATGAGTAGGTGTTGAGGACCCTTATGAATATTTGTTAAATTTTCTCCCCATTAGTTTAGTATTTTTAGGCATTATCTGAAGATTGCCTGATAATGTGATTTGTTCAGTGGGTTATCTGTTCATCTGTGGGGTTGCCTTGAGGATATTGATGGTGAGCATCATGAAGAGGAGCTTGTAGACCAAGATGCAGAGACCCAGAGCTGGTCTCATCTCCTGTCTGTGAGGTTTGAGAGCCTGAAGTTTGAAGGAAGTTCATGGTACTTTCCTGAGGAAGGCACTATGAATGACTTTCATCCTTCCTTCTCACCTCTTTCTTAAGTATCCAATGATGTTGGAGCCAACTTGTGAGTTTAATTTCTCCTGAGGAGGAATGTAAACTGATCACTTGTTGTTGAGCCACATGGGATGCAACTCCTAAGTGGAAGCCTCCTAGTACTTTCCTGAGGAAAGTCCTATGGGTCCATTCACTTAGTTCCACTAGTTTGCCTAGGATTTCTCAAGTATCCAATGATGTTGGAGCCAACTTGTGAGTTTAATTTCTCCTGAGGAGGAATGTAAACTGATCACATGTTGTTGAGCCACATGGGATACAACTCCTAAGTGGAAGCCTCCTAGTACTTTCCTGAGGAAGGTCCTATGGGTCTATTCACTTAGCTCCACTAGTTCAGATAGGATTTCCTAAATATCCAGTGATGTTGGAGCCTGCTTGTGAGTTTAATCTCTCCCGAGGAGGGATGTAAACTGATCACAGTGGTTGAGCCACATAGGGTATGACTCCTGAGTATACACCTCCTAGTGCTTTCCTGAGGAAGACACTATGAGCTTGCTTGCTTAGCTCCCTTTCTTTGGTAAGCTTATTCTGAAGCTTGAAGACTGGGAATGATTGCTCCTGTTTAGGGTTGTGCTTGAGAGCTTTGCTTAGGTTTGTTTAGATCCTGTGATTAGGGTCACTATTAGAGAGTAGATGATTCTTTCTCATGTGGGTTGTTTGCTTGATAGCACTTATTTCTCTTATCTGCTTTGCTTGATAGCATGTTGTTGATCTTCAGTATGATTACTGTTATTTCATGACTGGCTTGAGGTTGAGATGAGCTTGTGGAGGCTGAAACCCCACACACATTTCCTCCCTCACTTGCATTGCATGCATTTTACTGTTAAAGCTGATGTCTTTGTCTGTATTCTATGTATCATTGACATGATCCCTTAGGACTCTTATTTCCTTTGATGAGGATTTGATGATAGACTTTTAGGTTGAAACCCATGCATGATAACATCTAGGAGTTCCCTGTTCAAACCTCAACCATAGGATGAATCCATGGCATGATAACAGTAGGACTTGATAGTCTCCCTCCTAGTTGAGCTGTTTCCTGTAGTTTCCCGAACTACGTTTGCTCTGATCTTTCATACCAGATGAAAGTACGTAGGCATAGGATGCGATATCCTAGCGAGCAACCTTCCCCATCTTCCCCCGTAGTTAGCCGAACTACGTTGACTCTGATTTCTCATTCTCTGATGAGAATACGTAGGCATAAAGCGCGACGCTTTGCCGAGTCATTTTTCTTTTCTTTTTTCAGCCAGCCTTGATAGGTAGATAGATTATAACCAACCCGTCCAAGTAAACAAACAAGCGAGGATCCCGTCGAGTACGACGGACGTGAGGGGTGCTAATACCTTCCCCTTGCGTAACCGACTCCCGAACCCAGACAATGGTTGCGATGACCTTGTCTTACCCTTTTTTCGTCAGGTTTTTCCGATCGTTTCCTTTCCCGCTCTGAGGGATAAATAACGAAAGGTGGCGACTCTTCTGTCATGCCGGCACCTTATTTTCGCGCAAGCGACAATGACTATGGAATCCGATTGTTTCAAATACGCCAGAAAATGCCATAAGTGCCAGATTTATGCGGATAAGGTGCATGTGCCACCAGCTCCTCTGAATGTGTTGACTTCTCCTTGGCCTTTTGCCAAGCGGGGAATCGATGTGATTGGAAAGATTGAGCCGACGACTTCTAATGGACATTGCTTCATTCTGGTCGCGATTGATTACTTTACGAAGTGGGTAGAAGCAGCGTCTTACGCTAATGTCACGAAACAGGTGGTCGCTCGGTTCATAAAGAAGGATATCATTTGTCGTTATGGTATTCCTGAGAGAATCATTACTGATAATGGTTCAAATTTGAACAAAAAAATGATGAAGGAACTGTGTCAGAGTTTCAAGATCGAACATCACAATTCTTCTCCATACCGTCCGAAGATGAATGGCGCCATTGAGGCAGCTAATAAGAATATCAAGAAGATTGTGCAGAAGATGGTAGTAACCTACAAAGACTGGCACAAGATGTTGCCTTTTTTTCTTCACGATTATCGTACTTCGGTGCATACATCAACCGGGGCAACTTCTTTCTCACTGGTGTATGGTACAGAAGCGGTCCTGCCATTAGAAGTTGAGATTCCTTCTTTAAGGGTTTTGTCGGAGGTGCAGCTTGACGAAGCTGAATGGGTGTGAACCAGGTTGAATCAGCTGAGTGTGATTGATGAAAAGAGATTGGCAGCCATTGCGCATGGTCGGGTGTACCAGAGTAGGATGAAGAAAGCCTTTGATCAGAAAGTGTGTCCTTGGTGCTTCCAGACAGGTGATTTGGTGTTGAAAAAGATCCTTCCTCCTCAGACAGATCACAGGGGAAAATGGACTCCTAACTATGAAGGTCTGTATGTGGTAAGAAAGGTTTTCTCTGGCGGAGCCTTATTGTTATCTACATGGATAGTGAAGATTTTTCGTCCCCTGTGAACGCGGACGTGGTTAAAAAATACTTTGCTTAAAAGAGACCCGCTGGACATGAAAAGAAAAGTCCAGGAAAAAAAGGGGCATCTCGGCGAACCATAAAAAGAAAAGGTTCGTGCAAAAATTAGGGATAAAAGAAAAAAGAATGAGCCCGCAAAGTTGAAAACCTGAAAAGGAAACTTTGGCAAAAATGGGTATCCCGGTGGATTGAAAACCCGAAAGGGCGGTCCAGGCAAATGTTAGGGATTTAAAAAAGCAAATGATCACGGTCTGCGTTCGATCTGTACGCTTATGAGCAGTTATCTCGAAGGAAAGGACATCTGGTGGTTGTCTGTTTCCACATTGCCGACATCTGTATTTTATTTGTTTATTTGTTTTTGAGCAATTACCTCTTTTCAGGAATTGTATCTAAATTGTAATTCGCCTATTTACAGGCCTTTCATCAATAAAGTATTAACTTCAGTTAAAGAGCTTTCTTTTCCTTGTTCATTTTACTGTTTTGTTTGCGGAATGTATGTTATTTTGGTAAACATTGTAGGTAAAAGCAAGAGGTTGTATAGAGCATAACGAAAGTGATGACTTTACTTGCGCAGCAAGTATCATGGATGGTAAACGAGGTAACCATTTCGCATATTAGAACAGTTCTGGTGTTTTTCTTTGTTGCAGGTCCACAGGGTTATCTCAGCCGAGTAAGATTCCCTTATCCTCAGCAGTTCAAAGTCGCAGCAAATGGCAATTGTTGTCGGTCGGGTATTCCCCGCAGGTTAAGTGCAGTCAGGCATGAGCAATGAGGATGTTTGCTTCCCCGTAGCAGAGATTTCGCTTCCCTAGTGAAGTGGTCACCTTCTCTCCGGCAGAGTTGTGTCCTCTCCCCGGCAGAATCCGATTATCAAGTTTGAAGTGTTGTATCTCCAGCAGAACAAAGCTTTGTCTTCGTGAGAAAGTGGGGCCCCAGCAGGGTGGAGTTTGCTCCCAGCAGAGCAAAATAGAAGTGATTCCCTCAGCGGAATGGTGGTTTGTAAACTAGTTTTCTTTTCCAGCGAAAGCAATGTCGATGACGCCCTTTCCCAACGGAATTGACAGTCAGGATTTTCTCTAGCAGAGTGCAGTGCTGATTCCCTCGACAGAGTAAGTGGTAGAACAGGAGTGTGGGATTTCCCTAGTAGATTCAAATCCCCGTAGAGTATGAGTATCTGATATTCCTCGGCACGATGACGTAATCCCAAGCAGAGTGGATTTTCTCCCCAAGCAGGATGGAGTTTTCGGGAATGCCAATCAGGGCTGATTCCCCGAGCGGAGTAAAAGTTCATCTCGGCTGGTGGTCGTATTTCTCCCGCGGGGACAGTTTCCTCAACAGGAGGAGTTTGATTTAAACAAAAGGTTGCTTGTGTCCCAGCCAAGCTGTTCAATTCCCCCAGAAGGACTGTATTTCAGCAGGATATGATTTGATCCCCAGCAGAGTGGATGTTGTTCCAGGAGGTTGTCCAAGGCTTGTTTTCCCAGTAAGTCCAGTGTGCTGGCATGTGCCAACTTTCCCCGATAGGATTGTTCTTTATCCCCGGCAGGGTTGGTTTCTCTTCTCCCTAGCATTTATTTTTCTGGGGTGGTTCTTTTGCATTTGCATTTTCCATTAGCATCCTCCCAAATGCGTAGCATTTCCATTTCGTATGGAGCATTACGCCATTTTCCAACATACGCATGTGAAACATAAGCCAGGTTGTTATCTCTTTGTTTCAGGTGTTTTCCCCGGAGAATTGATCTTTAGTGTCCAGACCATGATAGCTTCTGTTAGCCGACATGGTATTCAGACCCCGACTTACAGTATTCCCCAGCAGTATCATCGGATTTCGGTTGATTATGTTGTTTTGGGACTCATTTGGTAGTCAGATCATGAGGCGTGTTTGCAATGTATGGCTATGTCCGTCGAGTACCCAGACTCCGGTCAATCCCTAGTTGTTGATGTTTTATCTTTCCGTTGAGTACTCAGGCTCCGGTAAAGACAGTTGTGGTGTTCAGACCATGGTAATGTCAGACGTGTGTTCTTTGTCCGTTGAGTATGCAGACTCTGGTCGATGTCATCGAGCATTCAGGCTCTGGCAAACTTCATTGATTCATTGTGTCCGTGCAATATTCAGACTCCGACATTTTGCATATGGTATTTTTAAATGCACATAGTATCCAGACTATGGCATCTCCCGCGTGGTATCCAGACCCCGGCTTGTGTTATTTCCCCCAATGGTGTCGTCAGATGTTGATGGGTGATATCTTTGCAAACTCAGGTGGTATTCAGACCATAATGAATGTTTCTCCGTCCGTAGAGTGTTCAGGCTCCGGTTATCTTTGTTGAGCGTTCAGGCTCCGGTTATCTTCGTTGAGCGTTTAGGATCCGGTTATTTTCGTTGAGCGTTCCAGCTCTGGTCAATTTTCGTTGAGTATTCAGGATCCGGCTTCTCCATTGAAATTTCCAATTCGAGTTGTATTGCTTTCTCCGTTGAGTAACCAGGCTCCGGTAAATCCCCAGTGAAGTCGCCAATACCGTTGAATGTTCAGGCTCTGGTTGTCGCGTCGAGCATCCAGGCTCCTGTTTTCGTCCGTTGAGCATTCCGGCTCCAGTCATTATGTTGGGTATCTAGACTCCGGTCGGTTTCGTTGAGCGTTCAGGCTCCAATAAATCTTGTTGGTTATTTCGTTCGTTGAGCGTCCAGGCTCCGGTCATTACGTCGAGCATCCAAGCTCCGGTTCTTTTGTTCGTCGAGTATCCAGACTCCGGTCACTGCGTTGAGTGTTCAGACTTTGGAAAATTTCATTGATTTATTCTGTTTGTTGAATATCTAGATTCCGACAATGTGAGGTGTTACCCTTGCAGCCGATATGGTATCCAGATCATGGCACAATTTGTGATGGACGTGTTCATTTTATTATGAGTTTCCCCACAAAGTTACTTGGTTAAGTTTCTCTTCGTCCCAGAACAGAGTTATTTGTTTAAATTTCTCTTGTTTCCTCACCAGAGTTGCTTGGTTAAGTTTCTCTTCCTCGGCGGAGTATACAAATGGGTATTAGATTCAGCTATCCCCAATCAGAGTTTGCAGTTTATTTCTGCGGGTGGTAAATTTCTGGGTTCTTTGGTATTCAATCATCTTTTACCTTGATTGTTTGAAATCCGATGCTCTCATCCCTTCAGGTTCAAGTCGATTGGATAGGGGCAGCTGTAGCACCCCAAAATTTGTCTTTCATTTTAATCGTAACTGGCTTTTGTTTCTTTTCATTTTGCATTTTTTGCATATCATAGCATTTGTTCTCGAGGCATGGGATCGAGGTATTCCTGTGGCTCAAGTTCATTTCGACGCAAAGGACTGAACAGCAAATAGCGAGCATAAGAGCTTCGGGCATTTATTTTGCCCAGCAGTCTGGCGGTCGATTTTATTCTGCTTTGCAGGTTAATTTCAGATCAGGATCATCACTCAGGCTCGTAACAAGCATTTTCATAGTGATAACGTTCAAAAATGAGGTTCAGAAGCTAAATAGAGCTCAAAACGGCAAGAAACGGGCAAATGGACAGGTTTTCCCTCCAAAAGGCGCCAAAATTCAAAATTTGAAGGTGTTAATCGGTTAACCTATATGGTTAATCGATTAACCAAAGGAAAATTAGCCCAGATTCAAAGTTTTAGAGGCGTTAACCGATTAACCTATATGGTTAACCGGTTAACCATAGCAGATTTTACCCTGTACGTGATTTTGTAAGCCAATTGCACTTGGGGTCCAATTTTGATCACCTTGGAATTCAAATTTTCACTTGGGAAGGATCTAGAACATCTTTAAAATTCAAATTTCCCTCCAAAAACCCATTCCACATTCCAAACCTTGATTTCCAATCCAAATTCCCAAACCTTGCTTTGGATCCAAACCTAAGTCATACTTAAGTGATTTACTCCAAACAAAACCATCCAATCTCTCATAATTCAATTCATTTTTCAGAATTCACTCAATTTTCTCTCAAACTTCTCCATTTCTAAAACCCACACTCAAAGCTCTTTTTCATTGGAATTCTTGATTCTTCATTAGAATCAATGGATTCTTGAGCTAGAACCTCTTTCCACCATCATCATTGAATCAATTTCCTTCTTCAATTTTTGTGCAAGCTTGGATCTGAATCTGGAGTTGGATCTAGAAGTGATTATTTGAAGCTTTTTGACTCAAATTTGGTGGATCTTCATTCATACAACAACAATTATTGTGGATCTTGAAGTTTTCCGGATTTCTAGCATTTGATCTGCTCAAATTCAGTTGATCAACATTTACCGAAGCAAATCTCCGCTTCAAAGGTTGGAATTCTCGATCCGATTTAATTTTTGAGCTTATCATGTTAATCTTCATATTCGATTGAATTTTGTTTGATTTCGATCCATTTGAATTGTGATATTGCTGTGTAATTGTGTATCCATGCTATTGGATCTCTATTTTCTGTTGTTAATTTCATGATTAATTGATAAGTTGATCTGTTGGAATCTTGGGTAAGCTGTTTTGGTGCTAGAAGTGATTTTCTGCTGCTGTTTTTAGCTTCTAGTGCAGTGTTAATCGATTAATCTATATGGTTAACCGGTTAACCATTTCAAACTTTCAAATTTTTTTCAAATGTTAACAGTGTTAATCGGTTAAAGCATACGGTTAACCGATTAACCTGTTCAAAATTTCAGATTTCCCAAACTTTTTAAGGTGTTAACCGATTAACAGTATGAGTTAACCGATTAACACTGTGCCAGAATGTCATATTTGCTGTTTGGCTTGCTTGTTCGCATACCGTTTCGATTCGAATCATCATAGATCAGTGTGATGCATTAGGATTGAGATGTTTTGGATATTTGTCACTGTTTGTGATTGGTTAATAATGATTTTGTTGACATGTGTGTTCATTTTCCAATTGGTTGCATGCTTGTGTATTTGGTTCGAAGTGAACATTTGTTTGCATGTTTATTTGCTTTCATTTCCTATTTTTCTCCACATGTTTGCATCATTTTTGCATCGCTGTTGAGGTCGAGACACGTTTATGGCGGCTGCTGCCCCACACATTTTTTCCTCCCTCCCACCATTCTAAATGTGCATTTTCATGTTTGCAACTTCTACTTGCGATTGAATTTACTTGGTGCTTTCTTGTGCTTTTTACCATGATCCCCATAGGGTTCCTAGTCCCTCCGTCTAGGATGGGAGTAGGAGAGACATTAGGTGTTCAATCCAAGCATGCTAACATTAGGGTAGATGTTTCCCCTTTTCATCCAAACTTTAGGATCACTTTGCATGACAACGTTAGGGCCGAGTTTCCCTTAGACCTTTCGTGCGTCTCTCTTCTCATATCAAAACAATTCTAATCCATCTAATAAATGCGATAAATGTTGCGCGCTACGAGCCTTAAGCTACATGGGGAATGATGAGTGAGGGGTCTCCTCTCGCATATCTAGAGTGTTTAGTATACGTCCCGTTTGGGGGCGATATACTTCACATTCGCCTCCATGTCATAGTCTTTAGTGCAACGTGAATCACAAACTGAATTAATTCACTTCACTAAAAAACACAAAACAAAATTCAAACCTTTTTCCTTCGGGATTAATCGGAAACCTTTTTCAGAAAAGAGTGTTGTTAAGCTTCGGTTCTACCGCAAACAAGCTTTGTCCCTAATTGCTGGAACGGATGTTTAACCCTACTCGGTTAAAACACTTAATCAACCTGTGGTTTCGTGTCCGCCCGAACTACGTTTTCTCTGATCTTTCATAACAGATGAAAGTATGTAGGCACAAGACGCGATGTCTTGGCGAGCAACCTTCCCCCCTTGTTCCCGTAGTTTGCCGAACTACGTTGACTATGACTTTCCTATTGCACGAGGGAATACGTAGGCACAGAGCGACGATGCTCTGCCGAGTCTCTCTTTTCTTTTCTTTTTGTCCTAAAGCCTGTAGCGTAGATAGAAACACACCCTTAGATAGACAACAAGCGTGGATCCCATCGAGTACGACGGACGTGAGGGTTGCAAATACCTTTCCCTTGCGTAACCGACTCCCGAATCCAGGACTTGGTTGCGATGACCTTGTCTTTTCCCTTTTCGTCAGGTTTCTTTAATCGTTTTCTTTCCCTCTCTATGGGATAAATAACAAAATGTGGCGACTCTTCTGTTTTCCGCCGGGTGTTTTTCGCAGTTGCGACATCTACAACAACAAGGGAGTTCGTTTGTTTGATTGTTATTTCTTTCTTGTATATACGATTCTACAACAGGTTAAATTTATATTATAAAAGCTCAATTCTATTGTTAGAATTTAGGGCAGACATACCCCAAAGCGAGGACGACGGGGGAACTGCCTCAACAAATCCTTGTGCCTTTTACCTTTCGTTTTTACATTGCTTAATATTTGTGTGGTTTTAGTACAAGCAATTATATCAAATTTAGGACTGTTTTAAGTAAGTGCTGGACTATTTTTGACTCTAGTACAATCGTTGATTGTACAAGGAAATTACAGCAAATTACTCAAAGCTGAACTCACTTGTAGTGCTCTGGACTCCAAGTGTTTGGTAGATTGCTTGAATAAAAAGCCTTGTGTGTTGTCCATTTATTGTGGTAATATTTTAAGGCATTGGAACTAGTCATACCACTTTGTGAGCTAAATAAAATTGAGAGTGTGACTAGCGTAGTGATTCTCATTACTCATTATATGATTCCATCGGCTAAAACGCATATCCAGTTTTCTAGTAACCGTTCGTTATAAACGGTAATTTTCCACAGCCGCTTCCGTAAATTAAACAAATTTTTTAAAACCATTTTATTGGTAGCGCCGACTCATTTTTTAACAAGGTATCTATTCAACCCCTCTTCTAGATCCGTGCCATCGTCTAACAAAATAGTTTTCTAACACACTGCCCTTGATAGCCTTCTGGGTGACATACTGGATGTCATATTCGGATAAAAGCATTTGTCACCGGGCTATCCTACCAGTGAGAGCAGGCTTCTCAAAGATGTATTTGATTGGATCCATCTTAGAGATTAGGTATGTTTTGTGTGTTAGCATATACTGCCTAAGACATCTGGCAGCCCATGCAAGTGCACAACAAGTTTTCTCAAGCAAGGAGTATCTAGTTTCACAACCGTTGAACTTTTTGCTGAGATAGTATATAGCATGCTCTTTCTTGCTTGTGTCATCTTGTTGCCCTAATACGCAACCCATGGATTCATCGAGCACAATCAGGTACATAATGAGTGGCCTTCCAAGAACTGGTGGTATCCAGAATTGTGGTTCTTACAAGTATTCTTTGATTTTATCAAATGCCCCTTGGAATTCATCGTCCCATACAATCAACTGATCTTTCCTACCCAGTTTAAAAATTGGTATGCAAGTGGCTGTGAGATGTGAATAAATATTGCGATATAGTTCAACCTCCTGAGAAAACCACGAACCTCTTTTTCAATTCTTGATGCAGGCATACTCTGAATTTCCCTTACCTTATCAGGATCCACCTCAATCCCTTTCTGGCTTACAATAAACCCCAACAACTTTCTAGAACGCACCCCAAACGTACCTTTGTTGGGATTAAGCCTCAGTCTAAACTTCCTCATTCGAGCGAAAAGCTTTTCCAGATTAATCAAATTCTCCTCTTTAGTTTGAGACTTGGCAATCATATCGTTAACATATACTTCGATCTCCTTATGAATCATATCATGAAAGAGTGTTACCATTGCATGTTGATATGTTGCCCCAATATTCTTCAGCCCAAATGGCATTACCTTATAGCAGAATGTGCCCCACGGTTTGATGAACATGGTCTTCTCCATGTCATATGGATCCATCTTAATCTGATTATAACCGGAAAATCCATCCATGAAAGAGAAAACAGAGAACTGAGTCGTATTATCTACCAATACATCAACGTGAGGTAATGGGAAATCGTCTTCATGACTTGCTCTGTTTAGGCCATGGTAATCTATACACATGCGGACGTTTTTGTCCTTCTTCGGTACTGGAACGATGTTGGCGACCCACTGAGGATATTTGGCCACTACTAAGAGCCTTGCGTCAAACTATTTTCGGACTTCATCACGGATCTTAAGAGCCATATCAGGACGTGTTCTTCTCAACTTCTGCTTGACAGCATGGCGTTCTTCCTTGAGTGGTAACTTGTGTACAATGATGTCCGTATCCAATCCAAGCATGTCTTGATACGACCACGCGAACACATCAACATACTCTCGGAGAAGCTCTATCAACTTTAACTTGACAGGATCCTGGAGAGATGCTCCAACCTTTATCTCCCTTTTATCTTCTTTAGAGCCCAGGTTGATAACTTTGACGTCCTCTTTATGCGGCAGAATGACCTTCTCTTCTTGCTGCATCAGCCTTGCCAATTCATCGGGAAGCTCACAATCTTCCTCACCTTCCTCTTCCAATTGATATATTGGACAATCACAATCATATAGGCCCATAGCAGTGTCTTCATCAAGGACTTCGGTGGTGTCTCTGCATGTTATGATTTATGCAACTTATTAAGGAAAGTGAGTGGGTAAAAGAAATGCCATTTTTTTGTAAAAAGTAAAAAGAAAGTGAGCGAAAAAAATTGAATGAAAAACTAAATTTATTCATGATAATTATGCCTTGAAACATCAGGTGGCTTGATACGATGACCCACTACGCCTTGGGCAGAGCGTAGGGTTTTGACAATCATTTAAAAACATTACTTTTGATGTGAGAAGAATTGGGGTATTTCAACAGTCTTCCAATTCTGCAATTCTTCGCCAGGCTCTACTTGACGATTCCAGCTCGCGGAGATTTCTTTATTATCAACTTTATCTTCAACTACCATAGTTGCAGTATGGTCGAAAATGTGTCTGGTGCTCTTGAAAATGTCTTCTACAGGAGGAATTTGCTTTTGGCCATATGCAACTGTTGCTGTACTGGGAGAGGGATGGTATCCCAACCCAAATTTGTCAATTTTTTTTTATAAACTTCCACCATTTTGCCCCATCCTTGGGCATTCCCTTCATCAACAGCCGTTCTAGCCTCTTCATAAGACGCCATTGTCGACCTTGAACTCTGGCTATCTGAAATCCGCTGCACCACCAATGTACTCACCACCTCAAACGATTGAAAAGGTGTTTCCACCATTTCCCCTTCGACTTCAACATACCTGAAGGACATCAGGTGACTTACCAAGATGTCTTCCTCTCCCCCAATCAAGACTACCTTATTATTACTGACAAACTTCAACTTCTAGTGAAGAGTGGATGTAACGACTCCTGCATAGTGGATCCATGGTCTTCTTGATAAGCAGTTGTACCCGGGGTAGATTTCCATTACTTGGAAAGTAATGGTGAAGGCATTTGGTACGATTTTTATTGGCATATCCACCTCACCAGTCACAACACGTCTGGAACCATCGAATGCTTTGACTATCTAGGCACTCGACTTCATGCTAACTCCTTTTACAGGCATTCTTTCCAACGTGATCTTGGGAAGCACATTCAGAGAAGAACATGTATCTACTAAGACTCGGGATATCAGTGTGCCCTGACATTTGATGGAAATATGGAGAGCTTTGTTATGGTACCTTTTCTCTGTAGTTAAGTCATCATCGTTGAACCTATGAAAGTTTCCAGTTATTACGCTAGCTATCACATAACCGAATTGCGCTATAATGATGTCTTAGCTACTGGAGTTTAACACCTTCATTAACGACAATCTGTGGGCCTTTGAGCTAAGTAATAGTGAGAGCATGGAAATCTTAGCATGAGTTTGGTTTAGTTGATCAACCACTTTATAGTCACTCTTTTTGATGATTTTTAAAAATTCCTCAGCTTCATTCTGTGTAACTGCTGATTTTGGTGATGATGCTTCTTCTGGTGTCTCTACACTAGGAAATTTGATCGTTGTGTCAACAACCTTTCCTTTATTCTTAGCAGGCGCCTACACTGGTCTGGCCGCAAATAATCGACCACTTCGGACCATTTCACTAGGCCCGACCACTGCATCGCATTTGGCAGCGTCATACTCAATTACTAGCTTCTCTGGCCTCTGTTTAAAAACTTTAGGCTCAGATTCATCAACAGGATACTCCATTACTACCGGAGCTGGCCATGCTGCTCTTTGTCTGTTGACGTCATCTTCATCATATTGCATAATTACGGGTGCTGGTCGGGCGGGCCTCTGTTGAAAGGTTTCTGATGGACCATATTGTAAAACTATCGATGCTGGGCAAACTCGCCTTGGTGGATAAGCTTCTATTTTGTCGTAATTAATTTCAATGGAATCTATACTCGAGTCTCGCCGTTCTATCTGTATTATCCCCTGCTTCAATAACCTTTGTAAATATTCCTTTACCAATTCATCAGTCAAATTATCCGCTTCTTCTTGGGGAATCATCCCACTTTTCTTTAGTTGTTCTCCAATAACAGCCATCGGAGTACAAATATCTTTGACATTTGTAATCAGTCTCAAACCATTGCTCTCCTCTACAACATTAACGGAAGAACTTCCATGTGTAAGTAATGGATTGTTCTTAACATTGGCACCTCTGGGTGTAAAAGTGAGGTCTTTAGATTCTACCAAGTCTTTCACCCTATTCTGGAATGCATAGAAGTTATCTATAGAATGTCCAGGGCCCCCCTTATGAAACTCACAATGGGCATTGGCATTGTACCTGAGAGGGTATGGAAAAGTTGTCGAGCGCAAGTCTTGCAATGTTAAGTGTCCGCTTTGGTTTAGCTGAGCAAAGATTTGTCCATATGATATGGGCAACGAATCAATCTATCTTCTTAGGGGTCTTGGCCTTTACTGTCTCTGAGTTAGAGCATTCTGGTATTGCGGAGGAGGAACTCTCTAATAATTTTGTTGTTGTTGATTCTGTTGTTAAGCTGGTTGTTGATAAGGAGCTTGGGCTATTGCAGCTACTTGTTGATATTGAATCTCCACTAGAGCTCTATTTCTTCGCCCCTCATTATGGAATTACTTTCCTCCTCCCTCTTCTTCACAAAGGGTTTTCTTCCTTCATTTGTCACGACAACCACAACCTTGTTCTTTTTCAGTTGGCTCTTGATTCTTTCACCTACTGACACCACTTCAGCAAAGTTAGGGAAACTGGACCCAAGCATGCAATCCAAGTATTGAGGTTGTAGTGTTCCCATAAATATATCAGTTCATTCCTTGGTCAACAGTGGTGGTTGGACGCGGGCTGCCAATTCTCAACATCTTTGGGCATATTCTTTAAATGACTCGTTATTATGTTGAGTCATATCTTGCAATTGGGTGCGATTCGGTGCCAAATAAGTATTATACTGATAATGCTAGGAAAACGCGTCTGCTAGATCTCTCCACGTACTAACTTGCCCTTTTTCTAATTGCATGTACCATTCCAACGATGCCCCACTAAGGCTGTCTTAGAAATAATGTATTAAGAGCAAGTCGTTGTCAATATTATTGTACCCCAAAATTTGACCAACCTTTTTCTTGTACTTGGCTTGTGTTTCATTTTCATTTTAGCATTTGCATTTGCATAGCATTGTTCTTAGCAGGGGATCAAAAGGTGTGTTGTGCCATTCAAGAGGAGAGTTTCTTTGATTTCAAGCTCAAGCAAGGGCATTTGTGCAAGCCATCAAGAGTTCATAGTCATCAGGTGTTTATCATCACCATGAAAGTTTCAAAGCTCCTTGATGGAATAGATTTGTGTATATGCATCACCTTCTATCCCGAGGATCATCAGAGGGTTATCAAGGATTCATAAGGTTTTTTTCTTGGTTAAAATTGATTCAAAAGCTCATTGTGTGTCTTGAGAGGTTTTTGTGAAGTTTGTGTGGTCATACAATTCATCTGCAAGATCCTTAGTCAAAGGATGTGGAGCTAGAGTTTCATCTGGTCAACCCAAAGTCAACTATGGACTTAAGAAGGTTCACAACTTGTTTCTAAGTCATTGAGGCCATGGGAAGTCATCTTAAAGCATCTTGTATGTCATTATAAGATCAAATCAAGAGGATTCAAGAGTTCAAAGAGTTACTAAGTTAGTGCCTAACTTCAAGGACATTTTTCCCTATGATGCAAGCACAATCTTGTCGCATTGCTGCAAAGAGTGGCCGGGAAAGACAGAAGAGTCGCCACCATTCGTTATTTATCCCAAAGAGAGGGAAAGGAAACGGTCATAGAAAACCTACGAAAAGGGGAGAAGACAGGTCATCGCAACCAAATCTTGGGTTCGGGAGTCGGTTACACAAGGGGAAGGTATGAGTGTAACGCCCCTATTCTGAATTCCCATTTTTTATTGAGTCCTTATTTGATTTATTTAAGTGATTATTTTATTTATGTGGAATTTGTGTGATAATATGTTATGATTACATAATTGAGCTATTTTTGCCGACTTTGAGAGTTTCGGGTAAAAATAGGTTGGAGGGTATTTTGGACATTAGTGAGAATATTAAGTGGATATTTTGTGAGAATTAATTGATAAGTGTGTGGAAAGAATTTGGGAGGAAAGAAAATAGAATATGTGATATAGAGAGAAAAGAGAAAGATAGAAACATTAAGAAGAAAACAAGAGGAAGAAAAGAGGAGGAGAGAAAAGAAGAGAAAGTGGAACAAAACCTAGAATCATCAAGAATCAACCTTAGCTTGCGATTAATCAGGTAAAGGTGAGAAGTTTTATCATCTTAGTAATGTATATGCTCATGTATATGTTAGATTGGATTTGTTGGATTGTTTTCTATGTTTCCATTTCTAGGTCGAAAGTTGATTTAATCGGTAGAAACTGAGTTTTATCGGTTAGAATTTGGAATGGAAGGTGTAGTATAGTCGGGTGATGAGTGGGCTATGCTACTGGAACTGATTTGGATTAAATCGGTCGGTTTGTGAGGTTTGGGCTTTTGGACAACCATGGGAGTTCTAGGTTCGCAGGTTCGCCAGGCGAAGCCCAGCGAGCAGCAGTGAACCAAGTCAGTAGCAAACACCCTGTCTTTGCTGGCAAGTTTTCCAGGAAAATGAGTGTGGCGAAGGTTCGCCAGGCAATTGTGCTAGCGAGTAATTCCAGAATAATTCCCAGTGGTCTTCGCTGGCAAGTTCGCCAAGAGAACGAAGTAGCGAATGTTCTCCAGAGGCTTTGCCAGGCGAAGGTCAGCGAACACAGCAACATATTTTCTTTTCTCGTGTTTTCCATTCGTGGATGGGTTGTGTGGTTTGGTTGAGATCATTCCTTGTCTGAGATGACTAATTATATGTTGTTATGTGTGTTGTGGGTAGCCGTATGGCGTGAATCCTAGTTTGTGATTTGTGAGGTGTGAAATGTGACCGTTTGGCAATTTTGTGCAATTACTTGAATTGAATAGAAATGCATGGCGAGATCGATTGTGAATGTGAACCATGTATGAAAATTGGTTTGAATGGATGATGAATATATATATATCAGTATATATATATATATATATATATATATATATATATATATATATATATATATATATATATATATATACATATATATATATATATATGCTTTGTGATACATATATTTTGAATGCATAATGAATATATGCGACGAATGTGATGAATGCATGAGTATGTTTGTAAACATGAATGCATTTCAAGAGTGTCAAGAGTCATGTTGCATGTGAAGCATCATGGTATGCATTCTTGTGTTGATTGATTCCTCGGTGAATCTGCAGAACCTCGTGTGCCCTTGTGGGGTGTGAGCGGTGGTTATTTATTGATTCCTCGGTAAATCTGCAGAACCACGTGTGCCCATCTGGGGTGTGAGCGATGGTTATTTTTGGTTCTTCAATTGAACCTGTTGAAATGAGTCGGTACCGCATTTTCATCTGTATAGAGTCGTGTGTCGGTCTTGATGAGTTGCATGTTGACATCTGTGCATGATGAATGGTGAATAAATATGAATGTAGATGTTTGTGTAAATTGTTGATAATTGGCGTGAATGGAAGGCTTGAAGATACATGTATGTGTGAATATATATATATGTATATGTGTGTATGTTTATGAATTGATATAAACATTGCTGATGCATATTGTATATGCTTGGTGCTCTATTTGTAAATAATTTATTGTGAATACATTGCGATGTACGGTGTAGTGGGATGAGTTGGGGTGAGAACGCGAAAGACGTTATTGGACGTTATATGTCTGTATATATATATATATATATATATATATATATATATATATATATATATATATATATATATATATATATATATATATATATATATATATATATATATATATATATATATATATATATATATATATATATATATATATATATATATATATATATATATATATATATATATATATATATATATATATATATATATATATATATATATATATATATATATATATATATATATATATATATATATATATATATATATATATATATATATATATATATATATATATATATATATATATATGTTTATATGCATTATGTATTATGATATTGTTTCTCACCCTTCTGCTGTTTTATAATGCTCTATGAGGCATTGCAGATTAGATTGCTGGAGTTTTCTGAAGCGTGACTTTATTCTTTTTGGTCGGTTGGCTCTGATATGTAGCACCGGGTATCAAGGGATTATTTTGATTCTTTTGTGATACATCTATGCTTGTATCTGCTGATGAATGTTGATGAAACATGCTGGATGAATATTGTATATATTGATGATGTTGTAAATCAACTTGAATGATGTATGTGTATGTGAATACATGTTTTGGAAGTTATGAAATATTTGGATGTTTCCGCCTATGTTCTAAATATTTTCCTTGTGGGTGTTGCTCCGTTGTTGCATATCTGTTGAGCAGGTGTTGTATATGTTGAATTTTTGGTATAATGTGATATGCCCCTTTTATGCCGTGATGTAAATGTACTCTGATGAAATTTTGAATTTATGCCTAAATGATTATTTGTATTATTTGGGGGTATAGAAAGGGGGTGTTACATTAAGTGGTATCAGAGCCAGTGTTGAGTCAGTTGTGTCTGTCTCGTTGTTTTGTTGGTTGAACGGTTGTTTAAACTTGTTGTTATTTTTGGGAATAATCAGAATATGGCTGGTCGTAATGACAATGCGATGGCTGCTGTTTTGGAGGCAATGGCTAGGGCGGTGCAGGGTGCGCCGAATGTGAATGCTAATGATGAGTTTAGAAAGAATCAGCCGCCGGTATTCAAGGGAAGGTTTGATATGGACGGTGCTCAGATTTGGTTAAAGGAGATCGAAAGGATCTTTAGAGTTATGAATTGTACTGAAGGTAACAAGGCGAGACTTGGGACTCACATGCTGAGAGAAGAAGCCGATGACTGGTGGGTCGGTATGAGACAAGTTCTTGAAGTAGACGATGAGGAAATCACTTGGGATTTATTTCGCACCGAATTTTTGAGAAATTATTATCCTGAGAGTGTGAAGGGAAAGAAGGAAATGGAGTTCCTGGAATTGAAACAAGGCAATATGTCCGTGATAGACTACACGGCTAAGTTCACAGAGTTGGTGATGTTCCATCCTCACTATGATGCGGTGACGGTGGAATTTTTTAAGTGTGTTAAGTATGAGAACGGCTTGCGTCCTGAGATCAAGCAAGCGGTGGGTTATCAGAGGATAAGGAGATTTTCGGACTTGACCGAATGGTGTAGAATTTTTGAAGAGGATAGTAAAGCTCGTTCTACTCACTATAAGAGTTTGAATGAGAAGAGAGGAAAGCAACCGGTAAGGGGTGGACCTTATGTGACGCCTGCTGATAAAGGCAAGCATAGGGAAAACTTTGTTAAGAGGTCCGGAGGTGGAAGTTCTGCTCCCATTAAGTGCTATAGGTGCGGTGAAGTGGGGCACAAATCTTTTGAGTGTAAGAAGGATGGAGCGATGTGTGCTAACTGTGGAGGTATCGGCCATGCTACAACTGATTGTAGAAGGAACATGGTGAAGTGTTACAACTGTGGTCATATTAGTACAAAGTGTACTAAGCCAAAGCAGGCTGCAACAAGTGGAAGGTATTTACATTAGCCGGTTCAGACACTACTAATGCAGATCGGTTGATTAAAGGTACATGCTTTATTAACAATATGCCTTTAGTTGCTATTATTGATACCGGAGCGAGTCATTCGTTCATTTCTTCTGAGTGCGCTAAGCGTTTGGATTTGTGTTTGTCTTCTTGTGGTGGTGATATGGTTATTGAGACTCCCGCTTCGGGGTCGGTAACTACATCTTTGGTATGTTTAAGTTGTCCTTTGACCATGTATGGTAAAGACTTCATTATGGACTTGGTGTGTTTGCTGTTAGAAGGATTAGATGTGATCTTGAGTATGAATTGGTTGTAGTATAATAGAGTCCGTATTGATTGTTATCACAAGTTGGTAAGGTTTGCTTCTGTGGGAGATGACGAGGAAGGGAGTTTTCTATCTACTAAAGAGTTGAAGAAACTTTTGGCGGATGAGGCTCAAGTGTTCTGTTTGTTTGCATCATTGTCGGTAGAGAGTAAGGTTGAACTGGATATGGTTCCAGTGGTGTGCGACTTTCCAGAAGTATTTCCGGAGGATATTACGGATGTACCGTCAGAGAGGGAAGTTGAGTTTTCGATTGATCTAGTTTCGGGTACTAGACCGATTTCGATGGCACCGTATCGTATTCGGCATCGGAGTTGGTAGAGTTGAAGAAACAGTTGAATGATTTGTTAGAAAAGAGGTTTGTTAGGCTGAGTGTTTCTCCTTGGGGTGCACCAGTATTGTGGTCAAGAGAAAGATGGGAGTATGCGTTGTGTATTGATTATCGGCAGTTGAACAAGGTAACTATTAAGAACAAGTATCCGCTTCCTAGAATTGATGATTTGATGGACCAATTGGTTGGTGCCCGTGTTTTTAGTAAGATTCATTTGAGGTCAGGTTATCACCAGATTTGTGTTAAAGAGGAGGGTATTCAAAAGACGGCTTTTAGGACACGGTATGGTCATTATGAATTTCAGTGATGCCATTCGGAGTTTCTAATGCGCCAGGTGTGTTTATGGAATACATGAATCATATTTTTCATGGTCAGTTGGATCATTTTGTGGTTGTATTCATCGACGACATTTTGATTTACTCTAAGTCCCAAGAAGAGCATGTAGAGCATTTGAGAGTTGTATTGCAGATTTTGAAAGAGAAGCAATTATATGCTAAGTTGTCGAAATGTGAGTTTTGGTTATCGGAAGTGAGTTTCTTGGGCATGTTATTTCTGGTAATGGTATTAGTGTTGATCCGTCCAAGATTGATGCGGTAATGCAGTGGGAAGCTCCTAAGTCAGTTACAAAGATTCGAAGCTTTTTGGATTAGCCGGTTATTATCGGAGGTTTATTGAAGGATTTTGAAGTTGGCACTTCCGTTGACTCAATTGACTTGTAAGGAAAAGCTTTTGTTTGATATATTGATTGTGAGAAGAGTTTTGTTGAGCTAAAGAGGAGGTTGACAACGGCGCCGGTTTTGATTTGCCGAATCCGACGGAGTCGTTGTGTGTTTATTCTGATGCTTCCTTATCTGGTTTAGGTGGTGTTTTAATGCAAAATGGAAAGTTGTGTCTTATGCTTCGAGACAATTGAGAGTGCATGAGAAGAACTACCATACACATGATTTGGAGTTAGCGATCGTGGTGTTTGTTTTGAAAATTTAGAGGCATTATCTTTATGGTGCGAGATTTGATGTTTTTAGCGATCACAAGAGTTTGAAATATTTATTTGATCAGAAGAATTGAACATGAGGCAGAGGAGATGGTTAGAGTTTTTGAAGGATTATGATTTTGGTTTGAATTACCATCCGGGTAAGGAAAACGTGGTAGCTGATGCTTTAAGTCGAAAGTTGGTTCATATGTCAACATTGATGGTAAGAGAATGGGAGTTGTTGGAGAGTTTAGAGATTTGAGTTTGGTTTGTGAGATAACGCCGAGTAGTGTGAAGCTTGGTATGTTGTATGTTACGAATGATTTTCTTGCTACCGTGTGTGAAAGCAAAAGTTGGATTTGAAGTTTGTTGATTTGATGATGAATGAGAATTAGGACTTCAAGGTTGATAATTTTGGAGTTTTGAGATTTCGTGGTCGTATTTGTATTCCCAATGATGTAGAGTTGAAAAAGATGATATTGGAGAAGGACACCGGATTAACTTAAGTATTCACCCGGGAGCGAATAAGATGTATCAATATTTGAAGAAAATCTTTGGTGGTCCAGATTAAAGAGGGATGTAGCTCAGTTTGTGTTTTCGTGCTTGACTTGTCAGAAGTCTAAAGTGGAACATCAGAAGCCTAGTGGTTTGATGCAACCGTTGGACATTCCAGAGTGGAAATGGGATAGTATATTGATGGATTTTGTTACGGGATTGCCTAATGCGCAAAGAGGTCACAATGCTATTTGGGTGATTGTTTGATAGGCTTACTAAATCTGCTCACTTTATTCTGATTGATATTAGTTATCCTTTGGAGAAGCTAGCCGAGATTTATGTTGGTGTGATTGTGAAGTTACATGGGTACCTAAGAGTATTGTGTCGGATAGGGATCCTAGATTTACTTTGAGATTTTAGGAAAGTTTACAAAAGGCTTTGGGTTCTAAGATGAGATTGACTTCGGCTTATCATTTTCAGACAAATGGTCAAACCGAAAGACGATTCAATCATTGGAAGATTTGTTACGTGCTTGTGTGCTCGAGCAAGGTGGTGCTTGGGATGGTTATTTCACATTGATTGAGTTCTCCTACAACAATAGTTTTCACTCAAGTATTGGTATGGCACCATTTGAGGCTTTGTATGGTCGTGAGATGTCGAACACCTTTGTGTTGGCATGAAACCGGAGAAAAGTCGGTAGTTGGACTGGAGATGGTACAACAAACGACGGAGAAAGTGAAGTTTATTCGGGAAAGGATGAGAGCTTCTCAGAGTAGGCAAAAGAGTTATCATGATAAGAGAAGAAAGGATCTTGAGTTTCAAGAAGGCGACCATATGTTTTTTAGGGTTACACCGGTTACGGGTGTGGGTCGTGCTTTGAAGTTGAAGAAGTTGACTTCTCGTTTCATTGGTCCGTATCAGATTACTGCACGAGTTGGTGTTGTGGCTTATCGTGTGGCGTTGCCTCCGAACCTTTCGAATTTGCACGATGTGTTTCATGTTTCGCAGCTTCGGAAGTATGTTCCGGATCCGTCACATGTGATTCCGATGATGATGTGGAAGTAAGGGATAATCTTACAGTTGAGGTTTTACCAGTTAGGATTTTGGACCGTGAAGTTAAGAGGCTCAGAGGCAAAGATATCGCGCTTGTGAAAGTAGCATGGGAGGTGCTGCGGAAGGCAATATGACTTGGGAATTGGAGAGTAAGATGCGTGAGTCGCACCCAGAGCTGTTTGAATCAGGTAATATTTCGAGGACGAAAATTTCTAAAGTGGGGAGAGTTGTAACGCCTCGATTCTGAATTCCCATTTTTTATTGAGTCCTTATTTGATTTATTTAAGTGATTATTTTATTTATGTGGAATTTGTGTGATAATATGTTATGATTACATAATTGAGCTATTTTTGCTGACTTTGAGAGTTTCGGGTAAAAATAGGTTGGAGGGTATTTTAGGCATTAGTGATAATATTAAGTGGATATTTTGTGAGAATTAATTGATAAGTGTGTGGAAAGAATTTGGGAGGAAAGAAAATAGAATATGTGATATAGAGAGAAAAGAGAAAGATAGAAACATTAAGAAGAAAACAAGAGGAAGAAAAGAGGAGGAGAGAAAAGAAGAGAAAGAGGAACAAAACCTAGAATCATCAAGAATCAACCTTAGCTTGCGATTAATCAGGTAAGGGTGAGAAGTTTTATCATCTTAGTAATGTATATGCTCATGTATGTGTTAGATTGGATTTGTTGGATTGTTTTCTATGTTTCCATTTCTAGGTCAGAAGTTGATTTAATCGGTAGAAACTGAGTTTATTGGTTAGAATTTGGAATGGACGGTGTAGTATAGTCGAGTGATGAGTGGGTTGTGCTACTGGAACTGATTAGGATTAAATTGGTCGGTTTGTGAGGTTTGGGTTTTTGACAGCCATGGAAGTTCTGGGTTCGCAGGTTCGTCAGGCGAAGCCCAGCGAGCAGCAGCGAACCAAGTCAGTAGCAAACAACTCTGTCTTCGCTGGCAAGTTCGCCAGGCGAATGAGTGTGGCGAAGGTTCGCCAGGCGAGTGTGCTAGCGAGTGCTAGCGAGTAATTCCAGAATATTTCCCAGTGGTCTTCGCTGGCAAGTTCGCCAAGCGAACGAAGTAGCGAAGGTTTGCCAGAGGCTTCGCCAGGCGAAGGTCAGCGAACACAGCAACATATTTGCTTTTCTCGTGTTTTCCATTCGTGGATGGGTTGTGTGGTTTGGTTGCGATCATTCCTTGTCTGAGATGACTAATTATATGCTGTTATGTGTGTTGTGGTAGCCGTATAACGTGAATCCAAGTGTGTGATTTGTGAGGGTGTAAAATGTGGTCGTTGGCAATTTTGTGCATTTACTTGAATTGAATAGAAATGCATGGCGAGATTGATTATGAATGTGAACCATGTATGAAAATTGGTTTGAATGGATGATGAATATATATATATATATATATATATATATAATATATATATATATATATATATATATATATATATATATATATATATATATATATATATATATTTATATATATATATATATATATATATATATATATATATATATATATATATATATATATATATGCATTGTGATACATATATTTTGAATGCATAATGAATGTATGCGACGAATGTGATGAATGCATTAGTATGTT